>CAJQUW010006126.1:0-309991 GCA_907163375.1 Prostheceraeus crozeri | reverse complement strand
CCTAATGATATATGAAATAGTCCCATACAGTGATGTTAAAGTACAGTGACGTGCGGTGGCTACTTAGTTCGGGTAGGCTGAAATATGCTGCCTGCTTTGCTTCGTCATAATCATCTGTATAGCTGATTTAATTATACTACTCTGACTGTATATATCATGTTCAGTGATTGCATCAATTGTCCTGATCTCGAACAAGTTAATTTCCCTATGTTTTCAAATGGAATCTACCATGTGCCCATTATCACCCTTACATATACAATGATAAAATAAATATAATTCAGTCGTAAATGCAGTAAGCCTTCTATTTAAAAAAAATCAAGCTTGGTAACTTTCAAAACACAATAGCTTCAATTTAGACAGCCTGATACTGAATCAGACATATCGTAAGAAGCAGACAATTATAAGAATGATGATAACAAAAAATACCGGTACTTCACTTGTAAATAAAGTCCATTCGCCTGTCTTTTTTCAAAAATTCATCAGTAACAAGATCATAAAAGTCTGGTCGCCTTTGTAATTACCTAAACGCTCTTTTTCTATAGCAATAATGCCTAAATCAGACAATCGTTCGCTTGAAGTCCGATTTCGTGAAAACGACTTAACACGTTTCAAAGCAGAAAATGATCTTTCCACGTGAACAGAGGGTAGCGGGAATTGTCATACAGAGACTCAAAAGTTTATATACTTCAGACAGAGCATCCATTATACCGATTTTGTGAAAGAATGAAAACAATTCACAGATAGATTTGTCATGAAACTCACTAGTATTGTACAACCCAATAAGATCAGACTTCAACCGATCAAAATCAAACTTCGTTGGATACAAAGCACGGAGCTTGTTAAATAAATGGCTGTCAAAAGAATCACAATATTCTCGAAATATTGTTCCATCGAGAAGACGAAAGAAGTCCAGATGGTGAATGTCCTGTTAACGGCGTTTCAAATGTTCTTTTATGTTATCAAACACTTCAAAGTATAGAAAACGCAATGAGTCATTAGATTGTGTTCTACTGGGCACAAGATCGACGTCAATTATTTTGCATATGTCAACGAAGCTCAAATAAAACGTATCAAAATCACTTCTCTTCGAGTCCAAAAATATCGCACAGTCTTCGATTCGCTTTATACAAAAAAGGAATGTTCATTGTTTGCGTTTGCAAGATGCTGTACAGTGAGTCAATTTCACGAAAAATTAAGCGAAATAGTAACAACAAAAACACATTCACATTAGTCTGTAAAAATTTCAAGAAACCCAAAGCCATCACAATGGTGTCTTTGTCCCAGTTTGAGGGTGAATTTATTGTTTTGAAGTAGTCTATCAAAAGTTCAAGATTATTCTCTACTACAGTCACAACTTTAGAATGAGATGTCCACCTGGTTTTTACAGATCTAGGAAACCGTCGCTGAAGCATCTCATCTAGTAAGTGAGTCCTCTTCACAGAATGAGAAAAGAAAGCACTTAGGCTGTCCAGAGTAGAAAAAAATATGTTGCACCTGTCAATACGTCTAGTCGACTACAACAAAACTAAGTTCAATTTGTGTGCATAACAATGAACAAATATGGACTCCGGGATCACATGCTTGATCAATCCATGCACTCCTTTTTCAGCAGATGACATTGCAGAACAAACGTCGTACGTTTGACTAATAACTTTGTTAGTGCATTCATATTCGGACAACTTTTCCATAATAACATCTGCCATTGATTTTGCTGATCTGTCAGCACTGATATCAATAAATCCAATAAAAGATTCAATAATCTCATCGCCGCGCAAATATCGCAAAACAATAGAAAACTGAGCTTTTCTGCTAATGTCAGTTGTTTCATCAGCCTCTATGGATACGAACATAGTCTCGCTTACCTCCTTCGCGATGTTTTTCCGAATAACTGTTGCAATGGATGAAACAAAAGGTCGTTTTGAATCCGATTTGATGTACCTTTGAAAACAGTTGATGATTCTAAGTGCGATGCAAGACGATAATCATCTTCGGACAAAACATTTATAAGCTCAAGATAGTTACCCTTGTTCACCGAAGGATCACTTTCTCTAAATGCTAATTCTTGTTTGGCCAAATAACACGCCGCTTCGATGAATGATCGCAGTATTTCTCTATTTTCTTTCACTTTTTGATTATGCGCACTCACTGCCTCCTTCAACTGGTGGTCAATCAATGTGTCTATCCGTGTAGATCCGAAAGATCGTAGAGCTACAATTGATTGGATATGCGTTTTTGGGCGTTCATGGCGCTGAATGCATTTGACAGATGCTTCAAATCGTCGTAGCCTTCTTTATTCGATGCAGTCTTTGTCTTGTTGAACAACAAGCAGGGAAAGCAGAACAATTTATCTTTTTCTGGACAACCACAAAGCCAGACTTTTTTATTGTAAATTTCAGAATGAAACTTCCGTTCGTACGTCTTCTCCCTTGATGACATTTTCAAGGTGGGGCAATGTCTTCCAAGATTAATTATTTCCATCTTTTCATTGAAGGGAAGCGAAGAAAATTTGATGTCAAGCAACTTTTTCACTTCCATGTTCCAATGAACTCGACACTCGACGTCAGACGTGAAAGACAATGATGCTCTCAATACCGTTTAGCGCAATCCTACATCCCTCTGCGCAACAGACCACAGCTGTATGAACTGTTTACATCTCGCTGCGTCATCACCTTGGAGAAGTGGGCGGAAAAGCGAACAGCCCCAACAAGTGGTAACATAGCGCGCTGAACACAATGCATACTCGGCATACAAACAACGAACGAACATTCATGACAAGATCTTTGTTATTGCTGCTGCACAGGCGAAAAGCGTTTGTGATTTCTTCCGCCCAACTTCTAAAAATAAAGATCGCTCACCGCTCTCATGCGCTGAATACACAGATATGTGGTTGAATATAAGCGCATGCTATGCTATTATTAGGAAATGATGCCAATAAGAAGCTGATTTTGACATAAACTACCGTCATTTATCAGTGGATTCATTCCATTCGCTTCCAAAATATATTGATGCGTATTTCAGCGAATCGTATGAGTAGGCTGTGCCCACTCAGCCTACCCTGAATGCACGTCACTGTCAAAGTAGGCCCTACATGCAAAAATGCATGTAGGGCACATTAGTTTCAATTAACTGTCAACAATTCATTAATTGTAACTTTACTTAACTCCACAGGATTAAATATTTTGTTTATTTGCTGAAGCGCGCGCAGATGAATCTAATTCTGTGCTTAACTCTGTTGATTTTTTTAGCGTTAGACATACCCTAAAAATTTTCGGTTTACTAAAAGCAGACTTATCTAATAATGAATCATGGCATATACTGTACATGCACCTACAACTGAAAAGTAAGGAGCATCAACATTTTTTTGAGAGTTCACGAAAGCGATATTTTTAACACTACCGTAGAGTAGTCTGCTAACTGTCTTGTCAAAAACAAACAATGAGCATGAACACAATGTCCGGCGTGTGGGATTGTCTCTTTGAAGTTTTTTCCATGACCAATTGATGCAGGTGATTGATTGAATAGTTCTCATACGATGATGAAAATCATCCCAGCAGCCATTTATAATATAATATAATGCTTACTAATTCAAATTATTTATTGAGTTAGTCCTAATGAGGACTGATGGCGTTCTCCAATCCGCGAGTGTACAAATGCAATGCTAGTGTAGCCATTGGATTAATCGCTTCTTAAAAGAACTCAATGGAGCTTTCTCGTGGCAACGAATTAAAATTGATCAGCTTTGGATCAATATCTGGCAAAAATGGAAATCTTGAGATTTGTAACACTACTCATTCTTACTGTTGATATACTAATACCATAGATGCCAAACACTGCCGCATACACGCTCAAATAGACGTCTAATATGCTGTACCGAACACAGATGCTGGAAAGGGAAATATAATAGGCTAGGACAATGGTCACAATAGGTTAGGGAAATTAAGAATGGATATTATAAAACAGCAGGAAACCGATGGATAAAAATTGGCAAAGTGGAGGTAAAACATAGAACTACAATGATACTACTACACCGATTACAAGTGAACTAATGCTATGTAAGGGATATTATATCATTCAATGTACCGTGCGATAACTATCTCTTTGTCATAGTGGGGTTTATTGCAACAGTGCAAATAGGACTTATTCAACAATCTCACAGACTATTCCAATCGGCTTCCGCTACATCACACGTGGATCAAAGTTTCACAAATCAGCACACACACGCGTGTAGGGCTTAGTATGCATGTCCCGCACATAGAAATTGGTATTTAATAGAACCGAAGCCGAATCTAACCCGCTGTTTCTCTCAAACAGGCCGACCGAGGCCGAAAGACTTCGAAGCTGAATGTGTGTTCGGTGTGACGAGTCGCATGTGACTCTGTGGTGTTCAAAACGCGCCTTAAAAGGGATGAATTCAACTTCACTGATGTTGCTAAAATGGAAATTTCATTTCTTCCGTCTTGCATCAAACTGAAGTGATATTTTCAGAAGATGAAGTATGTGTAAGAATAAATATTTTCTTTCAGAAAATTCTGCAAAATGCTCATGACTCTTAAATTTAGCGACTAGTTCGTCCCTGATCTATCAAAATGTCCTTCCGACGTCGAAGCGCTTCGCAAAAGATCCTATGATGCTCATGCTAATCTCTCTTCTCAAATTTCACCATTAAACATCACTTCCAAAGTTTCGAAAATGTATATAGTATAATCAATCTTCTGATAGATGTAATACAATCGTCAATCATCCAAATTCCTAAATTCACTTTCAATTTTCGTGAATAAATCACAGCATTTTCTGTGTAACCAACATGTATAACTCACTAGCTTTCGCTTATTCGAAGTATTACTGAACTTCCTATTTTCTTGATGATTTCAGTGCTACGACAGGAGACTTGAAAACCACTCCGTTCAAGCTGCCGCGCTTTCACCCAACAAGTCCTTGCTGGATGAGTTCTTGGACGAACTGGGTGAAAGCGCAAGGACTCTGCAATTCAGCCGGCAGTTCGTGGCCATCAACTCCACAAAGGACAGCCTCAGACACGGCCTGTTTCTATGGAGGGCGATGATAATGCGTTGCGACCTCTACGGCAAGCTGCTGGCCATCCAATGGCTCAACTCCGATGACGACATCCTGCCGATGCTCGTGCTGTCTCGAGTTTGTAAAGACTTCGATGAATATGCCAGCTCGAGCATCGGCTGCGATCTTCTTGCCGAGATGGCAACAATGCCGAGAATTCTTCCTCGACTCGGCCTGATAGTGCGAGGACGCGTCAGGATGTGTGCTACCAACCCCTGCGGCATCCGGTTCTTAGGGAGGTGTCTCTCCGAGGACTTCATACAATCCATGGATCCGACAGGAGAACTCATCATTAACTATATTTGTGTTGGAGTAAAAGAAAATGTCGTGCACTTGGCAGCTGACGAGCATGGCTACACTGCAATTGCTTCGATCCTAGCATTAAAGAAAGACGGTAAAATAAAAGACTGTCTCGTCAAAACCGTGCATCATTGGTTGCCGAAGCCCCACGGAGAACAGCTAATGAATGAAGTGCTGCAGAACGTGGGCCTAATGTTTTATGACGTTCTAAACATCGTCTTCAAAGCCTACTCGTTCACTCCTGACGACATTCACTCGTGTTATGAGGCTTTGGAGACGATTGTTTCGACTACAGAAACACTCATATTTTGTTAATGTTATTTCTATTATCTTTTTTTGATTTTCTTTATAGTTTTATCTTTTGTATATTTTAATTATATCATGTATATTTCATAAAATCGTTTGTTTTTGTTTTGTAATCGAATTCATTTGAAGAGCAGCATTTGTTGCCTCAATGCAGTTGATTTCAAAACATCAGAAGTGTTGTTGAACGAAAGCATCTTACTTCTAGTCAAGGAATTTATAGCAGCATTCATAATCATTAGAAATATTTCAATGATCAAGAATGGAAGCATATTTAGCTAATGTAATTTACATCATGTACTTAATCTGAGAAAAGTCAACAAAGTATTGAGGGAGATTAATGAAATATTGTAAAATTTGTACTGTTAGTAATTTCCACTAGATCTGCAATAATCTTTTTGACATTGCGTGAAGATGATGACTAATCCAAGCTAACAGAACATTGCCGTTATCAATTTGCGATGTCGACATTGTCGTTTGATTGTTTTGTATGATTTTATCGAAATATATGCAAACATGCGATAATGTGAAGTTCATATAGCAAAACTATCTCACGGCAGACATATTATGTAGAGTTGCATGTACCTTGCATATGAGAGCATCTCATCGACGGTGAAATTTTGCAAACTAAAATCTTGTTGATGGAAAGCAGGATACTTCTTCGACCAAGATGTCTATTAAAAACAATAAAGTTCTCCAACATTTCGTTTTGGCTTGAACACGGAGTATAAAACAAAAGATCCTATAATTGTACATTTGGTAAATTCCTCTTGTTCGCTGGTTGCACTGTGTAGCACTTACAGCTGCTGTGTTTATTTGCCAAGTCATTATCATAAATCTTTTCATGCATAGTTTTGTCGCATTTTTGTCATAGAATCACATAACTAGGTATTATGTTCGGCGAATCTTTAGTATAACCACAAGGCGCCAATTTGCACCATGTTCGCTCGTCACAAAATTCTGACATGGCTTTTATAACCTCTTCAATTTTAAAAAAATCTTCTCTCTCAGACTGAATATGATTTCAAAAATCTCTGTAGTTGCCATAGATAATGCATAAATTAAGCACCTAGCAATTGCTCCGTGAAAAATACCATATTCTGTGTAACAGATTGTGTAGAATGTTGCTCGCTCGTTACATCCCATTATCTTTTTTACATTACATTATTTTGCACAAGCAATGAATTAGGGTATTGTGGTTGTATTATCGAAATACAAACATTTGCTCTTCAGGGAGAAGTAGCTATAATGTGATTCGGTTGAAACCAGAAGTAGATGTAGGGCTACGCACATGTTAATGCAGAAATTCTGCACTCGCAAAAACCGACTTGAAGGAGCAGATGCCGTTGATTGATTCGTTCAGGTTGTCGAGAATTCCTTGTCGCTGAAATTTCAGTCACACACTTTTGTACCATGCTTCAATGCTCCGTACTTTAGCTGATCCTCTTTTCATGTTGTTCTTGTATGGGAAGTTGCTCTATTTTTCTTTGTTTTTGAGTCCCTGATCATCTTTAGCTCAGAAAACTTTCCTCGCTCAGAATGTGACAGACATTTCGATGTGCTTCCTTGGTCAACTTCAAAACTGCGCAGTAATGGCATTTGGATATTCGCCGTTAGCACACAGAGCCCCTATTGCCAGAGCTTTGATAATTTGAAATGTTAATGCTGTGTGTTCATGCTGGCATCTATCACTACTTCAAATTTCGAGACAGCGATGTGGTGCGTCATAGATATCTGATTAGCTATGTACGACGGCACGCATGCATTTTGAAACTCAAATAGTTCAAGTAATCTTATCGGACTGAGAACTAGTGCATCACTTCATGTTGCATGTTTGCACGATTGGAAATACCCGGCATATCAAATTTCCAAGTAAAAGTGACAGCAAACAGAAGAATTCTCATAATGGGGATGTCAACAGTAATATACAGGCTGTCTTCCTTTAAATAATTATGGAGAAGGCACTGACTAGATGATTTCAAAAAGTATACATAAGACATCGCCATCGCGCTAGCTCAGGGAGAGAGTTTCTTAAAAAAAATAAGTGAAATCAGACAGCGTGAAGGAGAGTGTAAGTCGCTCAATGACAGCATGACGATAGTTTCAATGTATCAATAATTTGAGCAGCTTTACGTTAAATGTTTCATAGGCCACATGGTATGAATACAATTTTCCAACAAATAAACGAAATAGGACAACAGGTAGCGAACGCGCTCTTTCGTTACATGTTTTGAGGATGATTTGCTGAAGTTAAGGACCTCCGATGCTTCTGCTGCGGCAGTATGTTATTAACAACAGCTTGAAGAAGGAAAAGATGAAATATGAACAACACTTTGTATCTCAGTCATGAGCAATCCTGCAGAAAAGTAGTTTCTCGATATCTCGTTGCATTTTAGTGACATGACTATCAGAACATCCTATGGCCAAGGTCGGTGACTGGCGGGTGTAAATAGTATGAGAATGATCACTTTGAACACATAATCACATCATATCACTAAAATTTCATCCTTTTGATAGTTCACTTTTCAGCCTAGTATTGCGTCAAAAAACCGAGAAAATGATTTGTCTTTGAGGTATTTATATTTAATTAATAATGACAGAATGGTATCAACTAAGGGGGGCTTCATACACTTCATGACACAGCAAAAGTAACCGTGCAACTGTTTAAGCATAATTTTGAATTTGAAAAAATCACATGTGTGTCCTGTTTCACATGGAATTTACCATTTATATCAGTGCATTTTGATTTCAGTCAGTTTAACATTTCGCCTGACCGTCCAGTTACTTCGATGTCTATGCAAAATGGTCCAATTGCTACAACTCAAAGATGGATCGATAGAATGTCTATCCCGAACATATTGGTAGACTAACAACGAATTATTCTTCACGTGCTCTCTTTTCCTAGTCCTCACTGTACAAAATCTTCCTGTAATAGTTATTTACGCAACAAGTGCAAAACGTCCATCTTTCTTGCATTCTTCCACATCAACATGTCTATGAACGAGGCCGAAGAGTGAGGACATACAGTCCGTTTCATAAAAAGTGGATCATCCTAAAATTTGACTAAATAAAACATAAGTATGATACAGAAAGCATTTTTCATGTTATTTCATGTCCCTAATATATTTAAACGTCCTTATATAATCTGATAAGCTATGATACAGTAACGGTTCTTAAGAAGCTAATATTTTGTGGCCCTACCCTTATTGTCAATGACATTACCAATTCGTCTAGGCATTGATTCGATGATATCGTTGATTTTTGACTGATCTAACTTTCTCCACAATCTTTTTAACAGTGACGTAAGTTGTGATACGCCTTCTGTAGGTAGCAGTGAACGACGAACGTTACGTTTTAGAATACTCCATACATTTTCTATGGGATTCAGATCAGGAGAACGAGCTGGCCAAGATAATGTCCTAAGCCCTAATTGAGACTTGCATAAGTTGACTCTACTACTCCTGTGACACGTAGCATGATCATCCATAAATAACCAAGTCGATGGATCACCAAGTTGATCTGTCATTTGGCCAATGTTCATTCGTAAAACATTCACATAGCCTTCAGAATTCATGGTTCTTTGCTGTATGCGAAGTTCAGAGCGGCCATTGGTCCAAATGCCAGCCCAAATCAGTAGAGTCGCACCACCTTGTACCCGGGGACGATGTAAATGTCTCGGAATTTCCTGATCAGATTTTATCCATAATCTCAATCGACCATCACTATCCTTCAGACGGACTGATGCCTCATCAGACCAGACAACCCGATCCCATTGATTTCGCCAGTGACAATGACTCATTGCCCATCTGAGACTTCTTTTTGTATGCTGATCTGATAATTCGATCTGAGAGGGCCTCTTACAGCTCTTGAAATTCGACTCAATAAGTTTTCTACGAATAGTGGACTTAGAAATAGATGAGACTAGTGCAGCAATCTCAGTTAACGAGAGACTTGAATCAACTTTAACAAATCTCAAAATTAGGCGGTCTCTACGTTTGGATGTTTTGCGTGGACGGCCAGAGCCCTCTTTACGACAGAGTCGAAAATCATCATTATGCCATCGATGCACATTTGTGTAAGGGATATTTAGTTGCTTGCTTGTAGCTCGCAAAGAAAACCCTAGTTCTAGCAAGGCTGACACTTTGCCTTTTGTGAATGCGATCTCGTTATTGTTCATTTGTGCTTTGTATTGTTTTCAACCGGTAAGAGATAGATTTCTAACTGAAAGCAATCAGGATTGCTGCCAACATCACCGCAACGAAGTCAGGAAGGTATGGAACATGTAGTCCAGTTAATCACATGTAGCAGTTACATTATTGTTGATGAATAATGGTGCTATACTGGCTCTGATTGACCGATTTTCTTTATTTTTGTTTTGCTTGATAGCTTTTGGCTTGTAGAACAACATATTACATAAAAATGGAAACAAATGTAATTTTATAAGAGTGAGGTATGATTTTGTGTAACATTGCTAAATGAAGATCAAATTATCTACTACCTTTTTATCTATAACAGGAAAACAACTCAATATTCATGCTTGAAATTTCCACCAATGATATTAGCAAGCACAACTGACATATCTTCCAAATTTCAGAGAAATTCGCTCAAGTTTGGCGGAGTTAGACAAAGTTGAAGTTAAGGCGATGTTTAAGGGTGATCCATTTTTTATGAAACAATCTGTAGTTTGTTGATCGAGAAGAATGCAATAAAGATGGATATCTTTGCACGAGTTGCGAGAGTAACTTTACATTTCACAAGATCGTCGGAATCTGTGACCAATAGAATTTGATGTATCTCGTAATGATGATGTCTGTATTTACCCATGTGAAAGACGTTTTTGAACTCTCAATCAGCGTATATCTACATGTGTCTATATAACATTGCAGCCCGCTTTTTCCTACATTGCTGCCCACTTCATTTCAATTACGCAGAATAGTATTAACACAGCTTTTTTCGGGCATCAATGTAGGAATACCATATGAGACTTCAAGGTAAGTAATGTACAAATCAGAGGCCACACAAAAAGTCTTCCGAATATGCGCGTATATTTTTGTGCATGCTGTCATCGACGTCATTCTGTCTAAGTTATGCTGACGCCTTGCTTCGCGAGATGTGCATTTCAGTCTGTCCTGACTGAACTGTGCTGTGAAATATCGGCTTTTTATTTATAATACAAACTCAACGTCGTGGAACAAATTATCTTCACATTAACGCCGCCGTACTACCTGTGCCCATCGTTGCGAATATAATGTGCGTATTTGAGCGATGGTACAATGTGGAAAAAGGAAGGCAACAATGTCGGAATACCATATGAGACTTCAAGGTAAGTAATGTACAAATCAGAGGCCGACGATTTGTTCGCTACTTACCGAGAAATCTCATGTGGTGTTTCCATTGTCTACTTATAAGTTTATACATCTATCCATAGACTTCCTGTATCAGGACATCCTTCTACAATTTAGAAGTCTATGATCTTAGCAGTAACTTCTATGTTATAAGTATTGAAAAATGACGGCATGGTAATGCCATTATTCCTATATCATTGCGCCATAGATTTAGGAATATAGGTAGATAATGTAGGACATTTTAAGGCGCTTAAATGTTTTTAATGCATTGTTGCCCTCAAAAATCCATGTTAATGTTGTAAGAAGCAATACAAAAATATAAAATATTTTCATGAAATAGAAAAATACTTGAGTTTGACTTTGAAGGTACCAAGTTTAACTTTCTATTACCCAAGAAGACATTTGTTGCGCAGCTCTATTATATCATCATAAATAACATCAGGAAAACAGCTGTGACTCATTTTCTGATGATAAACTTTCGTGACGGTAAATCTTCTATATATGTTTATTCAACTAGGGGTGTCAGCGGTCAAATGTTCCAAGTTGGAGAGGCGACTGGATCGTGCCGGCAGCTGAGTGGTAAAATAATCTCTGCGGCATAGTTCAAGTAGCCGTGCAAAGTGACTTTCCAGTGTGCGAAATCCAACAGTTTTGAGGAAAGCTTTGAAATGAGTTAAAATGATGAAGTCAAGAGGTAGTCCAGAGGAGAGTGCGTAGCTGAATTACTTTTACATAAGTGAAAGCGCTAGCTGAATCGCGTCAGCGTTCAGCGTTGAGCAAGCAAGATTCTGAATAACTCAATATGCGCAGTCGCAACTGAATATGCCAATTTGTTCTTCAATCCACATTTGGAACTTTCAATTACTGCTCACAACAATGACTTGGAAGTAGTATGAAGCCGTAGTTTTACAAAATCATTAGAGTATCTTCAATTCGCATCAGATGGAAGGCTTCTGTAGGGAAAAGGAAGAAGTGCTCAACTCTTACAATTGTGCCGTTAAGCCTATAGATACGTTTCACAGAAATTCGCACAACGGAGCGGACCGGTTGCCGGCTACATCTTTAGGCCACTGTATAATCAGGGTTAGAAAACAAAAATCGCTTACCTCTGAAACCTTCTTGATAAGTGATTTACAATGAATGAAGTGAAATAAACTTTAGATCAAGCTGTCAGGCAAAAGACGAGCGGCTAATGGGACTAGCAGTGAAATAGAGCAACTGGGATAGCGATAGCTAGCTCTCCGAAAGTAAAAGATGTGCAGCATGATGATATGCCAACTCTTATCTTTTTCCGCCCGACATCAAAGCTTTTTGCAAAATACCCTATAATGCTCATGCTAGTCTCCTCTTCTCAAAAATCAGCAGTAAACATCACTTCCAAAGTTTAGAAAATGCAAAATTATCAATCATCTGACGATTCATTATTAAAAATACCATGAGTTGATCAATCGCTCGTCTATCATCCAAATTTCTAAATTCGTTTGCAATTTTTGTGAATAAATCATGACATTTTCTGTGCAATTAGCATATGTAACTCACTAGCCTTCGATTATTCGAAGTACTACTTAACTACCTATTTTCTTGATGATTTCAGTGCTACGACAGGAGATACTTTGGAATCATGCATTAGAGAGGAACGTCTGCAGCAAAAAGGAAATTTCAAGGGGCTGGCAAGTTCCAAACGTATGCCACTTCCATAGTTTCCTGGAGTGCCAGAGCGAGTGGCTGGCATACTGTCGGAAGTCGGTTTCAGGGTAGCGATCAGGTCGAAAGCAACACTTCGATCCACATTGGTCACGAAACGCCCGGTTCCTCCAAAAGCCTTTGGGGTGGTGTGAAGTGCGAAAATTGTAATTGGAATTATGTTGGGGAGAGAGGATGGAGTTCGGAAGAAAGAAGAAAAGAACATACACGCGCAATTCGTGAGTAATACGTTGATCGATCAGAAATGACTAAAGCATGTGCAGAAAGCGGACATTTGATTGACATCGACAATGTAACTGTCAGTAACCGTGACTGGTCTTGGAAAGGGCGAGTCGTGAAGGAGGCCTATGAGACTAAATAGTGCAACAACAGCAACAAGATGAAGCATGACATTGGTTCTTGGGACAGTGGTCCCTGTCATTAACGATCCTACTTTTAACGACTTCCTGTCGATTACGGCCAAAAATTTGGCACCGATGCAAAATTATTATATCTCCCACGTAATTCAATAATTCAACCTATGCATAACGACTTCCTGTCTAACGCGACTTGCGACCTCATTAATTTGGCAAATTGTTCTCTGATCCCTGTTTAATGCGACCGCAGATTTCGGGGACGTGTAGATGTCTCGCTAACTTTATGCATTAATGACAGACAAACAGCAATGGTCTTATTGTACATGTACATTTCATATACACATATTATGTAGGCTTAAGCATTCTGGTACTACATGACGCATTGAAGTTAACTTGTATGCGTGAAGAAAGTTAACTTGCATGCTAAAAGCACAATCGAGTACCTACATGTACAATGTACATACTGTAATAGGCATACATCTGAATATATTCTACATAATTGCACCGGTGGTATGATCTCATAGTTTTGCATAATGTCTACATTCAGTGCCTAATGCAGTGTATCTTCACATTTTGCATTGATTTATGTGTTCTTTATACTTTTGATTGTGTATCACATTAGGCCACTGTTATATTTCTATAGTTTTCTAAATTTTCATTGAATCTTACGTAATAGGCCATTTGAATAGACACTTTTAGAGCCTCTGAAACCATAAAAGCTAGTATCATTCGTGCAATCATCTTGTGTTGGACGTGTAAGTACGCGTAGGCTTATGATTGGATATTACTATAATGTCATATATCATGTAAAAAGGTAGCAAAAAGTTTACCTGCTAATAACGACCACCTGTCTAGGACTTTATTTGCTTGGCAGAGAGGTGGTCGTTATAGACAGGGACTGATGTAATCTAGTTGTTTCTTTCTTCTCTTGATAAGATTTTCCGACTTTTTGACTCACATAATTGATAGTTCAGTGTTTGATAAGCAAACATGCAGTCCTTGCTTTTTCAAAAATCCAAACAGAAAATTAAAAAAAGTGGCCTCTTGAAAAGCATTAGAAAACTCAAATTTTTAGGAGGGCATGAAAGCTGTTATCGGCAATGATAATCAAAATCAACATTTATCAGTTGGAGAAGGTAATCTGCTACAAGCCATCGGATGTTCATTGTATGAAAACATAAAGCGAAAACCACAGAAAGGTGATCGTAAGCCAAGATATGTTTTCAACCTTAGCTGATGCACAGTGCCACGAATTGGACAATAGCAGAGATGGAATAGTCTTGTCATCTTCTACATCTCTTCAAGGAACAGGTAATTTTAACCAATTCTTTCATAGAACGAACTTTCTTCCTCTTTCGTAATACCATACAATCGGAATTCCGACGCATATTCAGGATTAGTTGTGAATGACCCTCCGTTTGTGCGATTGACCCAAACATAATTAGAATGATCAGGCATCCATGTGCAAAGATTCTTTATTCCGCTAATGTACATAAATCCTGCAAATTGACACTTGACATTAAATCGATATCTGACTAGAAATCGAGCTTTGGAGGGATCGTGACCTTTCATTATAAACGCGTCAATTTCTGTGCTCTTTAAACGGGTAATATTCCATGGATGAGCAGCGACCAAATGAAAAGGAGTAAACCAACTATTGTTTTCTGTCATTCGAGCACTTCTTGGCATGTTGAAGGTCAGGACAACTACATCTTGACCACGACTATCTAGGAGTGCCAATTTGATGATGTTGAACGGAGAAGGGAAAATATCTACGAGAGGACTCCTGTACGGATAGATGTCCCGCTTACCATCCTCCACTTCTTCGTGTGTGGTGTTCGACTTGGCCGTGCTAGCTAGAAGCTCATAAGGATGTTGATTTTGACTTGCAAGTGTTCTCAGCAGCAGAACACTCTCGTGACCAATTCTTTTGTATAGAGGACATGAAGACTTGCTAACCGTGCTGGAACTCTCACATGAGTAGTATAAGGCGCACGAGCCGTTTTTCAGAAGAGAAAGAGCTGCTGCGTCGAGACGTGATGCTATTTGAATGCAAAAACTTGAATAAAGATCAAAGGTTGATGGATGGACTATACGTAAAGGAATTCGCGTGCATGTCTGCACTAAAAGTCCAATCTTTAATAAAAGCATGAGAAATATAGATTTGATAACTCTCATCGTTCTTGAGATAACAAATGTAGGAGTGTTTTCGTCGATATATACGTGCGTACTGTGTGTACTGTGATTGACTTGTGAGAATATTGTCTTAGCATTATAGCAACCGAGAAAACAAAATAAAACATTTCAATGAAGTTTTTGCACACACTTCCCTTTCTCCTTACGTTGTAGCAAGAAAGATTAAATCAATACTCACGCGCTTGTTTTACATCAGTTAACTTTATAGCGAACCTCATATATCCTTGATTTCACTAACACCGCAAAGCTGCATAGGTTTATGCAAGCAATATTCCTCCGCATTGTAACAATGACACTAATGACATGTCTTTATCGCGGCTTGTCAGAGGTGATGCTCAGAAAGGAACTAATAATGGCGGAAACACCATGTATGTTAAATGTGGAAACCAGGAATGAATGTGCATTATTTTAAATGTCAGCAAAACCTTTCACTTCATTAGTCTGAAAATTTTGCCTAACAATTCCATGCACAGAACTTGCATAAACTGAGGCAGTTGTAGACATTCCTTAAAATCATAAATCTTTATACATTTGTCAACGACTCTAATCCCATCGGCACTCATAGCGGGAACGTCAATGCAATGGCTTGGTCGATCATCAACACATTATACAGCATGGGGATGTCAGCATACTCAGTGTCATCTGCGTCGGAAATTAGTTGTATAATGACAGGCAGCTGTCTCGAAATGAACAGGTTCGAATCCATACTTTAGTCGTTGAAAGTCAACCACAATAGATAAAGCTAAACTTTTCGATTTCAAAGTAATGATGACATTGAAAATTGTTCTTAACAAGCAATGCACAAATGCATAGATGTATTTCCTAATATGTAGATTCTTCACTTGCTGCATTTATCAGAATTGAAGATTCATCCTGGTTATCTTTTGTCAGCTTTATATTATCAATGGGCAGTTGATAGGTCCAGTTACCAGCAAGTTGAAGCAAGTGTATTGAAGTCGCTTGAGCGAAAGCTGGCATTAAATGTGCTCAAATGAAAGAGGATCTCACATTCAAGGCCACGTATTTTACAAGGCAGAAAAACTGCAATGCCGCGGTCACGAAATTCTATCACAGAACATAAGCTAAATAATGTCGGCGGAAAATTCGTGACCTGCCATCATATGATAGACTCACATAAAATATCACAGCATAATGACATACGAAAAAGCACCATACAGTGATGTCAAAGCAGGCCCTACATGCAAAAGTGCATGCATAGCACATTAGTTTCAATTAATTGTCAACACAAATTGATAAGTTTTTCATTTGGATAATGTATATTATATTGCTGAATTTCCGAAGATATGTATATAACTTAACTCCACAGAATTAAATATTTTGTTTATCTGCTTCGGTTTGCTAGAAGTGTGATTAATACGAAATCGCCGGCTCATCGAGGAACCTATTAATTAAGTGGGCAAAAAGGAATTCCTTATACCTTACATAGATAGGAAAAAAGTCGTGCGTCGCTTGCGGATTAATGTGAGTTCCAGTAAAGTGCTTCGATTGCCAAAATTCCTTCAGATTCGATGAATTAAGATCATTGCGCACAAGTTTTCTCCATAATGTTGGCCCTTCCGATCATTATTTAAAAAAGTAGCAGGCGTACGAAAATTAGTTCACTTGATGTTTTCACATCCTCTCCTCGGCATTTCTCATTGTATAGTGCATACAATCGAATGTTAACCAAGACAGGGATGTGTGTTTTGGTGTGTGCGAAGTGATATCACAGCACGCACGCATCTCTCACTGGCTCTGGTGCCCTCTGCTGACAGCTTTCTGTTTGCCATTTCCAATAGCAAGTGATACACGAGTTATCTTTTCGAGAAGGAGCAAGTTGTCTAATTCTGTAATATGCCATTTCGATATTAAGGTTGCATGTAACTCTTCCTTTCTGGGAAACCGAAGCGCGCGCAGATGAATCTAATTCTGTGCTTAACTCTGTTGAATTTTCAGCGTTAGACATACCCTGGAAATTTTCGGTCTATTAAAAGTAGACTTATCTAATAATGAATCATGGCATATACTGTACATCCACCTACAACTGAAAAATAAGGAGCATCAAAATTTTTTTGAGAACTCACGAAAGCGATGTCTTTTGTAGAGTCTGCTAACTGTCTTGTCAAAAAGAAAAAATGAGCATGAACACAATGTCCGGCGTTTGGGATTGTCTCTTTGAAGTTTTTTCCATGACCAATTGATGCAGGTGATTGATTGAATAGTTCTCATACGATGATGAAAATCATCCCAGCAGCCATTTATAATATAATATAATGCTTACTAATTCAAATTATTTATTGAGTTAGTCCTAATGAGGACTGATGGCGTTCTCCAATCCGCAAGTGTACAAATGAAATGCTAGTGTAGCCATTGGATTAATCGCTTCTTAAAAGAACTCAATGGAGCTTTCTCGTGGCAACGAATTAAAATTGATCAGCTTTGGATCAATATCTGGCAAAAATGGAAATCTTGAGATTTGTAACACTACTCATTCTTACTGTTGACATACTAATACCACAGATGCCAAACACTGCCGCATACACGCTCAAATAGACGTCTAATATACTGTACCGACCACAGATGCTTGAAAGGGAAATATAATAGGCTAGGACAATGGTCACAATAGATTAGGGAAATTAAGAATGGATATTATAAAACAACAGGAAACCGATGGATAAAAATTGGCAAAGTGGAGGTAAAACATAGAACTACAATGATACTACTACATCGATTACAAGCGAACTAATGCTATTGTACCGTGCGATAACTAGCTCTTTTTCATAGAATGGGGTTTATTACAGCAGTGCGAATAGGACTTATTCAACAATCTCACAGACTATTCCAATCGGCTTCTGCTAAATCACACGTGGATCAAAGTTTCACAAATCAGCACACACCTGTGTGTGGGGCTTAATCTGGATGCACTAGCACATAGAAATTCAATTCATACATTGTTCCTTCTTCTCGAGAACGAAGTTAGCATAAAGTAAAAAAATTCTTCAGTGGTATAGTTCTCTTCGAAATTTTGGCGTCAGTAGAGTGGCGTGTTTTTAAGTAATTTGTGTTTGACAGTGATTGTGCATGTCTGCCAGCTTGTCTTGTTCACTCTCAACTTGTCGTGCCTGCGGAAGGGTGGATCACCCGAAAGCTTGCCAATAAAGAAATTTCGAAGAGAACTATACCACTGAAGAATTTTTTACTTTACACATAGAAATTCTACAAAGTAGAGAAATACAAAATACAGAAATAGAATTCTACAAAATGCTCATGACTCTTAAATTTAGCGACTAGTTCGACCCTGATCTATCAAAATGTCCTTCCGACGTCGAAGCGCTTCGCAAAAGATCCTATGATGCTCATGCTAATCTCTCTTCTCAAATTTCACCATTAAACATCACTTCCAAAGTTTCGAAAATGTATATAGTATAATCAATCATCTGATAGATGTACTACAATCGTCAATCATCCAAATTCCTAAATTCACTTTCAATTTTCGTGAATAAATCATAGCCTTTTGTGTGTAATTAACATGTGTAACTCACTAGCCTTCGCTTATTCGAAGTATTACTGAACTGCATTTTTTCTTGATGATTTCAGTGCTTCGACAGGAGACTTGACAACCACTCCGTTCAAGCTGCCGCGCTTTCACCCAACAAGTCCTTGCTGGATGAGTTCTTGGACGAACTGGGTGAAAGCGCAAGGACTCTGCAATTCAGCCGGCAGTTCGTGGCCATGAACTCCACAAAGGACAGCCTCAGACACGGCCTGTTTCTATGGAGGGCGATGATCATGCGTTGCGACCTCTACGGCAAGCTGCTGGCCATCCAATGGCTCAACTCCGACGACGACGACATTCTGCCGATGCTCGTGCTGTCTCGAGTTTGTAAAAACTTCGATGAATATGTCAGCTCGAGCATCGGCTGCGATCTCCTTGCCGAGATGGCAACAATGCCGAGAATTCTCCCTCGACTCGGCCTGATAGTGCGAGGACGCGTCAGGATGTGTGCTACCAACCCCTGCGGCATCCGGTTCTTAGGGAGGTGTCTCTCCGAGGACTTCATACAATCCATGGATCCGACAGGAGAGCTCATCATTAACTACATTTGTGTTGGAGTAAAAGAAAATGTCGTTCGTTTGGCAGCTGACGAGCACGGCTACAAGGCAGTTGCTGCAATCCTTGCATTAAAGAAAGACGTTGAAATAAACGACTTTCTCGTCAAAATCGTCCAATCCACGGAGAACAGCTGATGAATGAAGTGCTACAGAATGTTGACCTAACGTTTTATGACTTTCTAAACATCGTCTTCAAAGCCTACTCATTCACTCCTGACAACATTCACTCGTGTTATGAGGCTTTGGAGACGACTGTTTCGACTACAGAAACACTCATATTTTGTTAATGTTATTTCTATTATCTTTTTTTTATTTTCTTTGTAATTTTTATCTTTTGTATATTTTAATTATATCATGTATATTTCATAAAATCGTTTGTTTTTGTTTTGTAATCGAATTCATTTGAAGAGCAGCATTTGTTGCCTCAATGCAGTTGATTTCAAAACATCAGAAGTGTTGTTGAACGAAAGCATCCTACTTCTAGACAAGGAATTTATAGCAGCATTCATAATCATTAGAAATTTTTCAATGATCAAGAATGGAAGCATGTGTAGCTAATGTAATTTACATCATGTACTTAATCTGAGAAAAGTCAACAAACTGTTGACGGAGATTAGTGAAATATTATAAAATTTGTACTGTTAGTGATTTCCACTACATTGTGTGGAGATGATGACCAATCCAAGCTAAAAAACATTGCCGTTATCAATTTGCGATGTCGACATATATGCAAACATGCAATGATGTGAAGTTCATATAGCAAAACTATCTCACGGCAGACATATTATGTAGAGTTGCATGTACATTGCATATGAGAGCATCTGATCGACGGTGAAATTTTGCAAACTAAAATCTTGTTGATGGAAAGCAGGATACTTCTTCGACCAAGATGTCTATTAAAAACAATAAAGTTCTCCAACATTTCGTTTTGGCTTGAACACGGAGTATAAAACAAAAGATCCCATAATTGTACATTTGGTAAATTCCTCTTGTTCGCTGGTTGCACTGTGTAGCACTTACAGCTGCTGTGTTTATTTGCCAAGTCATTATCATAAATCTTTTCATGCATAGTTTTGTCGCATTTTTGTCATAGAATCACATAACTAGGTATTATGTTCAGCGAATCTTTAGTATAACCACAAGGCGCCAATTTGCACCATGTTCGCTCGTCACAAAATTCTGACATGGCTTTTATAACCTCTTCAATTTTAAAAAAATCTTCTCTCTTAGACTGAATATGATTTCAAAAATCTCTGTAGTTGCCATAGATAATGCATAAATTAAGCACCTATCAATTTCTCCTTGAAAAATACCATATTCTATGTAACAGATTGTGTAGAATGTTGCTCGCTCGTTACATCCCATTATCTTTTTTACATTACATTATTTGGCACAAGCAGTGAATTAGGGTATTGTGGTTGTATTATAGAAATACAAACATTTGCTCTTCAGGGAGAAGTAGCTATAATGTGATTCGGTTGAAACCAGAAGTAGATGTAGGGCTACGCACATGTTAATGCAGGAATTCTGCACTCGCAAAAACCGACTTGAAGGAGCAGATGCCGTTGATTGATTCGTTCATGTTGTCGAGAATTCCTTGTCGCTGAAATTTCAGTCACACACTTTTGTACCATGCTTCAATGCTCCGTACTTTAGCTGATCCTCTTTTCATTTTGTTCTTGTATGGGAAGTTGCTCTATTTTTCTTTGTTTTTGAGTCCCTGATCATCTTTAGCTCAGAAACCTTTCCTCGCTCAGAATGTGACAGACATTTCGATGTGCTTCCTTGGTCAACTTCAAAACTGCGCAGTAATGGCATTTGGATATTCGCCGTTAGCACACAGAGCCCCTATTGCCAGAGCTTTGATAATTTGAAATGTTAATGCTGTGTGTTCATGCTGGCATCTATCACTACTTCAAATTTCGAGACAGCGATGTGGTGCGTCATAGATATCTGATTAGCTGTGTACGACGGCACGCATGCATTTTGAAACTCAAATAGTTCAAGTAATCTTATCGGACTGAGAACTAGTGCATCACTTCATGTTGCATTTTTGCACGATTGGAAATACCCGGCATATCAAATTTCCAAGTAAAAGTGACAGCAAACAGAAGAATTCTCATAATGGGGATGTCAACAGTAATATACAGGCTGTCTTCCTTTAAATAATTATGGAGAAGGCACTGACTAGATGATTTCAAAAAGTATACATAAGACATCGCCATCGCGCTAGCTCAGGGAGAGAGTTTCTTAAAAAAAATAAGTGAAATCAGACAGCATGAAGGAGAGTGTAAGTCGCTCAATGATAGCATGACGATAGTTTCAATGTATTAATAATTTGAGCAGCTTTACGTTAAATGTTTCATAGGTCACATGGTATGAATACAATTTTCCAACAAATAAACGAAATAGGACAACAGGTACCGAACGCGCTCTTTCGTTACATGTTTTGAGGATGATTTGCTGAAGTTAAGGACCTCCGATGCTTCTGCTGCGGCAGTATGTTATTAACAACAGCTTGAAGAAGGAAAAGATGAAATATGAACAACACTTTGTATCTCAGTCATGAGCAATCCTGCAGAAAAGTAGTTTCTCGATATCTCGTTGCATTTTAGTGACATGACTATCAGAACATCCTATGGCCAAGGTCGGTGACTGGCGGGTGTAAATAGTATGAGAATGATCACTTTGAACACATAATCACATCATATCACTAAAATTTCATCCTTTTGATAGTTCACTTTTCAGCCTAGTATTGCGTCAAAAAACCGAGAAAATGATTTGTCTTTGAGGTATTTATATTTAATTAATAATGACAGAATGGTATCAACTAAGGGGGGCTTCATACACTTCATGACACAGCAAAAGTAACCGTGCAACTGTTTGCGCATAATTTTGAATTTGAAAAAGTCACATGTGTGTCCTGTTTCACATGGAATTTACCATTTATATCAGGGCATTTTGATTTCAGTCAGTTTAACATTTCGCCTGACCGTCCAATTACTTCGATGTCTATGCAAAATGGTCCAATTGCTACAACTCAAAGATGGATCGATAGAATGTCTATCCCGAACATGTTGGTAAACTAACAACGAATTATTCTTCACGTGCTCTCTTTTCCTAGTCCTCACTGTACAAAATCTTCCTACAGTTATTTACGCAACAAGTGCAAAACGTCCATCTTTCTTGCATTCTTCCACAATGTAGGAATACCATATGAGACTTCAAGGTAAGTAATGTCAGAGGCCACATAAAAAGTCTTCCGAATATGCGCGTATATTTTTTGGCATGCTGTCACCGACGTCATTCTGTCTAAGTTATGCTGACGCCTTGCTTCGCGAGATGTGCATTTCAGTCTGTCCTGACTGAACTGTGCTGTGAAATATCGGCTTTTTATTTATAATACAAACTCAACGTCGTGGAACAAATTATCTTCACATTAACGCCGCCGTACTACCTGTGCCCATCGTTACGAATATAATGTGCGTATTTGAGTTATGATACAATGTGGAAAAAGGAAGACAACAATATCGGAATACCATGTGAGATTTCAAGGTAAGTAATGTACAAATCAGAGGCCGACGATTTGTACATTACTTACCCTTAAATCTCATGTGGTATTTCCATTGTCTACTTAGAAGTTTATACATCTATCCATAGACTTCCTGTATCAGGACATCCTTCTACAATTTAGAAGTCTATGATCTTAGCAGTGACTTCTATGTTATAAGTAGACAGCGACATCTTAGGTGAATATTTTTGTCATTTTAGGTTTTTAATAGGTGAATAATTTTACAAATTTAGGTTGTTTATTTAGGTGAATCAAAAATCCATCAAAATATCTAGATTCATTGAGAGCAATGGTAGTTTTTGTTTATTTCCATGAATTGTGCTTTTTTCGGTAGCCATTTTGTAAACAAATACCACTACAATAACCTACGTATAAGTTCAAAAAAAGAATAGAAAAGATAATGACAAGTAAAGCCTAGATTTAATGGCGATTCGGAACGAATTTATTCAAGCTACAACAACTGCACAGATGAAACATTAGCAACTAAGTATATATGTTTGAAAAGGTATATTGACAATTCAATTGTACAATTGTGTATGTGTCAAACAGATCAAAATTACTCGTATTTGAAATGCAATATAAACTCTATAAATGTATATAAAATAATTAGAAACTGTGACCAGAAACATGTGGCACTGCCCAGAATCACTCATTAATGTCTTCATTATTCCGATTATAAAAGTAATTCGTTACTACAATTTTCTCAATGTTTTCCAATATGAGTACATGCAGATGAGTTAATCAAATTTCACGTTTTTGTCGCAATGACAATATTTAGGTGTTTTTTATAAAATATCTAGAATTTAGGTAAAAAATTTATTTTAGGTGATTCACCTAAATTGTCGCTGTCTAGTTATAAGTATTGAAAAATGACGGCATGGTAATGCCATTATTCCTATATCATTGCGCCATAGATTTAGGAATATAGGTAGACAATGTAGGACATTTTAAGGCGCTTAAATGTTTTTAATGCATTGTTTCCCTCAAAAATCCATGTTAATGTTGTAAGAAGCAATACAAAAATATAAAAATATTTTTATGAAATAGAAAAATACTTGAGTTTGACTTTGAAGGTACTAAGTTTAACTTTCTATTACCCAAGAAGACATTTGTTGCGCAGCTCTATTATGTCATCATAAATAACATCAGGAAAACAGCTGTGACTCATTTTCTGATGATAAACTTTCGAGACGGTAAATCTTCTATATATGTTTATTCAACTAGGGGTGTCAGCGGTCAAATGTTCCAAGTTTTAGAGGCGACTGGATCGTGCCGGCAGCTGAGTGGTAAAATAATCTCTGCGGCATAGTTCAAGTAGCCGTGCAAAGTGACTTTCCAGTGTGCGAAATCCAACAGTTTTGAGGAAAGCTTTGAAATGAGTTAAAATGATGAAGTCGAGAGGTAGTCCAGAAGAGAGTGTGTAGCTGAATTACTTTTACATAAGTGAAAGCGCTAGCTGAATGACGTCAGCGTTCAGCGTTGAGCAAACAAGCAAGATTCTGAATAACTCAATATGCGCAGTCGCAACTGAATATGCCAATTTGTTCTTCAATCTACATTTGGAACTTTCAATTACTGCTCACAACAATGACTTGGAAGTAGTATGAAGCCGCAGTTGTACAAAATCATTAGAGTATCTTCAATTCGCATCAGTTGGAAGGCTTCTGTAGGAAAAAGGAAGAAGTGCTCAACTCTTACAATTGTGCCGTTAAGCCTATAGATACGTTTCACAGAAATTCGCACAACGGAGCGGACCGGTTGCCGGCTACATCTTTAGGCCACTGTATAATCAGGGTTAGAAAACAAAAATCGCTTACCTCTGAAACCTTCTTGATAAGTGATTTACAATGAATGAAGTGAAATAAACTTTAGATCAAGCTGTCAGGCAAAAGACGAGCGGCTAATGGGACTAGCAGTGAAATAGAGCAACTGGGATAGCGATAGCTAGCTCTCCGAAAGTAAAAGATGTGCAGCATGATGATATGCCAACTCTTATCTTTTTCCGCCCGACATCAAAGCTTTTTGCAAAATACCCTATAATGCTCATGCTAGTCTCCTCTTCTCAAAAACCAGCAGTAAACATCACTTCCAAAGTTTAGAAAATGCAAAATGAACAATCATCTGACGATTCATTACTAAAAATACCATGAGTTGATCAATCGCTCGTCTATCATCCAAATTTCTAAATTCGTTTGCAATTTTTGTGAATAAATCATGACATTTTCTGTGCAATTAGCATATGTAACTCACTAGCCTTCGATTATTCGAAGTACTACTTAACTACCTATTTTCTTGATGATTTCAGTGCTACGACAGGAGATACTTTGGAATCATGCATTAGAGAGGAACGTCTGCAGCAAAAAGGAAATTTCAAGGGGCTGGCAAGTTCGTTCAAGCAGCGGTGAGTCTTCTTCCAAACGTATGCCACTTCCATAGTTTCCTGGAGTGCCAGAGCGAGTGGCTGGCATACTGTCGGAAGTCGGTTTCAGGGTAGCGATCAGGTCGAAAGCAACACTTCGATCCACATTGGTCCCGAAACGCCCGGTTCCTCCAAAAGCCTTTGGGGTGGTGTGAAGTGCGAAAATTGTAATTGGAATTATGTTGGGGAGAGAGGATGGAGTTCGGAAGAAAGAAGAAAAGAACATACACGCGCAATTCGTGAGTTATACGTTGATCGATCAGAAATGGCTAAAGCATGTGCAGAAAGCGGACATTTGATTGACATCTACAATGCAACTGTCAATGACCGTGACTGGTCTTGGAAAGGGCGAGTCGTGAAGGAGGCCTATGAGACTAAATAGTGCAACAACAGCAACAAGATGAAGCATGACATTGGTTCTTCTTGGGACAGTGCTCCCTGTCATTAACGATCCTGCTTTTAACGACTTCCTGTCGACTACGGCCAAAAATTGGCACCGATGCAAAATTATTATATCTCTTACATAATTCAACCTATGCATAACGACTTCCTGTCTAACGCGACTTACGACCTCATTAATTTGGCAAATTGTTCTCTGATCCCTGTTTAATGCGACCGCAGATTTCGGGGATGTGTAGATGTCTCGCTAACTTTATGCATTAATAACAGACAAACAGCAATAGTCTTATTGTACATGTACATTTCATATACACATATTATGTAGGCTTAAGTATTCTGGTACCACATGACGCATTGAAGTTAACTTGTATGCGTGAAGAAAGTTAACTTGTATGCTAAAAGCACAATCGAGTACCTACATGTACAATGTACATACTGTAATAGGCCTACATCTAAATTTATTCTACATAATTGCACCGGTGGTATAATCTCATAGTTTTACATAATGTCTACATTCAGTGCCTAATACAGTGTATCTTCACATTTTCTCATTGATTAATGTGCGTTTTATACTTGTGTTTGTGTATCACATTAGGCCACTGTTATATTTCTACAGTTTTCTAAATTTTCATTAAATCTTGCGTAATAGGCCCTCTGAATAGACACTTTTATAACCTCTGAAACCATAAAAGCTAGTATCATTCGTGCAATCATCTTGTGTTGGACGTGTGAGTACGCGTAGGCTTATGATTGGATATTACTATAATGTCATATATCATGTAAAAAGGTAGTAGCCAAAAGTTTACCTGCTAATAACGACCACCTGTCTAGGACTTTATTTGCTTGGCAGAGAGGTGGTCGTTATAGACAGGTACTGATGTAATCTAGTTGTTTCTTTCTTCTCTTGATAAGATTTTCCGACTTTTTGACTCACTTCATTGACTTTGCTAGTGTACTATCTTTACTTTATGACGTAGCATTTCATGACGTCGTCAGATGTTTGATGTTGTGTCATGGCCGACATGAGACGTGTTCAAATACATGCAAGTCAGTCATTCTTCTGATGACGGGACGCGATGCGCCTTGACGGCCCTCAAGTATCAAAGCCTAAAGATTTTCATCGCCTCTGCATAGATATAAAAGACTTGATATAAGAGACAAGATATAAGGGACCGGATGACCATTCAAGTCAAACTGCCGCGCTTTCACCCAACAAGTCCTTGCTGGACGAATTCATGGACGAACGAGGAGAAAGTGCAAGGACTCTACAATTCAGCCGGCAGTTCGTGGCCATGAACTCCACAAAGGACAGCCTCAGACACGGCCTGTTTCTGTGGAGGGCGATGATAATGCGTTGCGACCTCAACGGCAAGCTGCTGGCCATCCAATGGCTCAACTCCGACGACGACGACATTCTGCCGATGCTCGTGCTGCCTCGATCGATGAATATGCCAGCTCGAGCATCGGCTGCGATCTTCTTTCCGAGATGGCAACAATGCCGAGAATTCTCCCTCGACTCGGCCTGATAGTGCGGGGGCGCGTCAGGATGTGTGATACCAACCCCTGCGGCATCCGTTTCTTAGGGAGGTGTCTCTCCGAGGACTTCATAAACTCAATGAACCCTTCAGGACAGCTCATCGTCAACTACACCTGGGCTGGAGTAAAAGAAAATGTCGTGCACTTGGCAGCTGACGAGCATGGATACAATGCAGTTGCTTCAATTTTAAAACTAAGGAAAGGCTTTCTACGACTTTCTAAACGTCGTCTTCAAAGCCTACTCGTTCACTGCTGACGATATTCACTCGTGTTATGAGGCTTTGCAGACGATTGTTTCCACTACAAAGACTCTCATCCTTCGTTTTTGTTCTTTCTATTCTATTTTTATTTTTGTGTATCTTTATCTTTTGTATATTTTAATTATATCATGTATATTTCACAAAATCGCTTGTTTTCATTTTGTAATCAAATTCATTTGAAGAGCAGCATTTGTTGCCTCAATGCAGTTGATCTTAACACAGCAGAAGTGCTGTTGGACGAAAGCATCTTACTACATGCAGAGTCATGAACTACTACAATAACTACATGCAGAGTCAAGCAGTTAAGAGCAATATTCAAAATCGCTAGGTAGCTTTTTAAACCTTTTCAATTTATTTTTTCAAAATGATAGTGAAAAGAAGCGTCTAACATGATTGAAAATTCACGTGATGTAAGTACTGACACCATTTGCCAGTTTGGAATTTTTAATTTGCATTAACGATGATTTTTAGCGGCAGTTTTACTCTAAGAAAATGTTCTTTGCATTAAATGCGGAATAATCGCTCACAATTCAACCGACTGATGCTGCCTACAGGATGAAACGTTTCGATCCTATATTTTGTTTTGATCTGGAAATTATTGCATTGGTCGCAAACGAAGGCGATCCCCTCATCTTTGCGAATCTTCAGATTGAAGTTCAAATAGTTGTGATAGTCTGTCAACATTCTAGCCAAAAAGAAAGCATGTATTTCAATCTTTTCAGATGCTTATTGGAAAGTCTGTCTTCGGTTAAAATGTATATCGGTGAAAATGCGTTTCAGTCAATTTAGCTTCATGTGTGTCGTTTTTATTGAGGCACTGAATTGTTGTCATCAATTCGTGCAATGTGTCTGTTGACAAAAGGAAGGAAATTGATTGTTGAATCACCCCTCATGTTTTCTGCTTAATTGACTACATGCTTAGGACAGGATGCGTGAATTGATTGACTAAATGTGCAGATTAGAAAGTGCTTTGTTGACTTTAGACATCAGCGCTATGTGCAGGTGTCTATATCATCAAAAAAGATTCACTTTGGTCTTGCGTAATCGCCTCCATTTCCTACGAGTGATGAGAGATTTGCTGATGATCGGATTTCTATGTCATTTGCAGCACTAATTGTCTGCCTGGACGGTAAGCAACGAAAAATTAGCAAAGTCAGGAGGAACCTATTTTCAATAGACCGAGTGCTTTACTATGCAAATATTTGTGCACACATTCGCAACGGTTTTGCTGATCTACTTTTCTTTTGAATAGATAAGGGTTTGGATGTTTTCTCATCTGTTCACGCAAAGACGAGCAAACAGTATCAAGAAAGTGAATCAATCAATGCCTGAATAAGATTGAGCCTCAATAAGTTACTAACAACAGAGGAAAAGACATTCTTCTTTGCTCGGCGCTTCGTCCGTTCTTTTTGAAGAGCGGAATTGATGGAATTGATGATTTATACCTCAGACAGCACCTGTTGATATCTGTTCTGTAAAAGTGCCAGTAGACAGAAAGATGCACAAGATAATAAAAAAGACTGATGTCATCAGCAAGAAATAACAAAAGAGACATGAAGTTAAAGAGAGCTTAAATGTACAAAATTACGCTCGTATACCAGAATGACGAGATAGTAAAGTACAGAATGATATGATAATTGAATGCAAAAAATGCAAAAGAAAGCTTGAAAGACGCACACAAAAAGGCTAAAAATCGTTGAACAAAATGAACACTCCTTCTGAATGCACAGACTGCATCGAACCATTCTTTAGCCACACCTTCTGAGATGAAAAGTTGCACTTTTTAAGGTAAGAAAAATTGCTAACACTGCAGCTGGCACGGTGTGAACATTACTTGAAGATGTCCAGCAGTGCTCGAAGCTTCAGCGTGCTTTTGGTACATTTAACTTTTCTTTAACTTGGTGTCCTGTTTGTTACTTCTCATTTATGACATCGGTCTTTTATTGATTATCTTGTGTGTGTCTGCATCGGTCGATCTATTGCCACTTCCACAGAACAGATATCAACAGTTGTGGAGCCTGTGTCTGAGGTAAAACCCATGAAATCCCGTGCATGTTCTTCTACAAGAACAGACGAAGCGCTGAGCAAAGGAGAATGTCTCTTTCGTTGTTATGAAGCATTTACGAATGGACACTCACAAAACGAGTATCAATAAGTTTTATGAAAGCCAAGAACAGAGTTACGGCAAAATGATGCATCGAAGCACAAACTTCTGCACGGGATCATCACCGGGATAGAGAACATCGTATGCATATCTTCAGACAATGTTTGGAAATCGAGGAAATGATGCATTAGCGAGATAAATAAAGCCATGGTTTCAAGCTTCAATAGAATGAATCGTTAGCAAGCGCATCTTTAAATAACGAGTTTTCTATACTCTCTCTCCCTCTAATAAGCCAAGTAAATGTCTTTGTCTTAATTACAAAGAAATGGGATCGAGGAATGAATATTTGTATTTTTCAGAAATTATGCGTACGGGTGGATTAAGACGACATATGCTCAAAAATGTTTAACTTAGCAATTTATTTAGTGTCTCCAGCATTCTGAAATCTTCAATAAATTACCACGCTTATTTTCTAATGATCTGTGATGAGTGATGGGGATAGAAAAGTATCTAATGTAACAATCTATAATTCTTATTTTCACTTTCCTGCCACTTAAAAAGTGTCAGGGTATCACAAAGTTTTGAGATATGCCAGCAATGCTCTCATCAATTTGTGTTGTGATTCGATGTAGTCTCATCAATTATTGGATTGAATGGGTTAATTGAATATTTTGAATATTATATACTTGATTTTAAAGTGCTAAAGAAATTTGATTTGTTAGTTAGCACGTGAGCTTCTACACATTATTATTTACATCAGTTCTTTAAGTGACTTATCAGTTGGATCAGCGATCAGAAGGTGGTAAGTTCCTAATTCAACCAAGAGAAACTGATCACGAGAGTAATTAGCTAATGCAACTTAAAGGTAACCCAATCAAACATATAGGTTTTTTATGAAGATACATTTTGTAAGGAGAGAAAATTCATTATCGACGCCATCAAGTGATTGAAAATTGTCAATAATGACATCTCACCAACTGAATCTCGTTTTCCTGAATATTTCAGAAAGGAAAGGAAGGCTGCTGTTACAAGTTGAACTATGTCAGTTCACCCGTTTAAAATTGTTTAATTGACGATAATAAATAATAGATGTTCATTATCAAAACGAATTCCAAGCGTTTTGACAATTCATATATTCAAGCAATTCAGGGACATTTCTATTTATGGTGAACTTAACAATTGGTGTTGATTAAGCATTTCGTCTCAGGGATGCGGAGTCGGAGTCCTATCATTTTTGCTGGATTCGGAGTCCTATCAAATGATAGCACTCCGGCCAATAACTAGACCAGAAATATAAAGCAAGCAACTTATCTATTCTCCTCGTGCATAGCTGTTACTGTCTTGATATCAACTTCTTCGTCAAGCAAAAGTACAGAGACAGCAGTGCATGCAAAGCTTGTAATAGTTGAAGGAATGAACCGTGATTGTCTTTTCACTCTGTGATTTAGTAGAGAAGACAAGCCTTCCTAGCCTCGATCACACCTACGCGCCAAATGTCACATCAAAGACAAAAATGAAATACTAGTTTGTGTGAGAACATTACCTCTCTATCAGACAAAATGGTTTTCAGAATTTTTTTTCAAAAAAATTTATATTTCTGTCTAGGTATCATTCAATGACATCAACGTTACTGGAAAACAAACATTTCAAATAATTTAAAAAAATGAGAGTCATAAATCGTGAATCAGACTGCACATTATAATGAACAAAAGTATAAGACTTCAACAGTTCTATTGATGTACAATGTATGATTGTTATGCTGGTTTGAAGTGCGGCAATGACCATGAGTATCTATGGTCATTGCCGCACGCCAAACCAGTATAATAATCACATTGTTCAATAGAAATCTATGGTGTAATTTGATGTCATCATGTGTTTTTTATGGCATTTTTGAAAAATAAAAAAAGCGTGCGGACAATGATTGTCTGCACGCCTTTTGGCATTGTCAGAACTATGACTTTGCATTTCTATTGAACAATGTAATGATAAGAAAAGAATGACTTATCTAAAATAGCTATGATAGTTAATGCGCATTTGATTTATGGCAGCAATCATAGAAATTAACAATACCATATAAAGTCCTAGAATGGAAATTGCATGAAAATTGTGGCACACGCCGTTGTACATAAGGAAGATATCAAACTTCCATTCTACTGTACTATTATCTACTTCTATGGCAGCAATGGAATGGAAATCCACATCAACATGATATTTACAACCACTAATGGAACTTTCCTTGATTTCTAACAAAATTCTCTAATGTATATATAGATATTTTTTGCAATTTGTGTTAAAGGCCATGGAATTCATGTATTGGCGAGCATAAAATTAAAGTCTTGATCAAAGAAGAGACAATATTGATTGAAACTTGATTGTAATTTGCCATTAAATTTACTTGAAGTTCATTGTCTAATTCAAAAGCATTAAATGAAATGCAAATGAGATCAAATGAAACAAGTCAATTGTATTCTGTATCTTGAAGTGAAGTGCCAAGTGGAGTTTCAAGTGGAGTTTTTTAGCTAAAAGATCGTCGGAAAACTTTTTTGAGTTTTGAAAAGAGGCCAGAAGGAACATAACGATGAAAACGTTCTCTATATTTTGATAAGAATTTAAAAAAACACTGTGTGGACGCAGGAGTTTTCAGTGTAGAAAATATAGTACAATAACATCTAGGAGTAGCATCAATAGCATCAAATACTATCGCACGAAAAAGGATATTTAACTTTAAAAAGCAATCTATTCACAAATGGAATGAAGTTTTAGGCCATGCTCTGAACGGTAATTCTTCATGAACTGAAGAATTGTCCAGACACTAAAGTGTAGAAATTTGCACTTTCTATTTTACATATAACTGTCTACTTTTCAACAGATGCATAGAAATACTTTCCTCCTAATAATAGCGTTATATCTTAATAATCTAACCAGCATAGTTAAATGTGATCATGATTGTGTTGAGCATCAAATGAAAGTTTGGGAAGAGCCAAATAAATAGATGTTTGCAATCCACTTTTTAATATCAATTTATGCAATTAATTTCTGCCACCATGCAGTGTCCATCGGGAAGTAAAAGACAAGAAATCTTAATGCCAATAATACATGCTCAAAAAACACTAAGCAGATATCAACATAGCCGTTCAATTTCTAGAGTTGATAATAAAATGCAAATATATCTATGATTCTATTATGAGGGCTATGTACGCAAGCCCAAGCGTACTTGAATTTGAATTCGTATTATTTTTGAAATTATAGAAGAAACATTTTCAACGGTTACTACGGTGATAGTTAAAAATTATCATATGCAGACAACGGACGTCAGGTGATTGATTTACGTCTCAAAATGAGGCTGAAAGAAATAGGCCTAACCAATTCACAGACAGACAAGCGTACAACAGGTCTGAAAACCATTAATATGCGACTTCAAGAAACCTTTTTGAAAACTATTTAAATGGGGTGTCGAGAAACCATCAAAATGTGACTACGCGATTATCCTTTGAAAAACCATCTAAATGGGGTTTCAGGAAACCATTTGACTTGAAAAAACTATTTTCTCCTCAGAAACCATTTTTGACACCATATTTTCTGGCAGAGCTCTTACCCAAACGTTAATCGTGTGTGATGGTTCCTCTAAAGCGCATATTAAAACCGAAAGTGCGCTCATATTTTTTGGAGAAGGATGGGATTTTTTGCCTGGTAGAGACTGGAGAAAAGCCGCATGAAATATACACATCAAGAAGATGGAAGGAGCCGAGTCGCATGCATCCAACTCAAAGCGACATTTGATAAACTTCCATCGAAAATGATTGATAATTGATGCAGCAATGATCACTAAACATAAGTTCAGGTAAGCCTATAATGATCCATGATGTAGGTTGCCAGTTAATTTTTCATAAAACTAGGCTAGAATACTTGCCACCCGGAGTCAGAGTCCTATCAAAATGATAAGACTCCGCATCCCTGTTTCGTCTGATACGATGGCAAAATCTTGTGATAGATTCAGATAATTCAAGGAAATTACTCATTAACTGTGCCCTGTATTAGGACATTTTCTCGGCGTTTTTAATCTCTTCATAGAAATTGCGTCATGACCTATTAACTGTTTGACAAGGACTATGACTTGTTTCATGGACTCCCAGATGTTGTGTCCTCATGCTCTAGATTTCTATGACTCTTTTAAGCTATTTTAAGACCGTGAATGATCAATTTCTCTTCGTTTCAAAGAGGCTGCATTTATCGAATATACATGAACTCTTTCATGAAAAAATGATCAATTAACCATGTTTCAGGTCAAATTGCATATCAGTTAGATTTACTAGACGTCCCGGTTTTACTTGCATGTCCCGGGGTCCCGGCCGGTTGTCAATTTTGTCGCGGTCAGTTTTTGGTGAAATGAAATACTTTAAATTTAGATTTTTTCATCTGAATTTATCTTATTTATATATTGCTGATTATTATTTTGAGTATATTTGTGGTTCTTGGAATGACAGTTGAAATTAGTCAACAAAACTATAATGCATGGAGAAAACAAATGCAAGTGCTAGTGATATAGATAGTTCCTGAAATCGAAAAATTGAAAATGAACCTTTTGGTAAGAAGGTCAACGAATTCATTCCTCAAGGAACAAAGAAACTGATGAAAGATAACGTAAAGCAAAATAAAGATGGTAATCTCGACACGAAATTGCTGGTGGAAGTGTTGATGAAATTTAGTGATCACTGTTTGTCACAGAATTAGACAGGTCGTCTCTTCTTCCGTTTGACTAGAAGGGAAACATTGGAACATGTAGCGTAAATGAAATGGCACAATCTGCTGACTAAATACCACAGCAATCGAACAATGAGCAGCCAGTTCAACATTAAACACGCCAAAGTGTGTGAAGTTTCAGTGACTGTTATCAACCGGATCACACAGCAAGGAGACACAGACAATGTCAAGTTCTACAGAGAAGTTTGTGAACGTTTTTTCATGCGCCAGCTAACTTGTTTAAAATGATCGGAGGGCCGAACATTATCGAGAAAACTTCTACGCAATGATCTGAATTCTTCGAATCTGAAGGAGTCGTGGCGATCGGAGCATTTTGAAGGAATTCAGAGCAATCCGGAAGCGACGCACGACTATTTTTTCTATCTCTGTAAGGCATTAAAAATTTCTTTCTGCCCACTTATTAAGTTCCTGCATGTGCCATCTGTTTGTATCAGTTTGCACTTCCAGCAAAGTGATGCGCTTAAGCAGTCTAATTCCGTGCTGTTTGTCCTGTGGGAAGGGAGTTTCGCCGGTGGAGAACCATTTGTTTGGATGAATGACGATAAGTCAATCTGGTCCGAAATCGAAGCCTCATCCCTGAAAATCAATGAACGATTTGAACATGCCGCAATTAATGTGGACGAACAGTTTGATGAAGTATACTGCAATCTAAAGAATACTGGTCATCAAATTGCAAAAAGTAGAAAATGAGTTGTACATCATTGGAAGAAAAATGAGCCACCCTCGATAAATATTTGAGCGAAGGTGCGGTTGCTTCGCCGAACCTTTAACAATTGATGAAATACCCATTTGTCTACCGGGAACTTCAGCCCCAATAGAAAGATTGTTCTCGATGATGACAAATATCTGGTCCGATCAACAGTCGAATGTGCGAAGAAACAGTGAAAAGTTTGTTAATAGGCAAATTTACTATTGATTTGTTGGAGAGAATTCCACAAGAAAATTAGAAACTATAGCTATATTCTGAAAAAGCACCGACGATCCATGACGATCCAAATGAATTAATTGAATTGACAACTATGTGTCATTATGTGGGTTGCACTTTAAAAAAAATTACATTTACACAATTCAAACGTTTGTTTTTCTTTTGAAATTTGACTATGTAAGCTTTTCATCAATGCACGGCGTTTCGTATTCATCTCTCAAAAGATGAAAATGTCCCCGTTGGAGTCTCTGGAAATCTGATAAGTCTAACATAAGTTAACTATGGACAGTAGGCAACCATTGATTTGCATATTCGTTACTGAGTCGCAGTAATTTCGATATAGAGTTGGTATATCCGACTTTGATCACAATCGATTGCTGCAATTATAGTGTTTTTCAGCTCATGCCATACGCTATTAATTTGCGAAGGCTTTATCAGTCTCTATAAGATTTTTGGACTGTCCAACAGAACATGAAGCGCAAATTCTCTCCCTAGCATGTCATGAGACTGACTATTCAGTTTTACACGAATGTTCTTTATTATTATATTTGAATAATTTCAGTACCGGTTTCAGTAATGAATTTGACATAAGACAGAAGCGCACCAATCACCTTTTCTATCATCTGTATAGCATAGCTGATTACAGCATCATATATAGGCTCCTTGCGCAGTGTTCGATCGCTGTACTACAGCAAAGAATCTATTCCACATTACAATAGGTTGGGCAATACAAAATTTTTCCTCTATCTGCTATTCCAAGCGGATATTCTAAGGTCTCTCCTCGCATAAATAGAATGCGTTTGTGGAGTTGAGCTGTTCATAAAGCGCCTTTTCTTCTTCCCCTATTACATTCCGCCTTGCATCTCTGCCAATATTCAAACTGAAGATATCGAGTGTTGTGGCGCCCAGGAGAATATATCAAGTTTGAATTCATATTTCTAATGCGATTTAGGCAATTACAAGTTGTGCCTGCTAGATTCTGAGGGGGAAACTGGCAATACACTTTTCTGAAATACGTTTTCCAATCAGCAAGCAACCTAAATTTGCGAGGTGAAGAATGTCATAATACCGGTATCAATGTAATTGGTTTCAGTTGAACTCAGAAGATCACAAGTTAACCTAACCGATGCCTTAATATGTCCTTCACTTTTATCATAAACCACCATCATAAGTATCATCCTGGTATGCCATCGGTTCACCACAAATCCCCACGACAAGAAGGGCAATTTATCCTGTCATTTCATTTTTGGCATCCTTTGCTGGAATATTTCAGAAACAAAAAGAAAATGACTCTCACATGCCAAACTATGTAATTTTAAATTTACACAAATAATTAATTAAAATGCCAACAACTGTATAGAAAAAAGCATATAATAAAGCGGATTTAGCTAAAATCTCTTATTTCATCTGCGCTTTGCTGCAACCATCTTGTTCATGCTATTATGCAAGATGCAAACCACCTCCTTTCCCTTCCACAATACAATAGCCTCATCCACACCACATCGGCGGGCTATGGGAATTCCCGTGACAACTTTGGAAGATATTGTCCAATCGTGTAAGACGGACTGGGGCATTGCTGTTCAAATATATAATGAACACACAGACTTTGATGATTTAGAGTTTCAGTCTGAGCAGATCATGCCTGTCTACACTTGCGTACATTTGCCACCTGGCACTCCACATCAGCACGATGATGGCGCTATGTATTTCTATTGCCCAATTCCCAGGCCAATTTCGCCCTCCCTTATCGATATCCCTGATGAGACCGAGTCGAGTGAGACGTTGTCCGACGGGCCAAGCAATGAGAGCAGTCCTATGCCAATCGTACCTGAAGGTTCGCTGCAAGTAAGTCATTGAAATTGCTTTGATTTTAAGATAAATTGAAACAGCCATTTTAGAGTTCACGAAATTACAGATATTGATTGTAAGAATCCAAACAAAATACGATCTTCGTGCACAGACAGAAACAAGCACTTTTAATTTATGGGAAGATCTTTGCTAATGACAAAACTGCTTGTGTAAGCTACAACTAATGAAAGACAGAATGCTAAAGTGACTATTCTGTTATTCTGCTGTTATTCTCTTTGTATTATTAAAAAAGATGACTACAAATTGTCAGACAAAAAATACAAAACAATGTCGCTTCTTTGATTTCACTTGAGAAATCACCGCTAAATAGAACTTCTGACAAGTGAAACTTTGTCAAAAATGTTTTTAATTTAGCTCTTATGTAAGTGCTTGTTCCTGCTTTCACGATTTCATGACAAAAAATATTTTTGGTTGCTTCAGTTACTCTTTTTAAAACGACAATTAATGAAATTTTGACAATTACAGCGCAGTTTTGATTATCTTCGCAATGAATAATGGTATGATGAAGTATAAGTAAAAACACGTAAAAATAATTCTCCTCATGTTTGAACCTCATCGTGAAATTGATTGTAGCGCATGGGAGGATCTTTATGGCTATCGGCACTTTGTATTATACAGAATAGCACTCCATCTTTAAAAAGTATTTCTTTAAAGAAAAAAGTTGGATACATTGATTGATCAGCTTCTGATTCAGTGCCTTTGCAAAGATCAAAATTAAATGCATTGTGAAAATTGATTCACGATTTATAACCTAGTTATAAGTATTATTACTTATTTATAGCTTATTCTTAGTTCCACAGTGCCATTATTTTCATGTCAATCATTTTAGTGAACACTACATGCTGCTGTCTGTTTATTGCTGATTCTGAATATTCTATATTGAAGTTTTTCTTTTTAATCATTGAGTTGATTTTACTGTTGATGTGATCACATGTATGTGTTCAGTTTGTACAGTAACAGAAAATAATGCCGCATTCAGGATTCATTTGTTTGAGAGTTTTTGTCATGTAAGATATCTGCCACCCTACAGTCAAAATTAAATAACTCGCAGAAACGTGACTTATGGTAAAAGCAGCACAGAGAAAATTATAAAAAATGTTCCGCAACAAAATTATTCTTGTGGTAGCGATTGAAATATAAATTTGATTCGTCAAATACATCATTAATACTATAATGTGTCATTAGAGTTTATCTACGATGATATAGTTGATGCAACTAACGAATGTAGTGAATTAGAGTGATATTTTATCATGCAATCTCTTTCAATTTGCATCTTACAGTCAACATTTTTATTGTTTAAACAAATGATAGCATTTTCACATTCATATTTTCCAAACTGTCTCAAAACATTCAATCTTGTTAGATTGGTGGGTCACCATGATAGGAGATGAATCCAAGATATATTTAGTAAGCTACTTTTGCTTTTGAAATATTCATTGCTCTTGCGTATCACAGGCTATAGTGTGTATATAGCCTAATAAATAACTTTATCAATAGATTTTATGCTGTCATGCAGAATGCAGACTCACACTATGATAGGCCTACTGGCACTTCTGTCATATTCGCTAAAATTTCAGAAAAATCGAAATGTAATGATATGACAGTTGAAACATTATCACCAATATCCATCATAGAAGCATGAGATGCAGGTCTACTGCTAGATTATTTCAATTTGTTAATTATGAATTTATGCAATTTTAGCAGGCATTTTTTCTTTGCAAGCATAAACTTGTGATGACATTGTAATTTGAAATAGGCCTGTTTTCCAAGATGACCTGACACTATGTCAGATAATATAAAGATTCACATTTTACTTATTAAGAAGTAGCTTTGTACATTGATGTCACCATAACGGTAGTCTATGTGTTGTGTATACCCGCAAAAGCCAGATCAAATGACGAGAATTTGTTGCATAAGTGAAACCACAACAGGCTAATTTTTCCAATGGTCATGCTATAGATAGCGGCTAACTAGTTTTGGTATGAGTGATCAAACTCACAAACATCATGAAGGTGCAAAGAGTTTTGGGATCGAGACTTTTGCCTGGTTGATAGATAGATAGAAAAAAATGAATTTAATTTTGTCGGTTAATTGGGTATAAATGTTGACTATGAGAAGTTAATTGAAGTAGATTGTGCATTATCACTGTGATTTGATTCTGAAAGAGCGGATTCTCTCCACAAAGTTTTCGTGCAGTAGCTTTAGGCACCGATAGCGATTGCTTCAGTTTTAGAAACATCACTATATTTTGAGATTTTTGTGATTACATTAGGCATGGTTATCATTAAATTCAAAATATAGGCCACATGCGATGGCATTTTCTAATTTAATCCGAATTCCGATTCAATAGATTTTCTGGAAGGTCACCATAACAGCAAGATAAATCAGCGATTGTTTGTTAATGAAATCGACCAGTATACATATCAGAACTGTCAAACATTCATCTACCTGGTTCAAATTTGAGTGGGAGTGATTGAGAATCTGTGAGAATCGATTTATTCAAAAATTCTATTACATAAAAATATTCTATATTCTGCCAAAAAAATTAAAAAAACTGTGAACTGAGCCTGCTGATAAATCCTAATGTTGGATGAAAAGGTAGTTGAGGGGAACTCAATATCTAATTCTTCTATTTTCCACAAAGTGCTTGTACACTTATTTTGATTTACTTTGCCAAAATATTCTATTGAAAATTGAGCTTGATATAACGTGCTTGATAAACGTGGAGCAGGTGTATTTATGGCCTTGAGGATAGAGCTATTTATGAGATAGAGTTTTAAAAGTTTTCTTTAATACAATGCAACAATGCATGGTGCTTTGGCATATCCAAATGACTACCAAATGATACTGCCAAATATTATGATATCAAAATGAATTCAAATAATATTATTTTCGACATTGACACTCTCGAGCTTGCGATTCTCAGACCATTTGAGGACCTAGCAGGCATATACCCAAGCTCTCGTCCTGAGCTTTTCCTGGACCCATCCCACTGGCCATTCTAATGAAATAAATTAGTTGCAACCATTTGATATTTTATTCAATACATTTCCTTAAACAGTCACCAAACAAGTAAGAAATCGATGATTTCGTAAAGCATCAATTGTCAAATCGAATTATCAAAGTGGCAAATATTAATATTGCCAAAATATAATTCAAAATCTAATGTCTTATCCGAAAATTGGTATATTCAGCAATTTCTTATTACTTATAAAGGATTCTATTTATTAAAAGCATTTATTAAGTGGAATGCAGAGTTTATCCGAAGTCAATGGCCCTCGATCAGAGTATTAAATAGATGTCTTCAGTGTATAAATAGACAGATATTCAGAGATATTCTTCTACACCTGGTTGCACTAAACTTATCCAATTCATTCTTCATCAATATTTAGCGCAGCAAATTTGCTTAAAGAACACTGCATTCACTGCTGTCATTTAAATGCAGTTGAAATAAAGCAGCAATGGAATGAAACATTCAATCAAATCATTGACAGAATCAAAAATAATAAGCTCTACCTGCTTTTTTAAACAGTATATTCAATTAAAATAAGCAGCAAAATCCCGACGATTCGTCCACCACGGACTTAGTCATGGGCAACAAACTACAACTCTACTGGGTTTGTATAGGCTACAGCTCATGTCTCCGATTCAGTGTCGGACAATATGATTGAATCTACAGATTGTTTCATAAAAAATGGATCACCCTTAAACATCGCCTTAACTTCAACTTTGTCTAACTCCGCCAAACTTGAACGAATTTCTCTGAAATTTGGAAGATATGTCAGTTGTGCTTACTAATATCATTGTTGGAAATTTCAAGCATGAATATTGAGTTGTTTTCCTGTTATAGATAAAAAAGTAGTAGATAATTTGATCTTTATTTAGCAATGTTACACAAAATCATACCTCACTCTTATAAAATTACATTTGCTTCCTTTGTTATGTAATATGTTGTTCTACAAGCCAAAAGCTATCAAGCAAAACAAAAATAAAGAAAATCGGTCAATCAGAGCCAGTATAGCACCATTATTCATCAACAATAATGTAACTGCTACATGTGATTAACTGGACTTCATGTTCCATACCTTCCTGACTTCGTTGCGGTGGTGTTGGCAGCACTCCTGATTGCTTTCAGTTAGAAATCTATCTCTTACCGGTTGAAAACAATACAAAGCAGAAATGAACAATAACGAGATCGCATTCACAAAAGGCAAAGTTTCAGCCTTGCTAGAACTAGGGTTTTCTTTGCGAGCTACAAGCAAGCAACTAAATGTCCCTTACACAAATGTGCATCGATGGCATAATGATGATTTTCGACTCTGTCGTAAAGAGGGCTCTGGCCGTCCACGCAAAACATCCAAACGTAGAGACCGCCTAATTTTGAGATTTGTTAAAGTTGATCCAAGTCTCTCGTTAACTGAGATGGCTGCACTAGACTCGTCTATTTCTAAGTCCACTATTCGTAGAAGACTTATTGAGTCGAATTTCAAGATCTGTAAGAGGCCCTCTCAGATCGAATTATCAGATCAGCATACAAAAAGACGTCTCAGATGGGCAATGAGTCATTGTCACTGGCGAAATCAATGGGATCGGGTTGTCTGGTCTGATGAGGCATCAGTCCGTCTGAAGGATAGTGATGGTCGATTGAGATTATGGACAAAATCTGATCAGGAAATTCCGAGACATTTACATCGTCCCCGGGTTCAAGGTGGTGCGACTCTACTGATTTGAGCTGGCATTTGGACCAATGGCCGCTCTGAACTTCACATACAGCAAGGAACCATGAATTCTGAACGCTATGTGAATGTTTTACGAATGAACATTGGCCAAATGACAGATCAACTTGGTGATCCATCGACTTGGTTATTTATGGATGATAATGCTGCGTGTCATAGGAGTAGTAGAGTCAACTTATGCAAGTCTCAATTGGGGTTTAGGACATTATCTTGGCCAGCTCGTTCTCCTGATCTGAATCCCATAGAAAATGTATGGAGTATTCTAAAACGTAACGTTCGTCGTTCACTGCTACCTACAGATGGCGTATCACAACTTACGTCACTGTTAAAAAGAGAGTGGAGAAAGTTAGATCAGTCAAAAATCAACGATATCATCGAATCAATGCCTAGACGAATTGGTAATGTCATTGACAATAAGGGTAGGGTCACAAAATATTAGCTTCTTAAGAACCGTTACTGTATCATAGCTTATCAGATTATATAAGGACATTTAAGTCCTTTTTAGTCGCTGAAGCGATTAATAAATTCAATAATAAAATCTTCTAAACTAAGGGTCAAATTGTTATGAAAATGGACAATATGATCAGAGATGTCTCATTTCACAACACTTCTGCGATGTTCTGCATAGCGGTCTGCAAACGGGCGATTTGTGGAACCGATGTAATATTCGTCACAAACAGACAGGCCACATGACGTTATAGACCACGTAGCGCATAGGGCAATGATATTTCTTCGGTCGTTGGAGTGCACTGATATTAGACCGATAACTACATGTATTTAAATTGTTAATGGTATTTCTACTCGGTTTATTTACAATAGATATTGGCAAATCGTGGCAAATTATTGGTAATATTGGTTAATTTCCTGAATTGACGAGTGGAAGCATCGCTAATAAAGTCAAGTTGTGGGAATACTTGATTGCTCTTATTAATGTTTTTATCTGGACCATTTTGTCGTTTTCTATGGAACTTTGTTGAAAATCGATTATTCTTTAATTTTTTCGAACTCTAAATTTGTAGATGCACGACCTAACGATGTTGTTAATGGTGGCAATGCCGATTTGCGCATTCCATTTAGTAAAAATACGATTAATTTTCCTACGAAAATAAGCGAATTTAATGATGTCTCAACATGAAGCTAAAAGAGTCTTGAATAAGGATACTACTTATATTAAGAGAAACCGTAAACACAAATAAATACATAAAATAATAGACAAAAGCTAATGAGTTTATGAAAATCAACAGTTTACTAGCTGTTCCGTCCGATAACACGAACCGCGTAGTAGTTACGAAAAAAAGATAATTTTATTAATCGAGTGGAGAATATCCTAAATGATGCCAATACTTACAAGTTATTAAAAAATCTAGGCGTAACACTATTGAAAAGCAAGCTAACTCTTTAGACAGGTCTAGTTGCAGAAATCTGAATTTAGATACTAATCGCCTCTTGTCCAGTGGTAGTTAGCCAGCAAAATTCTACTACACTATAAAAGATCACAAACAAAACTCGCCTAATGGCTTTCCGTTGCGTCCCATAGCTTTTTCTATTGGAATCCACGATAAAATTGATTGGCTGATAAGTAAAGTTCTAAATCAATTGGCAATTTTAGTCCCAACTAAAATCAGCAGCACTGATGATCTTATCAAATATTTAAATAATTTAAGTACTTTGTCAAAAGACACTTTGGTTTTCATCTCACTAGATGTTAAGAGCCTCTACACTTCCATCCTCTTACGGAATTCCATTCCTCTTGACGAGCTGTCATAAGATGTATACAAACCCAGTAGAGGCTGTAGTTTGTTACCCATGACTAAACGTCGGGATGTTACTACTTATTTTAATTGTATATATTGTTTAAAAAAGCAGGTAGAGCTTATTATTTTTTGATTCTGTCAAATCATGAGAAATCACCTCTCGTACGACGCCGTCAATCATTGCCATAAAGCTTACAAATGCTCCTCTACAGTTTCAGGTATACCCTATCGTCAGTGAGAGACCGCCACATGAAGTTCTTTTGGCCGATCGTATCGCTTTCATCAATCAGCAAATACCTCTGAGGATGAAGGTTGAGCTGGAGGTGGCTTATTCCCCAAATGGTCTGATAAGCCCAGAACCTGTTCGGTTTGAGGTAAGTTGTCAAGACATTTGTGAAAATTGATGCCGCATCATTCTAAATCATGAAGTCGAAACTGTAGACTTAGAAGATTTCCTCTTAGAAGATTCCCAGTTAATTGATTTCGACGGAATAAATCGCACAATTCTTGAATGACCAGGAATCGTGCGACTTTTGTGCAATGCACATCGTTTGAGATATTTGCAATGCGCGGCTGCTCGTATAGGAGGTCATGCATAGCTGTAGAGAGTTGCCGTGTGAAATCTGTGTGGGAGTTCCCCATACCCATGGAATTCCATGCCACTCCGCATGAATGCGTCATTCTAAACCATAGCATTAACCACGTTCTTTTAGGCCAGGTACACGATTTATACGAATCAGACATGTTGTCAAGGCAGGCAAGCATAGTAGGTCCTTATCACATTATATCTCACATTGAAGACATATATATATACATTGATAACATCGTGTATTAATACCTCAGGCAGTAAATTCCTTGCAATAATGAAAAATTGACATCCGGGAGTCAACCGTATCTGCACCGACCTCAGAAGAAACAGTTTTACATGATATTCAAATTTAGCTAAACTTCTTCATGTCAGCAGTATAAAAGATTAGCGTGAAATGAGAAGTAGAATCATTCTTCAAAATGCTGCCTTCACACTGAAAGTCGACGCGTTTCTTTGAAAGTCATCATGCAAGATGTTTGTAATGACGAGATTCAGTCTCCTCAAAATAGTACTAAAGTTTGAAACTGGAAGTGCCGAAAGTTTAGATCATGTAGTTTAGTGACAAAACGTGTGCACTCTAAGCTTTTGATTGGTAAATTGTGTATTTGGTTTGCTGGTGAACCTGTATACGGTGATGATAGAGCCAATCATAGAATTCTGACTAAATGATTGACTTTGCATATTTGTGTATTTGGTTCGATAAAATGACTACAGTTGGTCTATGCTACATGCCGAATTATTTCTTGTGAAGTAATTCGTGTGCAGCAAAAATGCGAATCGCCTCCGGTGATATATAGGCTTAAAGTCGTCTGTCCATCAATGCGGCAGAATCAATTACCGATGTTCAAATTCAGTCATGTTAGAAGTTGATGCATTTATGTTTCCAGCAGACTCAATTTTCCACATTTTCAAAACCTTTTGGAGGCTAAAATTGCATGCTAAATTTAATAAGATTTTTGCACACGCATTTATTCATTTTAGTTATTCATTCCAACTTGGGAGCTTGGAAACTGGGATTTTATACTTCCTGAGCTATACTTAAATACTTAATCTGCAAATATTTTAGAAGCGGTTGCATGTAGCACTCGCGAGCCACAAATCAATCCTCCTCAGACTGGAAATAGCCCGCGGTTCGTATGTTCTGCATTAGAGGCTTAAATTGCAGGCTAAATGTAAGATTTTTGTAGACGCATTTATTCATTTTAGCTATGCATTCTTCCATCTGATTGCTAAATTTTAGATTTCAAAAATGTTCTACGCATTGACTGTTCATTACTTGTTAGACATTTTCGGAACGCCAAGCATTTCAAAATTATAACAGCTGATATAATCATCCCAGATATGCCAATAGTGTCCAAAAGATATTAACGTGTTATCACAGATAGGTGATAGCAGATTAGCCTACTGCTGAAATCTATAGTCTTTGCTTCTTTGACTTCCCCGCATCAAACCGGTTTTAGTGTAAATGTCTCCGCGATTACTACATGTCCACGATCGGACAGTTACTATATCTGACAATTTTTCATGTCACTGAAGGCGGATAATGTTCACTGCTTACTCTTACACTTAATTTTTGCGAATGTGTTTAGCTAGGGAGGCATGCACGGCATGTAATGGGCCTATAGTCCTGCTTATGTTTGCTAAGTTGAAATGAATGATAGCGTCACATGACTTAGACGCGTGTGTGACTACATAGATCGTGATAATGATTCGAAGAAAAGCATTAAACACATGAAGAAATTATGTGATATAAAATGAAACAAAATCCTTCTCATATGTATCACTCCAGGGATGACTGAAATATCTAGCTCACAATGTACAGGTCACGATGAAAGCGACTCGAGAACTTGAGGATGCGTCTTCAACATGTACCGACGCATATGAAGGTGCTCTACATGAGAACAAATCATTCAACTTAAAGGAATTTAAGAATCGCAGTAGAATTTAGGCTTTACTGTCGCTACCGTAGATTTAACTTACTGTCAAATTAGGCAATTCATACCAGGGATGCGGAGTCGGTGTCGGTGTCCCGGAGTCCTATCATTTTGCCGGAGTCGGAGTCCTATGATATGATAGGACTCCGGACTCCGGCCAATAACTAGATCGGAAGTATAATACAAGCAACTTATCTATTCTCGTGCAATAGCTGTAACTGTCTTGATGTCAACTTTCTACGTCAAACAAAAGTACAGAGACAGCAGTGCATGCAAAGCTTGTAATAGTTGAGGGAATGAACTGTGATAGTGAAAAGAGGATTGTCTTTTTACTCTGTGATTTAGTACTGAAGACAAGCCTTCCTAGCCTCGATCACACCTACGCGCCAAAGGTCACATCAGATACAACAGTAAAATACTAGCTTGTTTGAGAACATAACATCTTACCCTCACGTTAATCGTGGGTGATGGCTCCTCCAAAGCGCATATTAAAATCGAAAGTGTGCTCATATTTTTTGGAGAAGGATGGGGGATTTTCCTGCCTGGTAGAGACTGGAGAAAAACCGTGTGAAGCACACATCAAGAAGATGGGAGGAGCCGAGTCGTATGTATCCAACTTAAAGCGACATTTGATGAACTTTCATCGAAAAGGATTTAAGATAATTGATACAGCAATGATCATTAAAAATAGGTTCAGGTAAGCTTGTAATGATCAATTATAGGCTACCAGTTAATTTTTCAAAAAACTAGGCTGTATATACATACTTGTCACCCGGAGTCGCAGTCCTATCAAAATGATAGGTCAGACAAGAGAAAGACATCTAATGCTGTCGCACGTCTGTTCAAAAGATCTTTTGCGGTGTATTCATCATAAATATAATATATTGCGCAGAAGCTTGCCGAATGATGTGTTCAGTAGTTTTGACAATAAGAAATGCAAACAGCTTCATCAGATGTTCGAATTTGAATTGATAACGATCATTTAGAAGCGATCAAAAAAATTGCTAGGCCAAAGAGTAATCATAGGGGTCTACAGTACAATTCAGTTTTTGTAATGTTTCAAGGAATATCAAACAACCAGGTGATTATTTTAGTAGGTAATTGAAGAATAGCTAAATGTTTTTAAAGAATGGCTAAATATGTTTTTAAGCCTATAAAAGATGTGGCATAATTATCTTCAGCATTTCTGACATTTTCAATTAAAATCGGGGATTCGCGACTTAAGTCTGAATTCAATCCGTGATCGCGGACTAAAAGTCAAAATCCATTCCGCGATCCCCAGCCCTGTGTAAAAGTAGGAACATTATCCAGATATACCATGAACAGAGCAGTAAGTATATTTTGATTAATTAATTGTAACGAGTGACTGAGATCATATTTCATTTTGACTGGTAATCAAAAGACACAGTATCATAAAAATTCAATATTGAAATAAGCCAACAACATTTTCGTGATTTGACTGATCAAAAAGCTCTCCCTGCTTATTTAGACAATTTATTCAGCTAAAATTCAAATAATAGAGTCTTTACATCTTTACGTTCCGTCCACCACGGACTTAGTCATGGGCAACTTAGTCAGTTAGCATAGCCGAGACTGCCCGATGTGCTGCCATCAAAATCCATGAATACAATTGCTCTTAAGAAGTCTATGAAATCTAAAATTCTGAAGCTGTTTGTAACAGAATGGTTACAGATAATGAAGAGATGTAGAAATCTTTGATTGATTTAAATATATATACTCGTACTTTATTTCTATGCATGTGTTGAAAAGTTGATATTTTACCGTAACCCTCAGAGCGCATGAGCATTACTTTACAGTGCATGTTCAACTTTGCAGTAATTGTGGTCAATACTTTGCAGTTAGTGCATTTTTATGATGAAAAGTATATTTGCGTCATGATTTTGTTTTCTCTTTGTATTATTTTGATTATAATTACGTTGAATATCCCTGACAAGTGCCTAAATCTAGTATTTGAAACTTAGGAGCATCACACTGTGCTCAATTGAATGATATCGACCTGATGCACAATCAAAAATATCTAATTGGTAAACGATCTATTATTAACACAATTATCAACGTTACCGGTGTTTTAGTTTTCTGTAAGATAGCTGACAGTATTCGATAAAATTGACTGCTTCGATCTTCATATCTTCTGCTGCTTCTATTTTCTTTTATAGAAGCTTTATGATGACTCTAAAATGCTAATTGTTCAACTTCAGCTAATTAGAAACAGATACACCTACATGTACCTGTATAACGCACGAAATTCTTTTAGCTATATACTGAGCAAGATGAGCATATACTAAATCTTAATTTTTTATAGTCAGTTGATCATACTTTAATTCTAAAGTAACAATGAGAACAAAAATAATGGAAAAGTTACAATGGAAAATTGCATTACTTGATACTTGATTTAATAGAAGTTTTAATTTATCTGGCAACTTCATGGGAGTTCTAATTGATGATTAATTTTTTCCATGCAACTTTAACGTCATGAAAATCGTCTTATCTTCCAATCCAATTTACGTCCACTTCTTATATAACGTTGGATTCCGTATAACAGAAGCCGTAGTGTTTCTCCGGGGTACACGTCGTCGCCATTCTTCTTTCTTACTCCGTGAAAGAAAAATTTTATGTTTGATACAAAGTGTCTTTTGAAATAAATTCTAAATTTTCATGTCCATTGTCAGAACGGTTGGATAAAAACACAAGCTCCTGTGAATCATTTTTAAAATGGCAGCATTCCTTTTCTTTAGCCAGTCGTCGAATACTTTCCTTACCCAGTTGTTTTGATTGACGGTATTTTCAGGAATGTGGTCTTCTGGACCTTAATGACTTCTTCTGTTGTTATTGGTGTGGCATTTTTGTCATGGCTTCTTGTGTCGTGCAGCTTTGATGGTCAAATATGTTAGAAAGAATTGCTTTTCCGTCTGACCATAGAATGCAATCCAAAAATTTGATTTTGAATTTTGACTGCTGATCAATGACGTAAATCAAAGAAACCACATTCATAGAATTAGTAGATGTACCTGCCATGCATGGTGGTCAGGGTGTTAGCTATCTTTGCTAACTTGATTTCCAAACGCTTTCTTCTTCTTCCATGGATATCTATTTCTCAACTTGGAAAGGACTTTTTAACCATAGATTTTAAACAATCATTTTAACAAAATTGTTCCTGGCATTTTAAGAATATTATCCTTCTATTAACAGTTATCCCTCTCTGATTGGATAAAATGAGCATCCTTTAAGTATGTTACAGGAGGATATCTCTATGACTGCATGGGAAATACAGTCATGATGTCCTCCTGTAACCTTAACTAACATATTTCAAGTGGAGATGCATGCATAGAAATAAATTTCCTTCACTCGATTAAAAAGTCCTTTTCAGTATACACTGAGCGAATATCTTTGTCTCGATCGCTGCGCTTTCTCGACAACGATATCGCTCCTTGTACTGAAAAGTTGACTTTTTAATATACGTGAATTTAATTATAATGTGAATGTTTTCTGTCTCAATGTAAGAATCCAATGTCTGATTTCAGGTCAACAATCTTAGGACGAGTAGCGCCCGTAGATTTTGACCGTAAATCAGATGTTGGATTCTTATTTCTTTTGGTAGTCAAGTGTGATCTCAATGGTATTTTATGCCATCGAGACATAGAACATGGAAAGCTATATAGTAGGATGTCCATTGTCCATGCATAGACTTCTAGATTTCTCTGGACAGATAAGTGAGCAAAATTTGAAATCATTTTCTACAAGATCAGGCTAACATTATTGATGCAAACTATCGATATTGCAGCTATAGTTGAAATGATAAAGGACAATTTGATAATTGTTCTCGAGTGCAATTGATTCCAACGCCAAGATGGCAAACAAATGTGTCGCTGTTGGTTGTCAGCCTAATCGTCACGATAATGTAACATAATCACCGTTTTCCTCTGCAGAATAAGGAACGTTTGAATTTATGGTTAAAACGAGTTAATAGAGTAGGCCTATATTCCAACAAAACACTTCTTGTGTTCCCTTCACTTCAGTGAATCTGACTTCAGCGCTACCACGAAGAATACTACTAATATTTATCGTAAGCAAATAAGATCAAAACATTGAAGCATTATTAAGCATTATTCAAAAGAAGGGGCAGTGCCATCAAAATTCCTTATCTGCCAAGATACTTCTACAAGCGACCATAGGATACTTCTCAAATATATTCTCAAAGTATGCTTCTTCTCAATACTTCTCAAAGCCACGATCCGGTATGGTCACTTCTTCTACGCGTCATGAACGTGGCGATAGAAACACGATCGGAGGATTTTATCGGATGCGGATATAACAATAAATTTTAATTCATGAGAAACTAGGAAGTCTATGAGTTTTTGCAATCTGGATAGATTTGAATTTCCGATTTCTATCCAAAAATGGTTTTAAACATCCATTCACCAATGCATTCATTAATGGATTCTCAATCGGGAATGGCGGGCGACGGTTAATGGCTATCTGGTGGATGAAATGGTGCATTATTGCCAATGCCTGCAGAGATGCATTTTCAACTTATTTCAATCATTTCTATGACCTCCAAAGCCATCGAGAGTGGCATGAGTCTTTTTAAAACTTTTGGGACATAGAACCGCCTAGAACACAGTACTTTCTACATCATTGAAATGAACATCTCAATTCAGATCATCAGACCAACAAACTCGTAAAATCTTCAGTTCATATGTGCAATGACAAAGGGAAATGAGTAGTCAATTATACCATATCCTGAACAATTTCATTGTTACATTGATAGTGAACTATTCTTAGTGCACAACTTATTCAAATGCATCACATATTACAATTCCTATTGCAATTCATCATCCGATTAAACGACCATAGAAAGCACAAGAAATGAAATAGTAGAAATGAATAAGCTGCTGACTACAAGTAATGTTTTAAGTAGGATGGCTCAATAAATTCATTTCATCTTGCCAGGTAATCGGAAGAGTACGATGAGATAAAGTAAAATCACCGCTTAAGAAGTTGGATCAAGTAAAGTATGTTTATTCACGAAGCAATTTCAATGATAAATTCAACTTATAAGTAACTCTTGATCAATTTCCATTTACATAACGCTGAAAGAATTTGCTTGTTTTATGATTGATTTTTGATTTGTGTAATTGGAAATAAGACTGCCTTTATTGACCTGTGACATCTACATTGTATAAAGAATTGAAACAGCACGTGCAGGTGATCTGAGCTATTGTGTTATTAACGTGAGAAGCGCGTTTATTATTCACTAGAGATTGCGGCAGCTGTATTGGGCAGTTGCATAATTAATTGGGAAAGGTGTGCTTCTTACATTTTTTTCATTTTTCAGTAGTGTGATCAGATGATTATGAATTAGACAGCAAGCCCTGCTGCTTATTGCTAAATGTAAATGTTCGTCGAAGTTTTTTTATTACAACGACATTTCTCGGTTATGACACCATTCTCAAGCTATAGACTATAAGGCAAAAGAGATAAGCAATTAGATAACTAGTTTGCTAATTGCAAATCTCAAATTTACCCGGACATGGCTGCAACTTTTAATAGGGAGTTGCATCGATGCTGAGAGATGTGAAGTAGTCATCTGATGATTCCTGATATTGGATAAGATGGCAGCTGTTCAGATTTGTTCCCATTTTTCAATTGATGATGCAACTCAATATTCATTCACTCTATTTGCAAGAAGATATAACTAAATTAGCACAAACAAGCAGGGTGCAAAATTTTGAAATTTTATATGCAATTGCATTTTATCAGTGACCAGATGATTAATTGTGATGGGAATTGTGATTAGGTGACTGCTTTGCCAGTCAGTTGATGATGACAGGATCCGAAAGACCTACATAGTCTGATTAATCTGACAGGAGTTGCGGTTTAGCTTTTGTCAGACCTAGATAGCAAGGTTCCTTCATTGACTCACAAATGCGAGGAGTGATTGATAAGTTCGCGGCCTGACATAGAAAGCTTAAAGCCAGGCCATTATGCACATGTGGATTGATACAATGGAATGTGCTGACGGCGCATGGCGAGTGATCAGTCGATCCGGTGAACTGTTGGTAAACCACAGCTACTTAACTTCAGTTACTAACTTATCAGTCAGTTATCTCGGCTTGAAAGGACTCACACCAAAGGAGATTCATGATGATATGGTTGGAACACTTGGTGAGAAAGCTCCGTCCTACACCACAGTCAAGAAGTGGGCTTCAGAATTCAAGCAAGGAAGAGAGAGCTTGGAAGATGATCCCCGTTGTGGAAGACCAGTGACAGTGAGCACAGAAGATGTGATCGATCATGTTCAAGAGATTATTCTTGATGATCGCCGTACAACCGAGCGAAAGATTGCCTTCGAGCTGAAGATTTCACAAGAGCGTGTCCATAACATCATCCATCATGAACTTGGCATGAACAAAGTTTCCGCTCGATGGATGCCACGATTGCTCACACCAGAGAACAAACGAGCCCGCTTTCTCAACTCAAGGGACAACCTGGCGCTGTTCGTAAGAGATCCTGAAAATTTCATGGACCGGTTCATTACGATGGATGAGACTTGAGTTCACCACTATCAGCCAGAGTCGAAAGAACAATTGAAACAATGGAGGCGCCCAGGATCACCAACTCCGCGGAAAGCCAAGGTCACCAGGTCCACGGGAAATGTCATGGCCTCCATTTTTTGGGATTCGAAGGGAGTTTTGTTTTTGGACTTTACGAGTGCAGGTCAAGATCAAGCGGAGAGGGAAGCTCACGAAAGGCGTGCTCTTCCATCAAGACAATGCGCCTGCTCACACCTCCGCTACCGCCATGTCTGCCATCCAAGGTTGTGGGTTTGACATCATTTCCCATCCACCCTATTCTCCTATCGGACATTCATCTCTTCCTAAAAATGAAATTGGAGCTCAGTGGTCAGCACTTCGCATCCAACAGTGACGTCATGGAGGCCGTTGAGGAGTATCTGAACTCCAAAGACTCACACTTCTATGAGCAAGGGATCCGCGCATTGCAGCACCGTTGGGCTAAGTGCGTTGATTGTAGGGGCGATTATGTCGAAAAATAAATGTATCGTATGCAAAATATGCTTTTTTCTATATCAGGCCGCGAACTCTTCAATCACCCCTCGTATTGTCTTTATGTTGATATTGTTTTCATAAACAAATTTCAGTTGTGGAAATATTCGCCTTTAGTCATGAAATCATGAAAAACTAAACGACGAAATGATCCAAATATGCAATTGATGGCATGCGTGAGGCAGTTGTCAATTTTCTTTTCAAAGCATATTGTTGGTCTCTCCCAAATTTATTGTTATTGTCTAATGTATTGCATTATTACATCTTTATACAGTTAAGATGAATAAATTTGGGAGGGATGAACATCCTGCTTTGAAAAGGAGATTGATCCAAATATGATAATTTAGTCCGTCTTCAACTTCAGAAGGTTGGTGCACACCTCGAAGAGTTGACAATGAATTTAGATTGCGGAACTTGATTAGAGAATTATAAATAGCGATCAACGTTTTCCAGGATATCGAGCCATCAAGACAACGATTTGTGTCAATGACTTAAGTTTAACATTTATTATTGACATGAGACTACGATTGATGAATTTCCATCCGACATCGAAGGTTTTTGCAAAAACCTGCTTATGCTAATCTCTCTTCTCAAAGATCAGCAGTAAACATCACTTCCATAGTTTCGAAAATGTAACATGATCAATCATCTGACTATTCATTGCTAAAATGCCATGAGTTGATCAATCGCTCGTATATCATCCAAATTTCTAAATTAGTTTGCAATTTACGTGAATCAATCATATCAGTTTAACATGTATCATCTAATGCGCATAACATGCATCAACATGCCAGCTTTCGCTGATTAGAAATATTGCTGAACTGCCTATTTTCTTGATGATTTCAGTGCTACGACAGGAGACTGGATGACCACTCATTTCAAGCGTCAGCGCTTTCACACAACAAGTCCTTGCTGGACGAATTCATGGACGAACTGGGTGAAAGCGCAAGGACCCTGCAATTCAGCCGGCAGTTCGTGGCCATCAACTCCACAACGGACAGCCTCAGACACGGCCTGTTTCTGTGGAGAGCAATGACAATGCGGTGCGACCTTTACGGAAAGCTGCTGGCCATCCAATGGCTCAACTCCGATGACGTCATTCTGCCGATGCTCGTGCTGTCTCGAGTTTGTAAAAACTTCGATGAATATGCCAGCTCGAGCATCGGCTGCGATCTCCTTGCCGAGATGGCAACGATGCCGAGAATTCTCCCTCGACTCGGCCTGATAGTGCGAGGACGCGTCAGGATGTGCGCTACCAACGCCTGCGGCATCCGGTTCTTAGGTGTCTCTCCGAGGACTTCATACAGTCCATGGATCCCACAGGAGAACTCATCATTAACTATATTTGTGTTGGAGTAAAAGAAAGCGTCGTCCGTTTGGCAGCTGACGAGCACGGCTACAAGGCAGTTGCTGCAATCCTTGCATTAAAGAAAGACGGTGAGGTGAAAGACACCCTGGTCAAAACCGTTCATCATTGGTTGCCGAAGCCCCACGGAGGACAGCTAATGGATGAACTTCTGCAGAACGTGGGGCTAACTTTATATGACCTTTTAAACATCGTCTTCAAAGCCTACTCGTTCACTCCTGAAGATATTCACTCCAGTTATGAGGCTTTGAAGACGATTGTTTCGACTACAGAGACACTCATATTTCGTTAATGTTATTTCTATTATCTTTTTTTGATTTTCTTTATAGTTTTATCTTTTGTATATTTTAATTATATCATGTATATTTCACAAAATCGTTTGTTTTTATTTTGTAATCGAATTCACTTACAGAGCAGCATTTGTTGCGTCAATGCAGTTGATCCCAAAACATCAGAAGTGTTGCTGATTAAAAGCATCTTCTAGTCAAGGAATTTAGAGCAGCATTCATAAGATCATCATTCATGATCACGCTAGAGAAAATAGTCTTGAGGTTGAGAATGAAAGCAATAGGAACCCATCGAATTGCTAATTTAGCAAACATTAAATCTCCAAGGCTCCAAGAATCTGTGAAATACCATCATTCCTTCTGTACTGCAATCATGATCACTCAATTCTGTTGTAATTTCTGCAAAACTGCAAAACTTTGCATATCTCACATTTGGTGACAATACCACCTGTATCTCCCTTGAGTTCATTTAATAAAATCGAAAGTGTATACACATTGGGGATTTAATAAATTCGGAGTTACCACTCTACCTAATATACTTACTATATACCTCTAGCTATCAATTTACGAAGTCGGATAATTGTCGTTTAATTGTTTTGTGTGATTTTATGGAAACGTACGCAAACATGCGATGATTAGAAGTACAAACTAAAATCTTCTTGACAGAAAGCAGAATATTTGTTCGACCAAGATATCTATCTATTAAAGACAATAAAGTTCTCCAACGTTTCGTTTTGGCTTGAACGCGGAGTATAAAACAAAAGACCCTAAAATTTGACATTTTACATCAGGGCATTTTGATCTCAGTCAGTTTAACATTTCACCTGACCGTCCAGTTATTCAGATTTCTATGCAAAATGGTCCAATTGCTACAACTCAAAGATGGATCGATAGAATGTCTTTCCCGAACATATTGGTAAATTAAGAACGAATTTTTTCTTCGCATATTGTCTTATCCTAGAACTCATTGTACTTAATCTTCCTGTAAAAATACTTGGGTTTGACTTTGAAAGAACTTAGTTTAACCATATATTACCCAAGACAGACATTTGTTTTATTTCATTATAAATAACATCAGGAAAGTAGCTGTGACTCATTTTCTGATGATAAACTTTTGTGACTGTAAATCTTCTATATATGTTTATTCAACTAGGGGTGTCAGCGGTCAAATGTTCCAAGTTGGAGAGGCGACTGGATCGTGCCGGCAGCTGAGTGGTAAAATAATCTCTGCGGCATAGTTCAAGTAGCCGTGCAAAGTGACTTTCCAGTGTGCGAAATCCAACAGTTTTGAGGAAAGCTTTGAAATGAGTTAAAATGATGAAGTCGAGAGGTAGTCCAGAAGAGAGTGTGTAGCTGAATTACTTTTACATAAGTGAAAGCGCTAGCTGAATCGCGTCAGCATTCAGCGTTGAGCAAGCAAGATTCTGAATAACTCACTGTGTGCAGTCGCAATTAAGGATGCCTATTTGTTCTTCAAATCCATGTTTGGAACATTCAACCATAGAGTAGGGATATGTAGGTAGAGTTTCGACTCAAAAAGTGTCTGTATACAGTGAAAATCTTTATATCATAAGATTCAGTTTTTTGCGGAGATTGTGTTCCCGTGGTCCAAAATATTATTTGAGCATCTCTGAAAAAAATAAAAATTTTGCAAATTTATGTACTACCGAGATGACGTCCCTATACGACTAGTATAAAACATGTTGGATATCAAAAGGAATGAATATTTGATAATAAGCATCCTAACTAAGTGGAGATTGAGCTGATTATCAAGGGAATTTCATGATCCGTATTATAATGGAAGTCTTCATGAAAAAGTCGACATCTTATTGTGTTTTCTTGGCTGAAATTTCAAGGTTTTAATTCAATTTTCACCGGCATGATTTCATGATTCACTAGATTCATGTTTCATTTCTTGAATCTGAATAGTGATGTGGACCCAATTACATCTTTTAAAATTGATCGAAATCATTATGTTTGATTATGGTATTTTGCTCTGTTAGTGGCAGGTTCCTTGTGACATGATCACCTCTAAGAAACTGCTGGTTGAGCATGAAAGTAATATCGACCTATCGAATTGTTGATTTGACAAACATTACCTCTCCAAGGCTGTCATGACACGGAGGATCTGTAAAATATCACAATTCCTTCTGCATTACTATCATGATAAGTCAATTCCATAGTAATTTCTTCAAGAAAGCAAGCAATATCTCACATTTAATGGTAACAATACCCAACTGTGTTCACCTCGAGTTCATTTAATAAAATCGAAACTGTCTACACATCACATTGGGGATTTAATAAATGATGAGTTGCTACTCTACACTCTACGCTCAAAATAGTAACTTGGAAGTGGCATGGTACCGCCGTTGTACAAAATCCTTATAGTATCTTCAATTCGCATCAGATGGAAGGTTTCTAGGAAAAAGGAAGAAGTGCTCAACTTCTTACAATTGCACCATTAAGCCTATGAATACGTTCTGTAGAATTTCTCACAACGGAGCGGACCGGTAACCGGCTACATCTTTGAGTCACTGCATAATCAGGGTTAGAAAACAAAAATCGCTTACCTCTGAAACCTTCTTGATAAGTGATTTACAATGAATGAAGTGAAATAAACTTCAGATCAAGCTGTCAGGCAAAAGACGAGCGGCTAGCGGGACTAGCAGTGAAACAGAGCAGCTGTAATGTCGATAGCAAGTGAAAGGTGTACGAGTATAGCATGTTCGTATGATAGACCGACTCTTATCTTTGGCAACAACTCAACTTCTTTGTAGTCTTCTAACCCTCTCTAGCATTCGCCAAGTAATCCATGGGCAGACAGTGGGATTGACTGGTTCGCATGCATCTACTCCCGATGTGAGGAGAAACTTCCTCGGAGAGTGTGACCATCACAGAGGCTTCTTCTGTATAAAAATTCCTCTCATGGGAAAATAATCATGCAAATCCTAATTACTTAAAAAATGTTTTCAGAGCATTCTCGGGCATCAATTGCGTTGAATATTAGAAAGCTAGGTAGCTTCATTTACTTGAAGACTCAATCATAAATCTCCTTGGGTAGTTTTGAGGGATTACGAAATCTGGAAAATCTCAGTTTTTGGATTAGTTCCGGGATTGCATTCGTTGTAAATGCCATTATAAAAGTCGGGTGCACATGCCTGAAGATGATGTACAGTTTGAAATGCACAGAAATGCACGCAAAAAAGACAATCATTCAAGAAACAATTTTGAAATTGTGGAACAAAACAGTAGCATGTTCATCCTTAAATTGATCATGCTAGTTGCTAACTTTGTCGTCAAATTAAAAGCTTGAATTCACGATCAATAATATGGTGGGAGCCAATTTATTCGAGTTTCGAAATCGTGATGTTGACGATTATCTTAAACGCGCTCTCACATCAGACCGACAATGATGGCGATAACTACACTGCACAAGCTCTAAACCTGGACACTGAGATTTCTCTCTGGTAAAATTGCAATAAAGCGATCAAGATCGAGAACTGTTCACCGATGTACTGTGTCCATTATCTACCTCGAACAATGAACTTGATCGGAATATGAGTCATCCATTGTTTGCCGATACTAAAAGTCGTGAATGCAAAGACTTCTGTCATTCAACTACAAAATGAGGCAAATGACTAATAATGAACTTTGGCAAGCAGTTGGGATGTTAAAGGCTAAAAGGTTCCTACCGTGGTCTCGCCTGGCATTTTCTTGGGTCTCCTGAAACCATTCGCAACCTGTGGTTGAAGTACGGTTGTACAGGGATCGTTCAGCACGACCTAGAGTTTCATTGACATCCTAGAAAGGCATGCTCTCCCGCTTATGCATCGGGAGTTTGGAAATGCCAATATCTGCACTCTCCAGGACAACAATGCCACTCCACATCGTGCTGCATCGGTGCAGGAGTTCAAGCAGCAGGTGGGGATCCGGAGTCTCAGATGGCCGTCACGCTCTCTAGGCGCGAACCCCATTGAACATGTCCGGAGTTTCATTAAGCAGGTCATTCGAAACCATTTTCAACCTCCGCAAAACCTTCAGGATCCCAGCAAGCGATGATTGAGTGTTGGGATCAACTTCCACAGAACTATATTCGTCGAATGATTTGTGGGATTCCACGACGAGTGGGCAGTCTTCTCAATGCGCGCGGAGGCTACACTCGATTCTGATCTGATTTGAATTTGAATAAAACTGCACATTTACTGCTGGAGCACTATTCGCTTTTAATTCTATAATGAGGATACCGGGAATAACATAAGTTTACTATCTACCTGCCTGCATTTTACACAAGCTTAATACTGTCTTCAAAATCTACATGAATTATATTAATATCCTACTGTTATAGGCCTTCTTTGCGGGTTTTAATATTTTGCACTAGAAAAAAATATTTTTTGGACTGGATCTCCTACTTATTATTAAATTTACTTGAATTACTATCAATCAACAAGAACTTCATTTCATTTAGTTACATGAGCAGTTTATTAATTTTAGTCGCATCCGTAAACAATGAGAACGTGGGTTTAATCAGTAAAGTAAATAGATCTAATTGGTCTTCAATTGAACCGAAACATGTTTTTCAATGATTGACATCACCATATCACAGAGTGCCATAGAAATCAAACACGGCCGGTCTGATTGCGCACTGTTGTGAACATTATTCTCAACTGTCATTGCAAGACAGACAAAAAGAAAATACCGCTGTCCAATTTTAGAGTTTGCGTAGTACAACGATGAGCTGAAAATCGCCTTGCATGTGTAGCATAACTGCTGCTGTTCACATTTGCCCGATTTTCTCAACGATAAAATCGCATCGTTAACATAGCGTAATTACTAGCCCGCATTTGCTACGCAAATTGTTATGGCCAAGAAATCGGACTTCCGCTTTGTTTTGACTATAGTGAGACTAGAATGAATCAGTCCTCGGTCGGGCACCGATCTGCATGTATGTTGAGGCTCACATTGTCAGTCACTGGAAAAGCCGTCATCGTCCAGGTGCCGTTGCATGACAACGCACGTTCATGACGTTTCAATGTCCAATAGTCCTTTATTCTTTTAGTGTTGGATTTCCATGGTTATCCCCTATTCATTCCAAGAACAATAGTGTAGAAAAAAATCAAGCAGTCGATTCCGTCCAATTTTTATCTTCTTATCTAGTGATCCTGAATTCTTTGTCCTTTCTGGCAGTGGCGGGAGCGATTCTGAATTTTTTGATATTTTTTTTCAATAATTCGTAGGTTGGATATCATCTTGTATTATTTTTACCTGCCAGACCATTATTTTCATCATAAAGTTGATAAGTTCCATTATAATTGAGACTATGAGACACCTGACTCTATTTTAAAATCAAAGTAATTACTGCCCTATTGAGTACTACGACGCTCTACTGTATTTGTAAATATCTGGGAATGTATCCAGAACATATGAAGAGTCTTACGAATATACGCGTATCGTGAAATTTGTGCATGCTGTCATCGACGTCATTCTGTCTAAGTTATGCTGACGCTTTGTTTCGCGAAATGTGCATTTCAGTCTGTCCTGACTGAACTGTGCTGTGAAATATCGGCGTTTTATTTATGATACAAACTCAACGTCGTGGAACAAATTGTCCTCGCATCAACGCCGCCGTACTACCTGTGCCCATTCTGCGTAATTGAGCTATGGTACAATGTGGAAAAAGGAAGGCAACAATGTATCCCGTAATGATGATTTCTCTATCTATGCATGTGAAAGACATCTTTGAAATCTCAATCAGCGTATATCCATGTGTATTCATAGCATTGCTGCCCAGTTCATTTCAATTACACACAATATTATAAACATAGCTTTTTCCGGCAACAATGTAGGAATACCATGTGAGATTTCAGAAGGTACGTAATGTACAAATCAGAGGCCGCGCTAGCAGCCGACGATTTGTTCTTTACTTACCTTGAAATCTCATGTGGTATTTCCATTGTCTACTTATATACTACATCTATCCATAGACTTCCTGTAACAGAACATTCTTCTACAACTTAGAAGTCTATGATCTTAGCAGTAACTTCTATGTTATAAGTATTGAAAAATGACTGTCGACAGCAGACAGCCACGTACAAACTGCCATTATTCCTATATTATTGCACCATAGATTTAGAAATATAAGTAGACAATGTAGGACATTTTCAGGCGTTTACGCGCCCTCAAATGTCCTACATTGTTGCCTTCAAAAATCCATGTTGCTGTTATATTGTTGAGTTTTCTACAAATCTATGCAGTACCATGGAGTAAATGCTAATCATAGAGTTGTCGATATTCTTATTTCCAAAGTTTGGTTCTTTTGGTCTTTATCAACGATGTTTTGTCGATCATATCAGCAGGCATTTGCAGCTCTTCCATCAATTGAGCATAATTATGTATCAATTAATTCAAACAATTGGAGTGTAAGACTCATTCATATGTAGACTCCATGAGAGTGCAGTCGTTGCCGGTTTAGGTTCATAGTGTACATATTAATTGTATTAAATGCATATCATGTATTCATGTTGTTATCGATAAATTTATATGCTTTCAATACGGGTTATCACTAACCTAATGTCCTCGACAACACGTATGATCCCTACAAATCGCGTGGGCTTACTATGCCAACATGTTTCATGCAATTTTATAAGTTGACGCATTCCTGCGGTGTGGTGATTCCCAAGATAGATTTGCCGTGTAATTTACTGTATTTCGGAATATGTTATCAATTTGCTTAGCCTCACTGAATTCATCATTTCTAAACAATTGACTAAACTGCTATAATGCATGAACAATATGCATTCAAAAATGTTCATTTCAGAAACATAAGAACATATAAATGGGACAACTTATTTTTCTTGACTACTGTATGTTAGATTGATGATTACACATGGTCCTACTGCATTAACATTAATTAATGTGCCATGTGATTGATTGATTTACCCACAGGGGTGGATTCGGTTGTCGCGGTTACTCTAGAGGTGAAGCGTTTCTATCTCTGCAATTGTATGCAATGGTAGAGAGAGGTGGATTGGCTTACGTGATTGGCCAAGCGCGCGCAATGCGTAAGGAAAGTTGCATTATGGAACACACGAGCTGTCGTTGTCACATTGAAGTCTGAACATCTGCCAAGTGAACAGTGCCTATTTTTGACTCAATGTTTCTCCGTGAAAAACTCATCACATGGGATATTATCCACATCGTTCGACTCCTCACGATCTAAATTTACTGACTGTATACGTTCAATGCTGAGTCAATAATTTAGTCCGTCAGAATTGAGGCTTCTTCGCGTGATTATCAGTATTAAAAAAATGTCATCTCTACATCCAAGCAGGCAGACAAATCAATTTATGCATGTGGATGAACCAAATTCGGTTTCTGCTAGCCAATTTGTAAAATAGCTTACGCACAATCGCAGAAATACGTTGGAACCAATGTCACGATGGTCATAATTGTAGTGCCTGTATTAAGCTAGAAAATGAGAGAAAATATTCGCCATTGGCATGGATCCCCGTCCAATACCCTCACAACTATTCACATAATTTTAAAGCTGCCGAAGCTAAAAATAGCAGCATTTTAAATGTCTATTTGACTAATGAGATGTTAGATTATATTGATGATGTAAGAAAGAAACACAAGAAATATTTTCCTCCTGTAATTGAAATGTTGTACTGATTTTTATGCAAAATAGTGATAAACGAAGTAGAAGTGTGCAATAGAAGTGGCTAAAATAACTAATTCTCAGATATGTTCATCAGATTGTGAGATAACTGTTTTGAACAAGATATAAACAATGATTCAAATAAGTTATTCGCTATGGATGATGAGCTATTAAATACATATTTAAAGCCCAGCCATTGATACTTCAACAGAGCAATGTGAAGTTGTGTTCTTAAAGAAAAGCATTAAACAGTTGGCACACGTAGGTAATAAGAATGCATGTCAAAAACAGAGAAATCTGAAAATAAAAAGGCTACGAATTTTAGAAACTCGAGACATGCCAAGTCTACACTTAAAAGCATTGTTTTTTTTCGTGTTCCACATAACTGCCTCTAACAGGTATACAAGCCACATCCAATTCAACTTGATCGAATCGATTAGGTCGTTTTCCGATGAATGAGAACCACGTTTATCACAAAATGTCACATACAAATCATGATATAACTCAAACATCATTAATATAGTCTATAGTTCTTTTACCATAAGATCTACTGAACCGGGGCCAAATGCTTCAGGTATATCTGTTTTATAGATATTTATATACCGGAATTCTTTGCACAATTGGTCAATCACTGGAGTGTATGATTCAGTCATTATGTATTTATAGCCCTTCTGCTTATACATTTCCAAAGCTGCTGTTTGGAGTTTCGATTCGATGCCTTCGTTGCGATGGGCAAGACTTGATCCGCATAAATACAACTTCAAAGTGTGTCCTTTAGGAAAGGTTTTGCGATCAATTCCTTGATATTTGGCATATTCATACGCCAGCCTTTCATCAAGCATATAAAAAAGAGAAAATATTGGATGATTGGAAACGAAATTAATGTAGTCATCGCAAAATTTTGATGTGAAGTCCACCGCCGCTATAACACCTGTGGGAGTACCTGAATCTGTTACTGCCATAAGAGACAATTCTTCCTCTATGAAGAGGTCACATACAAGCTCAGACACAACATCGAAGAATTCTCTCCCCATTTCTTGTATCAGTTCCATCTCTTTGCAGTAGGGGTTTTCCTGAAATGAAAGAATTGGTGGAAAATTCGGGGCAAATCCACAGCAAAAACAAAATTACATACTGTTTCTCGTGAGTTTCTAGGCAACAAGTAAAAACACAGAATTAAATATTTTGTTTATCTGCTTCGGTTTGCTAGAAGTGTGATCGATATGAAATTGACGGCACATCGCGGAACTTACTAAGTGGGCAAAAATGAATTCCTTATACCTTACAGAGATAGGAAAAAAAGTCGTGCGTCGCTTGCGGATTAATGTGAGTTCCAGCAAAGTGCTTCGATTGCCAAAATTCCTTCAGATTCGAAGAATTCAGATCATTGCGCACAAGTTTTCTCCATAATGTTGGCCCTTCCGATCATTATTAAAGAAAGTAGCAGGCGAAGGAAAATTAGTTCACTTGATGATTTCACATCCTCTCCTCGGCATTGCTCACTGTATAGTGCATACATTGAATCGAAGCCAAGACAGGGATGTGTGTTTTGGTGTGTGCGAAGTGATAGCACAGCACGCACGCATCTCTCACTGGCTCTGGTGTCCTCTGCTGGCAGCTTATTGTTTGCCATTTCCAATAGCAAGCGATACATGAATTATCCATTCGAGAAGGAGCAAGTTGTCTAATTCTGTGATATGTGCCATTTCGATATTTAGGTTACATACAATTCTTCCTTTCTAGGAAACCGAAGCGCGCGCAGATGAATCTAATTATGTGAGTAAAAATGAAGCATGACAATATAGCCATAAAATACTCAAGACGGTAAATTGATATTGCATAATACTTATTGACGATTTAAGTAATGACGTGATTTTTGCTACGTAATGTGAAAGCTTCACCGGCATCTTACTTCTCCTTGTAATTAAATTTTCTAGTCACTAGGAACTGGACATGACAACGAATTTCATCCATATACAATCATTTCTCTTAAACATGTCCAAAAGAAGCTATCTAAAAACTAACAATCTCGAGGTCACGTCTTCTGTTTCTTCTTATTTGTTTCCGACTTAGCCACAGTTCTCACATGGCAAGCGAATTCTCGAGTAGTTTTGCTCAATCGCATTGAACCATTGGCCGCTGTCACACAGGAAAAGGCGCCTTCTATGAGGTGTGATGAGACGATTTTCATCTTCCATCTTCCACCTACCACAGTCACACCAGGGAAATCCATTTCCGATACAGTCAGCGCTATTTTTTACCATTTCCTGTTGCTGTGACTACTGTCTTGATCCTCGTCCTCACTAGACATTGGGTGGGTTGCTCAACTCGGTCGTAACTCTACTTTCGACGTAAATTTACTATTGACTTAAAATCATGTTGCTTAACTTGGTCGTAGTTTACGACAAACTTTACTACCAGCTTAGCGACCGGTTTTTTACAATGCAGATTTTACGACCAGTTTTATGACTGACTTTGCTATCGACTTGTTTCTCAACACATAGTAATTGCGGTGACGTCACGCGTTTGCTACCGATGGAAATTCCAGTAGCAAATCAATTCAATTGCAAGAAGCTCGACCACTCGCATTGACCATGGATGTCCTCGATGCTTTGGACGTCTACGACAGTGTTGGCGGACAGCGACGACGATCCCTTCAAAGTCGAGTCAACCCTCAATTACTTTACAGAGACGAAGAATTTAGATGCCGTTATAGAATCACGAAGGAGTTGCTTTTAAAATTTGAGGATCTCAGAGCACCGTACATGGAAGAAAGGAAGGAGGCCTCGGGTCTTTCGAAACAAGAAAAGCTTCTGATCACTTTGAGATATTACGCGACTGGCACAGTATTCAGGCTGTTTTATCAGATTTTCACAATGTACATAGGAGTACGGTTTTGCAAATTAATCCATCAAACAACAATCGCGATTTGAAATCTTCGACTTCCTCATTTTCCGAGTCTGAGAAATGTGAAGTAGCGCTAAACTGAGATGTTGAACTGTCATGTATCGTAAAGTCAGAGTCATTTATACCAACTACAGGTTCCAGCTGATGCTAATATATCAATTACAGTCTGATAAATCGGATCGATTTCAATGATGCATTTTACTCCACCCGTCTTCAAACGTTCTTGTTTCTGTTTTGTGAATCTCTCCTTACTCTGTTGTTAGAACTTTGCGTGGAAAATGATATAAGAATTTTATCCCATGCGTCCTCTTTCTTCTTTATTGACTTCGCACCGTTCCTTTTTCAACTGTATAGTGTCAATGAGCTTCTTATCCTTAATTATCTCGATCAATATAACTTTTTCCTGATCAGTGAAATTTTTGCTTCGACTCATGCTGGTTTTCTTCTTACTCGCCATAATGTGCAGATATGGGACACAACTGAGTGCTCCACATAATGTGATTACAAGTTTGATGTATGATGCTCAGTTTGATGACGTGCTGCAGCAATGCATATCATTGGTTAACGTATTGCCACCGACTTTTACGTTTGACATTGTTGCCACCAGGTTGAGAAACTCCAATTTAGTACCGACTCGAATCGGTAGTAACTACGACCGACTTAAATTTTACTACGTCTCAACTTACGACCGAGTTGAGCAACCCACCCATTTTGAACAAAGGCTGTTTTCTGATTGCTTCTCTTCGCAAATGGCAGCTTCCTAAATCTTCCCTCAGACGTCACTTCACGTTGTTCTACTTTTAGAACAGTCTCGCGGCTGGCGCCTGACGGCTGATAGCTGATGGAGATGAAGTTCATCAGCCACATAATTTCATGCCTTATGTCTGATGGACGATGCCTTATTCCTTTTCCTGTGTGACAGCGTGACGGACGATGGAAGATGACTTATGGCTGATTACTTTATCTGTGCGATAGGTTGCATTCTTTTCTACATGCAATTAGAGGGAAATCCCAAGTGGAAGATGGAAGATGGAAGACGCCTTTTCCTGTGTGACAGCGGCCTACACTGTAAACTGTACAATGCCAAAGCTACTTACGAAACCGATGTACAAAACGAGAATAACAAAATGTGCGAAAGCACTATTGCTCGTACTTATACACTACGAATGCGATTGGCTTTCCTATTAGATTATCTTTATCATCCAATGGGAAAGCCAATCACTTTCGTAGTGTATGAGCACGAGCAATAGTGCTTTCGCACATTTACTAATTTTCGTTTTGTACATAGGTCTCGTAGTCAAAATCATCCGGCTTTCGTACTCTACAGCTGACAGTGTATCATATCTTCCACTATGATTTATAAAGACATTGTTTTTTGAAGGATTTCCTCTCTTTCCAATGAAGACCACAAGATATGAAACCATACTTTCTCTCCAAATGTGCTTACTGTCATTCAAAATTACTTACCTCCATTTCTGCTTCTCCCATAATAAAAAAAAGATCCTTCCTGTTAGTAGCAGCTGTGACTGGAATTATATTTGTCATCTTTTTCGATAGCTCTATGGGATCTCTGAAAGTAAGAAATAATTATTTGAATTATTTATCAAACATATACTTAACTTATTCTATACCTTCGATATAATGTTCACTAAATCTCGATTGCTAATGTCCCAATGCCAAGAATGGAGCTTAAAAGGAAAAATACAATGAGGAATCGGTCGCAGAATGGTCAAACCCTCATCAGTACCCAGACGGTCGCATTTTGCTACTTGAAAATCCTATCTGATTGACTTGAAATTAAAGATGAATTTAATTTTTCGGATATTTTTCAACTTCTAGCTAAAAGTTGGTAAGTCTGATGGCCAGGAAGGGCTAGTTTAAAGTGTAGATTTTAAATAATGAAAATATTTGTGATTCTTCTGTTCTATAAGTTTCAAATTATCGACCTCCCGTCTGCATGATGTTATATGTTCGATAGCATTTGTGTTAATATCAAATATTGTTATTTTCCAACTACTACCACTCTCACATCTAGATCTACTAGCATCAGCTACAGCAGCACGACGTGCAATAGATCACAACACTGTGGCTCAATTTGCGCCTGATGGTGAGCTACGGTGCAAGCCAGAAAGACTTCGCGCTGCGTGGTTTCAAGTGTTGAGACCTCTTAACTTTAAAGTTTAATTACTCAATTATTCTCGTTTTTATCGAAATTTTTTCATCTTTATCGAGCTCATTTACCGAAATGTGAATAAATAACTGTTCACTTTCCTAACTTTGATGTTATACCTACAGACTTTGCACTGATTACTGTCGAAGGGTATCTCCAAATGTGGAATATATGACACTCTGATATACAGGGTGGCGCACGCAAACCGCCGGATTTTAAACTTTTATTACTCCTCAAATATTCATCCGATCGTCATGAAATTTTGACTCATACTAGTATGGAGTATAGGATTTATGATGATTATACCTGTTGTACTGAGAATTGTCAGAAAATTCTGATTCTATTGACCGAATGACATGTAGTAAAATTGACATACCAACAATGTATCTTAACATGTAAAATTTAATGATAAACTTTTCCCTTTATTTCCCCCACGTCTTTATCAATAATGACCAAAACGAATTAAGGTAAATGTCATCGAAAACATTTATTGAATGAAAAACATAAGAAAAAAGTGTTAGTAGTCATCGAACTTCAACGTGTCCTCCTCCATTCTCGAGGACGGATTCGAGTCGCTTTTGGTAGGCCAGAGCAGTTTCTCGACACATCTCAGTTCTCACTTCTTGAAATGCTTGTATGATGCATGGATATTGGCCGTGTATGGTAAACCTTGAACTTGATAAAACCCCACAAGAAGAAATCGCAAGGCGTCAGGTCAGGTGAACGCGGTGGCCAGGGCATGTTAGGAGATCCACGTCCCATCCATCTGTTAGGCATCTTGTTGTTCAACCACTCACGCACAGGAAGTCCCCAGTGTGGAGGTGCACCATCCTGCATGAATATGATGCTCCTGCCTCTTCTGTCCGACTGCACCGTTGGCCGAAATTCCTCCTGTAGCATCTTGAGATACCGATCCTTGTTGACGGAAGTTTCGAAGAAGAACGGTCCGTAGATGCCTGATTGCCGCCCAGACGGTGGTGCGTGGCGAGTGCAGCATAGACTCTTGCTTGATCCAGTGAGGGTTCTGGTTGGCCCAATAACGACAATTGTGGCAATTCACACCACCATCCAGATGGAAGTGAGCTTCATCGGACCAGGTTAGTTCCACTAAATGGCTCGGGTTGGCTTGGATGCGCTGTAGCTCCTGTTCTGCGAACTCCATTCGGTTTTCCAGATCTTGCTCGTGTAATCGCTGCAGCACCTAGACCTTGTACGGATGCCATCCATAGTCATGGATGATGCGCTGGATAGTGCGGCGACTCACTTGAAGAGCATTAGATGCACGACGGGTAGATGTGTTTGGGTCCTCCTCGAAGTGCTGCATAACTCGTTCCACATTCTGCTCCGTTCGTTCAGAAGATGACCGGTCCCGCTTGACAGTCACCACACTACCACTGGTCAACAGGTTTGTGTGCCACCGCTTTAAGGTACGGGCATCCTGTGCTCTCGCGTTCTTGCCATACTCTGAATGATAAGGCCTTTGTACCTCCACTGGACTCTTGAGCCATTCGCACCAAGCCGCGCATTTTGCTCGTTCTGCAACCGAATAATCATCCATTCTTCTGTGTTCTATTCCTTTCAGATAGTGATTTAATAGTCGAATGATATTTTATATGACATGGAAGTAACTGAACAATATTCACTTCAAGACTGCCCATAATTCGTTGTGCAGAATGCGATTCATGTTAAGTTGATTAACTTGATCTAGATTTTCGATGTCAACAAAATGAATACATGTCATTCGGTCAATAGAATCAGAATTTTCTGACAATTCTCAGGACAACAGGTATAATCATCATAAATCCTATACTCCAAACTAGTATGAGTCGAAATTTCATGACAATCGGATGAATATTTGAGGAGTAATAAAAGTTTAAAATCTGGCGGCTAACGTGCGCCACCCTGTATATGAAAAGGTGATCGTTATCTTTCCTGGCAAACGTCATAACTTTAATTAAATTCTGATCTCTTTGTATCACTACAGTCCACCGTCATTTTACAGATGTTGTCATCATGCGAATTTTATTTGATAAGACAATGATTGTCATTTTCAAAATCTCGTAAAACGGCTAATAATGTCCATCTGACCGAGACCACAAAATCATCGGTCAGAAGACAGTAGCAAAATACAGTGCCAATACAATAACTTGGGAAAGTACCCGGGTTTTTTCTAAGGTTTCTGCTACGGGCCATCTGATCATTCCCACGGGTCACACTCAAATCGTCTCAAAATCGACTTTCATTAGTGTACGCCTAACGCACTCAGGATTTATAAACAAAAACAGAAGTCGTGAATGCGGTATAACATTCAGCATTTAGCAGTGAATTTTACTAGCGATTCTGCATGTCAATGAGCTGTCTTGAGATGAATTCTGGGCACTGATAGTGTTGGCTATGGCTCACTGCATGTAACGGATGAACGTTCAAAATCCACGGTACAAGTCGAAAATTCCACGGTGCAGAATGTGACCCGTGGAACATCTTAACAAAACACTGCAAGTACTCATTTGGTTCGGTCGTCACCATGATTTTCGAGTTCAGCATGAAAAATTGACTGTCTATGCACATTTTCAAAGAAAACCAAGTCGCAAAGTTGAAAAGACAAAAATTGCCCAAATTGTTGTTATATAAGATGGATTTACCTCATTACTTGACGTGAAATCTAAATCACAAGCTAAGAGCTAGAGGCCGAATCCGCCTCTCCCTGTAACATTGCCTGAACACCTTGGTATTGACAGGGACACATTGAATGCATTAAAATTTCTCAAACAAAATTCAAAAATTCTTGTACATTGTGAATGTGTGTTTGAAGGTAAGCATAACTCCCATTCGTCTCGAACTACTAAAACAAAGAGCGACATTGGTTGATGGTCACTATTACTTATTAAAATTTCGGCAACTTTTCCTTTGTGCTTTTACGGAAAGTCATACATGAAAGGTCGCGATTATGAAATCTGGAAAGTACGCTTGTGACATTGGCCTGCCAGATTGTAATGATTTCAACATGCATGTCAGTCGCATTAATTAATGTGGAGTGTAGGTATCACAGGATTAGATTGTTTAATCGTATCACTTTGGTAGAAGTGCAAACTGATTCAAAACGATGGCGCATATGCAGGAACTTACTAAGTGGGCAAAAAGAATTTTTTAATACCTTACAGAGATAGGAAAAATAGTCGTGCGCCGCTTGCGGATTGCTGTGAATTCCTTCAAAATGCTCCGATCGCCACGATTCATTCATATTCGACGAATTCACATCATTACGCAAAACTTTTCTCGACAATGTTGGGCCCTCCGATTATTATAAAAAAGTTAGCTGGCGCATGAAAAAACGTTCACAAACTTCTCTGTAGAACTTAACATTGTCTGTGTCTCCTTGCTGTGTGATCCGGTTGATAACAGTCACTGAAACTTCACACACTTTGGCGTGTTTAATGTTGAACTGGCTGCTCATTGTTCGATTTCTGTGGTAATGTATCAGCAGATTGTGTCAATTCATTTACGTTACATGTTGCAATGCTTCTTTTCTAATTAAGCAGAAGAAGAGACGACCTGTCTAATTCTGTGGTAGATGTAAGTATTAGCACACCCTCAGCTGTAGCTTCTTTCATTATCAATTTGCCACAGCTCTACTTGTCACACCTCTCATCTGAACTTCGAAGAAGTACACAGATATCAAATGATTTTTCTTAAGAACATCGAATGAATGAGATTTGACTAATAGCTACCCACAATTTCATAACCCCATTGTCTGCCAATCAGCACATTCTGTTGCGTGAATTAGAGATCAATGTCAGAATATTAAATCACTTGATATTATTTTGGACATAGGTATCAAAGTTCTCACCGGTACATCAAATCCACGCAACCGCTCAGACCTTCTCTGACAGGGTACATGAAGAGGCTGAAACAATCCTGATCTTTACTATGCTATGAAACGCTCCAATTTTCACAGTATTTCTTCATCATATTTGCTTAAAGATATGCCTTGAGGATGTGCGTAGAGTATATGCCACTTGAGGTATTAAAAACCAATATTCAAACTCCATTGATCCTTTCTGTGCAAGCAATTCAAACCATGATTTTTGTTGTGTTTCAGAAACGTCTTGTGAGAAAGTCTGTCAGCGAATTTAAATCATTATCACAGCAATTTGCACAGAAGACGAAAATCCATGCTTCATGTATTTGGCAGCATTCGTGAAAATGGAAACTTATTTTTGAAAATGCTGATCCTAATAGCATTAGTGGAACCGCGCCGCTTATTCGTGGAATCTTCATTTGCTTTTATTTGAATTGGCGTTAAAATTGCTGTCATATTTGATGAACAGTAATGTTGAACCATAAGGTTATAATGTAGCAGTCTCAAACCAATGAACAATCACCACGTGATCCTCCGAGCATCTCACGTGACCGCAGAAACAAATAATTCTTTCAGAAATTTTTTAAGACGATTAATTACCAATTCTGAAACGAACTATGTAATTTGACGATGTTCTTATTTCATTTTCAAATGGTTTCCGTGGCATAGCGGTAAACTGCTTGGCCTAGCGATCTTTTGGTCCAGAGGTCGAGCCCTGAAGGTGTCATTGGAAGTCGTCAGGAAGGGCATCCGGACTAAAAGCTTGATTATAGTCTCTGCGGTTTTTACCGCAGGTTTGAGAGAAAAGCGCAAGCTTGAAACATTCACCGCAGGTTCGCACAGTTTCCGCCTCGCAACTGCGGTTAACTTAAATACAAGATCATGCGGATTTCATTTCATATTTATAGTTGACGCTTGCGTTGAGATATCATTTCATGATGCAGGAGTCATCCGAAAAAGTCGCCAGCGACATGGTGTCTTTGATTTTGATAATTCACTTGTTCAAAAATCGTCGATGGCAGTGGAGTCGAGTGAGACCTATAAGTCGATCGAGAGAGGAAAATTGTGGAGGAGATGAGACTGTATGACGAGGCATACGTATAGGTTACAAGTTTGAATAGTAGTAAGGTACTACATGTACAGAATATCTGTATCAGAATATTAAAATATTGTTTCAATTTCTTCATCAAATGATGCATTACTTACTGTTGTTCTTTTTAACTAAGTCATTTAAAAAAGTCAGGGACTCAAAGTATTTCCATTTTGACTTTGGATTTCCGACAGGATCACCGTTTCGGGTAGATAATTCCAGTTTCTTCCGGTAGGTGTCACGGAGATATCACCACTTCTCGTTGCATTTTTTCTCGCCGCATCTCATTTGCTCAGCAATCTGAGACCACGAGTTGTGAGCTCCCTGAATGCCAAAATGTTTTGTTGATGATATGGTCCACAGATCAGGATAATTTCGTACCATGTTAATGAGTCTCTCCTCATCAATAAAACCTTCAATCATGACGGGATGCTCGCAGTTCATAATAGTTCCTTCCATCACCTCACAATCGGTGCAAGTTTACAAAATGCAATTAATAGATAGGCTACAATAACAACGATTCATGTCCGGTTCCCTAATCGTAGTCGATTATATTACATGCGACGTCGACATTGCCAAACAGCCAATCTCCATCCTGCGTCTTGTGGAAAAGTAGACAGCTCCTCTACTAGCCTGTGTTTCCATATTTGGGTAAAAATTCAGACCGTCTCAGATATCATTGATGTCTGCGTTTCTGCGGGAACACGCGTTTCGCCGCAACTTCTTGCGCTTCAAACTTGCGTTTTTCTACCGCAAGATAGTGCAGATAGTGCGGTGAAAAACGCAGGAACTATAATCCACCCTTAAAAGATCAAAGCGCTCCAGATTAAAGTCTGACTGTTTCAGCACCGTCCGAGTAAGGGGAATAGCGACGTTGAATCTTCAATATTATTTTCACAGTTCGTCCGTACGGGAGAATAGTCATATTTATGAAAGAAAAACATCAAATCCCCGTCTCTGTTTGACCCATTTTTTGAGCAGAAAACTTTCCTAAGTTCCAGGACGACAACTTTCGAATTTAACCTAATTTGACGCCAGTATCACGATATCTTCCAATGCTATTAGAAATTGCTCGCAGATATATTCATGGGCAGAATACCTGTATTGTATAAACTGAAGTAAAATTATTAGAGAGAAAATACAATGTTTTTCAATCAACCGAACATGTTTCGGAACATCACAGGTTCCATCTTCAGCGGACTCGACAAATTACAAACAACGCAATGAAGACATTTATGTACAAAATTAGTCTCGATGAAAACATTTCAACTGATCTACTTGTAGACCACTTTACAGGCAGAATAGAAGCATAGAAATACACATTTACAAAGGTCAAACTGCGTAATTACACTGTATGTACAAGTTTAAGAGGAGTGGCACTGATCCGTTTCTTTCATTGGACAACCGATTGTTATTGTCTTTAGTCAAAATAGATTCAAGAATCAAAGGATGTTTGGAGCTACCGACAATAGAGAAATTTTCAGATTTCGGATGGTGATCATGCATCGATACTTCGGTAGGGTTAAGATAGCCTAAGATCCTCATTAATGCGGACAGCCAGGTGGCGTCTTGTGGCTCCGATGTACCGCATTGAGCAGCGGTCACAAGAATACATGCAGATTACATTGGATTTCAGGGCTGTCGCAATCGGCTTTGTTCATGAAGTGATTTTGAATTTTCTCAGTTTTGAAAACGAGCTGAATATCAACATAAGGAGACATTTTATTGATTTCATCAATACGATCTTTTATCATTTTGTAGCTATGTTCAATGCAAGGAACGGAACAATACACTCTCTTTCTACTACTCTCTTGTGTACTATTTTGTGCACTATCACTAGATCGCAAACGCTTTTCCGTCTCACTATTTAGACGTCTTGAAGTCAAATTATTTCATTAGCGAACCATCTAGCCTGTCATTTTGGCGAAAAACCTCAGTTGTCGTGGAGTGATGCAAATGAAACATCTAAATTTTAATTGTTGGAGGGACCCCATTAGCAGTCATGGTAGGCGAAATAGTAAAAAATAATTTTTATTCAGACTGATTCAGACTTCATTATACAGTCCGTTTCATAAAAAGTGGATCATCCTAAAATTTGACTAAATAAAACATAAGTATGATACAGAAAGCATTTTTCATGTTATTTCATGTCCCTAATATATTTAAATGTCCTTATATAATCTGATAAGCTATGATACAGTAACGGTTCTTAAGAAGCTAATATTTTGTGGCCCTACCCTTATTGTCAATGACATTACCAATTCGTCTAGGCATTGATTCGATGATATCGTTGATTTTTGACTGATCTAACTTTCTCCACTCTCTTTTTAACAGTGACGTAAGTTGTGATACGCCATCTGTAGGTAGCAGTGAACGACGAACGTTACGATTTAGAATACTCCACACATTTTCTATGGGATTCAGATCAGGAGAACGAGCTGGCCAAGATAATGTCCTAAACCCCAATTGAGACTTGCATAAGTTGACTCTACTACTCCTGACCATCACTATCCTTCAGACGGACTGATGTTTCTACGTTTGGATGTTTTGCGTGGACGGCCAGAGCCCTCTTTACGACAGAGTCGAAAATCATCATTATGCCATCGATGCACATTTGTGTAAGGGACATTTAGTCGCTTGCTTGTAGCTCGCAAAGAAAACCCTAGTTCTAGCAAGGCTGACACTTTGCTTTTTTGTGAATGCGATCTCGTTATTGTTCATTTGTGTTTTGTATTGTTTTCAACCGGTAAGAGATAGATTTCTAGCTGAAAGCAATCAGGAGTGCTGCCAACACCACCGCAACGAAGTCAGGAAGCTATGGAACATGAAGTCCAGTTAATCACATGTAGCAGTTACATTATTGTTGATGAATAATGTTGCTATACTGGCTCTGATTGACCGATTTTCTTTATTTTTGTTTTGCTTGATAGCTTTTGGCTTGTAGAACAACATATTACATAACAAAGGAAACAAATGTAATTTTATAAGAGTGAGGTATGATTTTGTGTAACATTGCTAAATGAAGATCAAATTATCTACTACTTTTTTATCTATAACAGGAAAACAACTCAATATTCATGCTTGAAATTTCCAACAATGATATTAGTAAGCACAACTGACATATCTTCCAAATTTCAGAGAAATTTGTTCAAGTTTGGCGGAGTTAGACAAAGTTGAAGTTAAGGCGATGTTTAAGGGTGATCCATTTTTTATGAAACAATCTGTAGTTTGAATAGAAGTTGTTCTTTACTACAAGGCCTACGTCGACCATCAGGGCTAATGTGGTCCATCTAGCAACTGAATATTGAAAGACCCTCACTTTTTACAGAGATCAAAATTTCATCATGTCGTTCAATTGGAAAAGTCTGAGCTTTATAAAACTTATTCAATAGGTAAAGATAGCGACTAGAACCCTTCTTTACAGCTACGGATTGGCAATCATTGGTCAGATTTTCTGCCTTTTGAAGAAATTGAAGATTTTCGATTGTCATTGAATGACGAATATAGCGTATGGTTTTCCTGCAATTAACTTGATTTTTATCATAATATATCATATATATAGATGATAATATTTTTATCATCTGGATTCATTACGGATACATGCGTTTACAGGTGTTTACAGGCTATGACCATGCATGAATTGAAAAAGAATCAAATTAGAAACGATGCCAAATTGTGTATTCGAACAAAATAACGAAAATGAAAGCTCTGTGGATATCTGCAATATAATTATTCATCAAAAGAATAAAAGACCAAATCAATTTATGTGTGCGATTAAGGCGCAATGACAATCGATGTGCTAAATTCGGTATTTCTATGATATTGGTAGAAATTGGACCCTTTCATACATTTATAAAGAAAAAAAACAACGCAAAATGATGAACCCGAGGCCTTTTGTCCTTTCTATTCATGGGCATTACAAGGACTGGATCTTAGTGTGTAGAGACATAAGATGATCCGAGACTTGCCCCGTCTTCATTCAGTATTTTGTACAGAACGGAGAATGTATCACTCCTGCGTACTTTAGAAGCTATTTGCATATATTATTTTAAGCCTGATTTGGGCATTAAGAAATACTTTGTACATAACCTAGTCTTACCCTGGTAACTTTGCCCTGTTGTCTTCAAGTTCCAGCAAGCAATGATTCTCTTTTGTCTCTTTCACTATTGTTCTTGTCATGTGTCAGTTATCCGTATCAAGTCAAATGTCAGCTAAGTGAAGACTGTTCTGTACAGCTAACCATCTCATGTCTTTACACACTAAGATCCAGTCCTTGTAATGCCCATGAATAGAAAGGACGAAAGGCCTCGGGATCTTCATTTTGCGTTGTTCTTTCTTTATAAATTTCTATGATATTTGGCGCTGAAGGAGTGCATTCTCTTTGATGTTGAAAAGCCGGCTAACTCGGAAGATCCGGCAACCAATTAATGCATTTTCTAAGTGAAGTGTAGGATATCCCTATTTCAAGGGCTAATCAAATCTCTAAAAATACAAGTAGTACCAGGCCCATAGTTGAGATGAAATCATCTATCTCTCATACCTAATTGAAATAAGCGCTTCCACTCAATGCGTACAAAATCATGCGCAAAAATGTGCAATTCTACAGCTGCAAGCCGAGGACTTGTGGTTCCGTTTAATCTTCTTTTTACTTCTGTGCTTCCATGGCTCTTTGTTTCTCTCCTTCAATAATTTCCTCGCTCGTGTGTAGCGGATCTCTCTTCTTCGCAGTCTTGAGTCTTAGATGCTATAGGCCTACTCTCTTTCTATAACAGTTATATAACAGCAAAGTTATAACAGGAGAAGCCTATAAAGTTGAATTGTCAATTTTTAAGTGGATGAATGAGTTTGAGCTACAAATGTCGAAAACATGAGAAATTTCTTTCCTCGCGCAGACACCTGTGACACCCATTATTAATCAGCGGTACCATCGAGCAATATATAGAAGTATAGGTCAGGAAAACGGTTTTGGTGAGCTCGAAATTGTATTATGACGTACAAAGTTTCGGCCGAAGCCTGTGTCAAGTACAGCTTTGAAACTGACAGTTAAAGCTGTACTTGACAAAGGCATCGGCCGAAAATTTGTACGTCATGATACAATTTCGAGCTTACCAAAACCGTTTTCCTGACCTATACACCCATTATTGCCCAATGGTTATTGCAAAAAATCTGAAAATCGATTCTACCGGATATCTAAAAAATATATATTTCATGAATTATAGAAATACAGATCAATGAGCAAAATTTCGATGCTCTGATTTTTCACGTAGCTGTTTAAATCAGAAAATATTTGCACTACTTAATTACCTATGCGCAGAACTATTGCAACACGAAATACTATTGTACTCTATTTTTACTATTTTTACTATTTTTACTATTGTACATTTGTACCGAAGTACTATTTTATTCAAGTACTATTGTATTAATAAATGCAAGTGGCCCACTTCAGAGTAATTAATTCTTAAATGTTTTTGTACACTCTTACAGGTGCAGCAACTCAAAAATGAAAAACGCCAGATCACTGACCGCCTCAGCGAATAGTGACCCGGCTTCTCTGTTCCATAGTCCATCACTGGCACCCAACATCTGGTGCTACATTCAAACAGCATGCATTCTTACTGATTACTGATTTTGTAATTTGCCTCTCAAATAGTCATCTACATTCATAAATACATGCACTTTCTTCAGAATGCAAACAAGCACAAGCACTATGAAAAGATAATTAAGCTTCAAAGACATACAAACTCGTGACTGCGCATGAGCTGGAAAAGCTTCAAAAAATTGCGCATGAAAGTACTTCTATAACGCTTAAATTAGCACTTATATTACATCCTCTCACTATATATTTCAGCCACAGAATTAAATATTTTGTTTATCTGCTTCGGTTTGCTAGAAGTGTGATTTATTCGAAATCGCCTGCACATCGAGGAACTTACTAAGTGGGCAAAAAGGTATTCCTAGTACCCTACAGAGATAGGAAAAAAGTCGTGCGTCGCTTACGGATTAATGTGAGTTCCAGCAAAGTGCTTCGATTGCCACAATTTCGTCAGATTTGATGAATCAAGATCATTGCGCACAAGTTTTCTCTATAATGTTGGCCCTTCCGATCATTATTAAAAAAAAGTAGCAGGTGTAAGAAAATTAGTTCACTTGATGATTTCACCATCGTCTCCTCGGCATTCCTCACTGCATAGTGCATACACTGAATCGAATGTTAGCCAGATAGCAATGTGTGTTTTGGTGTATGCGAAATGATATTACAGAACGCACGCCACTCACTTACTTACTGACTCGGGTGTCCTCTGCTGACAGCTTATTGTTTGCCATTTCCAATAGCAAGCGATACACGAATTATCCATTCGAGAAGGAGCAAGTTGTCTAATTCTGTGATGTGTCATTTCGATATTAAGGTTAGATAGGATCCTTCCATTCTAGGAAGCCGAAGACGTGCGCAGATGAATCTAATTCTGTGGTTGCAGCTGCTGCAATTAAGTCATCGAAATGATTTATAGCAAATTCACAAATTTCACTGCCGTACAATAGTTCGATGAGATTGATATTTACCTTGCCTGCTCAATGATTTTGAATGCTGCATCAGTCGAAGAACTTCTATCTACTCATTTTCTTGAGCTACTCAAGGTTGCATATGGAAGATTTATGTATGATTTGTCTTTCATTTGTGCTCAGCTGTCATGCATCATTGCCTTCAACAATTGACTTGAAGATACACCTTCAAATTGCTAAAGTAAAACATGTTCATCATATAAAATAAAATCATGCACATTTAAGCTTCTCATATAGCGGTTCTGTTATATGTTGTACTATCTAATTTCCTGCATAAAAAATGCCTGCGCGTTGTCTGTATTATAAAAAAACAGTCAATGGCAGACGAAGCAATTTCACGATATGTCGGGCATCCGATGACGCATCAAGACGCCTGATTTAAGAGTGATAATGAAGCATGATAAAAAGTGTTGTCAGTAGTAGCAGCAGTAGCATTCTTTCTATCTGGAACTGTGATTCCTATAGGTGTTCACATTAGGTCAGGGAAAATGTACTCACCACCACATGACTCGAGATGTCCTAGAAACTCATGATCCCATTGACTTGATCAGGAAAGCAGAACACGGCTTATATCGCCACTTAATGTGTTCTTTGTCACCCATAGGAGACATCTACAGATTCATGACGGTGGACTTTTACACAAAAGGTATTTGCGCTGATGGTGGACTTATCAATCGAATTCTAATCGATGATATTGATCTGATCTTGCTAGCATACACACGTAAGAAAGTAGTGACACAGTGTAAGGAAGCGCCCACTTCTCGTTGTTTGGGCCTGTAGATTTTATTCGGCACAAAGCTTCAAAATTGTGAACCTAACTTTGACTTGATTGACTTATTGTTGAAGTTGTGACTTTTTATCCACGCATTGGGCTTCCTATTTATTCCTTCTACCTTCAACGCCATATAATAATTATTACTATACTACTACAACATTGATCATACTTTATTTCGTGAATAGTTTCCCAGCTGGAATCGACATATTAGAATGGTTGAGTCAGTTTTGATTGTGCGTACTTTTCTTCAGAAGTTTGAAATCGCTTTTCAGATGATTTTGATGTCTGCATGTCAAAGTTTTTTCACTTTTATATTTATGGTTGCCTTTTATTTGTGCATACTGGGATGCTATCACTTTTACTTTCTATTCCTTTTTTAGGGCTCTTCAAAGCTATATTGTTACTGATTTATCACTTGACAAGTTTAGTAGTGATCCCATTGCAAAATCAAGGCCAAAATAAGCAATGATGAGTCATCATGCTGACTCAGCCCCGTGACCTCGCGTGACCTTAGGTGATGACCTCGCGTGACCTTAGGCTACCGTTTCGCGTCATAAAATACGTGATGTGACTACTGCTCGTTTTATAAGTAGTGCTAAAAACGGGAAAATGTGAAGGCGTGATGTATTACTGAGTGTCATGTGATGAGACTACAAGCAGAGGCGGGAGTGACCTTGACCTGACTTCTCCGGGAGAGAGGGTGAGACTACAAGCAGAGAAGGGATTTTGTCCAGGATGGAGCATGTTTTGTGTCATGTCGTGCAGAAGTGGATGTCTTTTGTCCACTGTTACCACTGGTCTGTGACTGTTAGATGTGATGGGACTACAAGCAGAGGCATGAGGAGTGACCTTAAATTGACCTTGACCTGATCTTAGCGGGAGAGAGGTATGAATCGGGTATGTGTTAAGACTACAAGCAGAGAAGGGAGTGACCTTGGCCTGACTTCTCCGGGAGAGAGGGTGAGACTACAAGCAGAGAAGGGATTTTGTCCAGGATGGAGCATGTTTTGTGTCATGTCGTGCAAAAGTGGATGTCTTTTGTCCACTGTTACCACTGGTCTGTGACTGCAAGATGTGATGGGACACTTTGTCATTAGATGCATGTGGTGAGAAGAGAAAAGGTCATTCGCCTCTCTCTCTCATCAAATGAATCCAAAAACCGGTTTCCGTAGGAAACCAAGGCAGATTTTTCGATTGCCGCACTCACCTAAGTTGTCAGAGTGAGTGGAGAGGCAGGAGATGGCTTGGATATCAGACCATCGTAGTAAGCCTTAACTTTAAAGGCATGTATCTCTGCTTGTAGGAATCGGATGGACTTCGTTCGACGTTTGTTCGAGAGGTCATGATTCAGGTCAAGTCATAGACTAACAAAACTGCCGAAAAATTTAAATTCGTTATTTTTGGACGTTTTCTGGGGTTCTCCAGCCTGCTGAAGTCAACCAAGGCATTTGTAAGTGTGTATGAGAGCTCTGATTGGACGAGCGAGGATTCCTACCTCATCAAACATCCACTATAAAGAAGAGAGTTAACTTTCATGGTCACATTTGCCTTTAGCAAGTGTCAGTGGCTCTGCTTTCAGGTCATTTCTCAAACTCACTGAAGGGTGTATGGTAAGGAGGTTTTCGGTGTAATACTTCCTGTTGGTGATTTCGAGACAGCAGCGAAGTCCGGGGAGTATCGCACGGGACGTTGGCAGTTTTAATCCTTGTGAAACCTCTCTGCGTCTTGCTTGCAAGTTTTCGTCTCAACGGCATACTTTGACCACCAGGACGACATTGAGACAGGTTACTTTATAAAATTTCCATTGCCCTGAATGACTCATTGTTGAGCAGCAGTATGGAGTACGCATGAGTTCTCAATGTCATCTTTTCTATCGCTCGGTCATGTTCTCCCAACCACTCTCCTGTTTGTCTCACATATATGCAAGATGAACTGTATCTATCTAAATGAATCAAAGGTAGACATTCATGTGCCAAGCGCACACATAAAACACACTTTTCTCTTCTTCACTGAACAAACTGTTTTGATGAGAACACACTTTACCGTAGTAGAATCATTAAACGAAGAATTCATGTGTATATCAATAAGCTGCTATACTTTAAGTGAATAATCAAGTGCATTGATATGTGTTATGACATTAGTACTAAAAATGTGTGATATAAGAAACAAACCAACAGCATTGTGCATCAATTCTGTTCATTGTTAAACCTTGACAAATGAGTTATTCAAACTTATATTATGATCAGATTCCCATTATGCGCGCATATAAAGAAAACAACATATTTCAAACTCAGTTTAGTACAAATAGTAGTCATTGTTACAATGTGCATGATGTCATAAGTTCAGTAGCAAATATTAGTCTGTACTTTTACTCGCGTTTCATATCAATTGTTTTCACAATAGTGGCACATTATCACTCACAAAATCAATCAATTAGTGTATAATCATGCATATCATGAGTTTTCAGTCTTCGACGCTTTGGAGGTGGTATTCCGGTAGCATAATGACCATGAGGTAAAGAAAAGTTTGCATCAATCCAACACCGCTTATCCTCCCAAGCTCAGAGGCCACGTTTACTGAGTTTATAAGTTGAAACAGTATGATGTTTTGAACGGAGTACAGTCATCTCAATGGAGCTTTCACTTTGATTGTCCAATACATTTTTGTAGTTCTCATGACTCATTTTACGAACAGCTGCTTTTGATATACCTTTTGCCCTTTTTATGCAGTCCATCTTGCTTTTACACTTTATGCTATACATCTTCGGTCTAAGAAGAATCCTGTCTTCAATTTCATTTCCCGCACTTTCATCTTTAAAACATCCAAGGCGAGCTTTGTTCTTTACCGAATATAAGGGATGTGATGTTGGATAGTTGCTAGCATCAAAATATGAACTCAATTCTGTAAGGATATCATCTCGATCAATAGATTTATCAGTTGTGACTGCTAGGAAAAGGCTGTCTGTATCACCACCTAAAAGATCAACATGTTTTATTCGTTAGTGTAGTTAGAAAGTTTATCATGTTTCATGAAATGCAAGTGTAGTCAAATGGTTTTATTATTGAACAGGTTTATTCCGTTTGTGTGGTTATTAAGTTTATCATGCTATACAAAAGTTTTACTGATAAAGTGATAATGTAGTCAAATAGTTTTACCGTGACACACGTTTGTGGAAGTAAAGTTTGATCATTGAAGTTTATTCCTTTTGTATAGTTAGAAAGTTTATCATGTTTCATGAAATGCAACAAAGTTTTCCGCGTCATAAGTAACCAGTCTTTGTGTTGGGAGTTGGTTACTGAAAGCAGGGTGACTGCCGATCCCCATAGTTGGTAAAACCGCTGTTGTCATGTCAAACGCATGGGCAAATAAGGAAGGTCTGAGTCATGGCTTTGTGATCACTGGGTATATAAACCACGTCTTTTCTCTATTCTTCACTCCTGTATCAAGTTGCAAGACGAGCGGTGAGTGCTCTGTCGAAGTTTGCTATCAAACTTTGAAATATTTAGAACTTAGGATTACTCTGTCTTAATGCAGTTACACTAGTGGTCTCATATGAACGTTTGCTATTAGGCTGTGACTTTAGATGAGATCCTTTAACGATCTCTTATTATGAGCACTAAAATGTGTCTCAATTTAACGCATTATTTTTTCTATTTTCAGTTTGCAAAAATGACGAAAGTATCATATAAGAAATTACAAATTTTTAAGTGTAGCTGTGGCGAGGCCTTCCGCGGTGAGCGTCGCATGCGCCACCAATAGGCGAGAGTGACGAAGGGTGAAGTGAGGCATGATGAGGTGTTGATGGTGATGTATTGTGTGTGGTGTAATGTTCGTTGTAGTGCATATGATGTTGAGTTTGTGAAGGCGCAAAGTAAGTGTCCTGAGCGAGTGATTGGGAAAGATATGATGAAGCAGGTGTTGAGTGGTGAGTGGGGGAGCACCTTTGTTCAAGGCGAACCTGTGCGTCCCCCAGATGTGAATGTTGATTTGGATGAGGATGTAGTGGCGTCTAAGTGAAAGAGGAAGTTGATTGTTGAGAGTGATGATGATGATGAGGCTATGGAGAGTGTTGTAATGAAGAAGGGGCGTGTTGATAGGTTGAGCGACGGTGATGATGAGATTGAGCAAGCTGTCGCGACGATTGAGCCACTGACAGAGCCACGGGCTCAATCTTTGCCGAGAGATGATCGTGTGATGCCTAATTGTGTGGTGAGGAAAGATGAAGCGAGTGTGCCCTCGAAGGTAATGTTGTCGAAAGATGATGTATATGTGTATCAAAATATTGCGAGTGAGTTGCCTAGTACGAAGAATAAGTATGAGGCGAAGTGTAGTTCGTTGAAAGAAGTGACTGCGGAAAGGGATCGTTTGAAGAGAGAGTCGGAGGATGTTGTGAGAGTGAAGAGAGAGTTGATTGAGACGAAGAAGAGCTTAGTGAATGAAGGAAAGTTGAAGGAGGCGCTTGAGTCGAAGTTAGGGTGTAGCGAGAAGTCGACCTGTAGAGAGCGTGAGTTGAAGGAAGACGCGCTGGAACGAGTGAGAGTGTTAGAACGTCAGTTGAGTGTGCAGTCGGAAGTGGTGCCTGAAATGATCACGGCCCTTCACCTACCCGTGGTGGAGAATGTACCGAGCTCTCACTAATATTTGGCAATTTGACACCAGACAGCAGTCAAGAGTGCTTCAACTGCACGGATGTCCGATGTTATCACATCAAAATTCGTCACAAGGAGGACATCCGTGTAGATTACGGAAAGCCACACAAATATCGTAAGTTTATGACAGGCAGTCACATCATTCAATTGCTCATATGATGTTTCTTTCATTGCAGGCCCCTTGAAGAAATAATGTATTGACCCGTGAACGCCCCAAACGGTCCTCTTAAGGACCACCTTCTAATGTAGCTACGGCGGTCCAAAGCCCGCGGCTTAACTTCGGTTAAGACTACAGAGGGGAAGGAACTCGTGTGTCACGAGAAATGATGAAGGGATGATATGGGCTTTGGTCATTCACGCGTCACAACGCAACATAACATACTTCTCTCTTTGCTAGTGAACAAGCTCTGAACGCATACGTTGCTTTACTGTATCGCAATCAATTGCAATACAAGTATTGAAGAAAACGTAAGTTAGTAGAATCAGCAGAAAAAAAACATAGGGAGGCATGCGATGTTTCAAATATGCTTATTTCGAAGATTGAACTCAACACGATAGACCTTTGATGATTAATACTACCCCGACGTGTAACAAGTCTACCGTTTATAGAGATCAACTACATGGAATGAACTAACCCTTAAGGCTCGTTACCTCTAAAGTAAAGTTAGTAAAAAGTCGTCATGAAAAAATACTATATTTGGTCTTTGATTTATCAGCACCCATCATTGAAACCCGTTTTGCTAATAGCAATGACAATAGGGTTTATTTTTTCAGAAGCAAATGATCGCCCTAACCATGAAAGTTGTCCATCCGAGAAGTATTCTTCCGCAGATGTTGTGTATAGATCTCAGAAGCATCAGTAACATATTTTTGTCCATAAGAACGAAATTGAAAGTCAACACTTTCCGCTTCTTCACCTTGTGGAAAACTGAAGGGAAACTGTAGGGCTCTCTAAGGTTGGATTTAGGGATTTAGGGTTTTATATAACACAAGTTAATGTTAATCGCTAGATGAAACATAAAGTTTGAAGAAGCTTTGAGTGTTGAAAGTAAGTTACATTCAACATTGTCCGATGTAAATCAACTGCTTTTCATTGTAAGAAATGTATTATAGAAAAGTGACCAGAAGTTGAAATATACAGGAGTCTGTAAATTAGGATGACATGAATCTACTATGAACGCCCATTCAAGTAGCAAACATGAAACACCAATTGACATGGTACAGAATTTTAAGTGGAATTCACACAAGACAGATTCATGTGTAATGTTTTGAAAACGTTATGCAGTCACCATCGATAGCGTACCGGTTTTACTAAATGTGTCGTTTGCCGTTGTCAAATTGAATTCGTGTGTAGAATGTTTTCTAAATAAAGACAGTGTTAAAAATTTTTATAGCCACCAATCAAGTATACACATAACAACTTGTAACGTATCTTAAAAGAGTCAAATGCATACGAGTTAGGAAACAGTCAAAACACGTGTGAGATAAAAATCAACCTGCTAGATTGCGTGAGTACCTCACAAAAGTGTTGCACATGTTTTACGGGAAACTTGAAAAGGAAAACCGTGTATCGAGAACGTCTACCATCAGCTTAGCTAGATGAACATGAATGATATATTCTAACTTCAACTTTCTGACGTTCAAATGAAATTGGTAAACATGAAGCTCTAGACACCGTGGTAAAAAACTACACGACGAGTGACAACAACTTTATGTTGGTAAAACTTTCATAGGTTGATGATTGCAGTGGCGTTTAAAGTTGATATAAAGTACTGTAGAAACACACAAGTCTTAGATGCAGTTCAACGTTGTGACTTCAACTTCGCACATTGAACTAATAAAATGAAAAAGCCTTTGTAGAGGTACATAACACTCTCATCGGTATGAAACAGCAAAGCATGTAATGTCATTGATTTATCAAAGGAAAGTATTTGAGTTACAAGTCTGTGTTGACGAGAGTGGAACTATTTCATTGGTATGAAACAGTAAACATTACATTAGAACATTAGTACTGTCCATGAGTATTGTAAAGAAAGGTTAGAATAAAACTTGTAAGTTTGCTTTTCATGTGCATTACAAATTGAGAGAATCAAAACGTGTCTCATTTCGAAAGAGCAAGTTAAGTGAGTGTAGACGATGAATTCATAAAGTGCTATTTCATCTAAAGGTTTCACACACACTCGGTCTTGCAAGTTGAAATGATAGCATCAAATGTGAAACGTGTCTCATTCCTAAACTAATCGTGCATTGCTTGTCAGTTGATGCATTAATATAATCAACATTGAAACCTGCATCAAGTGATTTTATGTGTGAATGCAGACGATGTGAAAATGACACACTGATTGAAACTTAACAATGCTTGTAATATTCAACATGCTGCCATTCGAAAGCAGCTAAAACGTTTATCATAAAACCTTTCAGTGAAACATATGTCATGATCATCCGGTATTGTCTTCCAGCCCTCATGTACACACAAAGGTTCACGAGTAGAGACAGCGCTGTCTGTCGCGTTGCCCCCTCAGCAGATAGAGTGTGCCAAGAACACAAAGGTGAATGACAGCGCAGCCGGTTGGCGACCGTCTGTCGCATTAAACACATTGCCCCCTCAGCAGATGGAATGTTTCAAGAACACAAAGGTGAATGATAACCCTCTCTCTCTCTCTCTCTCTCTCTCTCTCTCTCTGGCACCCGTCTGTCGCATTGCCCCCTATACACATTGAATTTTCTATCTCATCTGTCCAACGAACAAGGATGCAGGAACTTATCGTCAACTCCCTCATCTCAGGCCCTCCCACCTAGCTAATTCCCACACAGGTCATTGCTATCGCACCGGAGATATCATCGTGGGCGACTGAAAGGATTCTCAAGTTGACAATTTGTTACTGTGTACTCTCACAGTTCCACGCGCGCAAGAAACCATTTGCTGCTAAACCACGAACACTGCCGATTTGTTCAAGGCTTCAATGCCTTGCTAGCCAATTACAAAACTGTTGGAGAAATATAGGGGAGACGTTCACACTCATTCATCAAATACAAGTCATTTGATGCAATGTCGTTCGATATAGCTTTCTTTGATATGAGCCGAACCTTTGAGCTCCGCTGTGGATGCAGAGTGAAGATCGGGAAAGTCTTTCTCCTGGCTGCTTTGCAGGCAGAGAAAGGCGAAGCAATTCGCTGCCCCATCCACCTCATTCCACATGAGCTTGTGGAAAACCCTTTTTTCAGGGATATGGCGCTATAGTATCTGGCGTTGCTGAGAACTCAGCGTCCGGAATACTTCGAGTAATGGAAGCCTTTCAACGGTCCTTCGGAGGGCCCGGTCACCAATTCGTTGGAGGCCACCATATTAACGAAGAAAAGTTACAGAATGTGCCACACACAAACACTAGATTCAAGGATCTCTATCTATCTTTCTTAGAAAATGAAGAAGCTCTTATTAAATTAATCTGATGAGAAAGCAAGTTCATGACAAGTGTTAAACGTGTACGTTGTCCAATAGACATCTTTAAAGTCCTAACTGCCATAAAATCATCATGCAAACATACAGCACACTGTTTCACCACATTTCCTCGTGAATGAATCATGAGTTCTTATAAGAACTTCCTTCTAATGCAGCTAAAGCGGTCCCAAGCCCGCAACATATCTTCGGATATGGAATGCGGAGGGGAAGGTTAATGATGAAATGGAATGAAGGGAAGCCAAACTTGCACCACATGCAGTCACAAACACATTTCTATCTTCATTAAGATGACTTTCAATCACTTGAATTCTAATGTGACCATCACATCATTAGATCTCAGTACGGTCAACTCTCTAACGTGCTTGTTAAGCCTATTATCTCTAACTTTACAAACAGTGAAATGATTTTAACATTACTTCAAACTTAACAAACAACTTTATTTCTAACTTTACGAACAACAACTTTATCTCTAACTTTACAAACACTGAAATGATTCTAACATTATTTTATACTTCACCTATCTTACAAACTTTACAAACAACAACTTTATCTCTAACTTTACAAACACTGAAATGATTCTAACATTATTTTATACTTCACCTATCTTACAAACTCTGAAATGATTCTAACTTTATTTTATACTTCACCTATCTTACAAACTTTACAAACAACAACTTTATCTCTAACTTTACAAACACTGAAATGATTCTAACTTTTTTTCAAACTTTACAGACATCAACTTTATTTCTAACTTTACAAACAGTGAAATGCTTGTGACTATATTGTATACTTTACCTATCTTAGAAATACTGAAATGATTCTGACAAAATTCCTAACTTTGCAAGCAGTGACATGGTCACGACTTTATTTTATACTTCACTTATCTTACAAACACTGAAATGATTCTGATATTATTCCTAACTTTACAAACAGTAAAATGGTTGTAACTTTATTACTAAGTCAGTCCACTCTGTTTGAAGCCCAACTTTATGTGAAAAGTAAACGACACAGTATGTACATGATATGTTATTGAAACCCAGACAGCTTTTTTGTTACACTAACAATTCATTTCAATGTGAGCTAGTCTTGTATCACTCATTTCATTCGACATAACTTTTCACTTTACTTATTCCTACAATGTTACTACTATGTGTTCTGAACTTTATGAGATCGCTTTCACTTATATCTCACACTTTCTTCATCATATAACAAAGTGAATGAAATTGATGATACATTATCTGACTAAACGCATTGAGTCACATTCTACACGAACAGATATTGCTAACATGGATCATATACAACGCTAAGTCTTGTCATGGGGTTGACTATGCTATGAACTTAAGGATTTATTTATGTAATTACACTTTTAAAACGCTAAATCCCTAAATCTCAACACAGGGACACCTATCCTATGGATTTAGGAATTTAGGAGTTTTGCTGTATAATTAGGAAACTTATGTCTCTGTCAGCGTACGACTTTTAACATTCATGTAACTCCCTTGAACTAAATTCACTTTGATGATGGATGATAAAATCCGTGCATGCGATCATTTAGTAGAGTTTTCACTTGTCTGCATTTGTGAAGACGTTTTCCTATCACTCCTCTTACTGATTTTCTTGTTCACTGTAAATCATATCAGCAGATCATTTAACGGTTCCAATCTGTCGAACAACATTCATATCAACACTACAAGCGTTGTACAATCCTAAACTTCTGTATGACCCTGTATTTCACATAGGCTTTATTTACTCTTTGCTCATTGTCTACCTAGAGTCCCAAGATGCTTCACATTGTAAAAGTCATACTGGTGAGATTTACAGGTCTATTCCTATGTTAATTACAGCAAACGTATAAGTAAACACATGTGAGACAAGACATTAATTACATCGCTTATTCCTATCCATCATCATTGCCTCATGTTTAGCATGATATACTTAAGTCTTTAATGTCACACATTTTTTCTCACACGTGCTTTTCGTTTTAATACTTGCTTTGTGTGTTACTCAAAGCTTCATGAATTTATCCAACCATTTGTCATAAAACGTCCGACGAATCCTACATTGTACAAAACATGGATGCTAAAGTAAAACACTGACTGATGAATGATGTTTCCATATTCCTAGCTTGGATAACAACAGACGTTCATGCGTTGACTATTGTATATTTTCCTAATCAACTCTTTGCACACTTATTATTCCAATCACTAAGATACATACAATGTATTCAGCTCTTCTATTGAACATGCAGCAATCACCATTCAGCTGACTGCATCAAATGTAAAGTGCATAACATAATCAGCATGTAACTATCTCTTATCAACGATATGAAACCCGTCTTCTTACCATGAAATTGAGTCTTACGTTCAGAGTCATTCTATAAAGCGACCATATGCATCATGTGTTGCATGTATTCTACACTAAAAGAGATCGCTAATTTGTGTTATACAAAACGCTAAATCCAACCGTAGATAACCCCGCCCTTAAATTATGAACTTTAGCAATTTAGCTATGTCATTCACAAATGGTTAAGTTAGTAAATGCATGTATACAATCTACAACAACAGTTATCATTGATGCATGTTATATAAAACGCCAAATCCCTAAATCCAATCGCAGAGAATCCTAGCCTTGGATTATGGACTTTAGAAATGTATCCATCTCATTGACGTGTTCAAGAATGTACTTGACATTGTATTCTTGACTTCATTCGCAGCAAAGGTGTGTGACACATCCATACATCTAAAAACGTCCGTTTACAAAACATTTATCTATTCATCTCTGCACATTCATATCACACTTGGTTTGCATTTTCTATTTCGATGTCATGTAAATCTCACTTGGTCATTCATAAGTGACAAACGGGATAGACTAAGTGTTATTCGTAAATGACGTGTCACTTTATAAACATCGGTTGGTTAATCCTAGTTACTCATTTACCCCTGCGACTTGTAAACGTTTGAAACTCTGCTGTTATGAAATACGGTCTAATTACATACATCAACAATTATTCTCATCCATCTCACTTGCAGGTTTCATGTCCAATTCAATAAACTTACGACTTGGGTTTTTTCATAACACACTCAAGTCGTCAGAAACTTCCATGCGTTGTCTAATATTTAATTCATTCTGTACATCTAACATGATTCGCTTTACTTCAAATCCAAAGTTGATGTATACCTAACAGATGTATTCACTATGAATTTACACTTCACCGTTTGTGAAAAGACTGTCACATAAAACATTTTGTACACTGCAGTCCGGGTCTGAACTAAGGATAAAAACTTTCTAATGCTGTTGTGAGTTCGGTCAGTCATAAAACAACATGATAAACTTTCTAACTATACAAAAGGAATAAACTTCAATGATCAAACTTTACTTCCACAAACGTGTGTCACGGTAAAACTATTTGACTACACTAAACTTTGCTTTTGCAAAGCATGATAAACTTTCTGACTACACTCACGAATAAAACTTCGAAGATCAAACTTAACTTTCACAAACGTGTGTCGTGGTAAAAACTATTTGACTACACTTGCATTTCATGAAACATGATAAACTTTCTAACTACACTAACGAATAAAACATGTTGATATTTTAGGTGGTGATACAGACAGCCTTTTCCTAGCAGTCACAACTGATAAATCTATTGATCGAGATGATATCCTTAAAGAATTGAGTTCATATTTTGATGCTAGCAACTATCCAACATCACATCCCTTATATTCGGTAAAGAACAAAGCTCGCCTTGGATGTTTTAAAGATGAAAGTGCGGGAAATGAAATTGAAGACAGGATTCTTCTTAGACCGAAGATGTATAGCATAAAGTGTAAAAGCAAGATGGACTGCATAAAAAGGGCAAAAGGTATATCAAAAGCAGCTGTTCGTAAAATGAGTCATGAGAACTACAAAAATGTATTGGACAATCAAAGTGAAAGCTCCATTGAGATGACTGTACTCCGTTCAAAACATCATACTGTTTCAACTTATAAACTCAGTAAACGTGGCCTCTGAGCTTGGGAGGATAAGCGGTGTTGGATTGATGCAAACTTTTCTTTACCTCATGGTCATTATGCTACCGGAATACCACCTCCAAAGCGTCGAAGACTGAAAACTCATGATATGCATGATTATACACTAATTGATTGATTTTGTGAGTGATAATGTGCCACTATTGTGAAAACAATTGATATGAAACGCGAGTAAAAGTACAGACTAATATTTGCTACTGAACTTATGACATCATGCACATTGTAACAATGACTACTATTTGTACTAAACTGATTTTGAAATATGTTGTTTTCTTTATATGCGCGCATAATGGGAATCTGATCATAATATAAGTTTGAATAACTCATTTGTCAAGGTTTAACAATGAACAGAATTGATGCACAATGCTGTTGGTTTGTTTCTTATATCACACATTTTTAGTACTAATGTCATAACACATATCAATGCACTTGATTATTCACTTAAAGTATAGCAGCTTATTGATATACACATGAATTCTTCGTTTAATGATTCTACTACGGTAAAGTGTGTTCTCATCAAAACAGTTTGTTCAGTGAAGAAGAGAAAAGTGTGTTTTATGTGTGCGCTTGGCACATGAATGTCTACCTTTGATTCATTTAGATAGATACAGTTCATCTTGCATATATGTGAGACAAACAGGAGAGTGGTTGGGAGAACATGACCGAGCGATAGAAAAGATGACATTGAGAACTCATGCGTACTCCATACTGCTGCTCAACAATGAGTCATTCAGGGCAATGGAAATTTTATAAAGTAACCTGTCTCAATGTCGTCCTGGTGGTCAGAGTATGCCGTTGAGACGAAAACTTGCAAGCAAGACGCAGAGAGGTTTCACAAGGATTAAAACTGCCAACGTCCCGTGCGATACTCCCCGGACTTCGCTGCTGTCTCTCGAAATCACCAACAGGAAGTATTACACCGAAAACCTCCTTACCATACACCCTTCAGTGAGTTTGAGAAATGACCTGAAAGCAGAGCCACTGACACTTACTAAAGGTAAATGTGACCATGAAAGTTAACTCTCTTCTTTATAGTGGATGTTTGATGAGGTAGGAATCCTCGCTCGTCCAATCAGAGCTCTCATACACACTTACAAATGCCTTGGTTGACTTCAGCAGGCTGGAGAACCCCAGAAAACGTCCAAAAATAACGAATTTAAATTTTTCGGCAGTTTTGTTAGTCTATGACTTGACCTGAATCATGACCTCTCGAACAAACGTCGAACGAAGTCCATCCGATTCCTACAAGCAGAGATACATGCCTTTAAAGTTAAGGCTTACTACGATGGTCTAATATCCAAGCCATCTCCTGCCTCTCCACTCACTCTGACAACTTAGGTGAGTGCGGCAATCGAAAAATCTGCCTTGGTTTCCTACGGAAACCGGTTTTTGGATTCATTTGATGAGAGAGAGAGGCGAATGACCTTTTCTCTTCTCACCACATGCATCTAATGACAAAGTGTCCCATCACATCTTGCAGTCACAGACCAGTGGTAACAGTGGACAAAAGACATCCACTTTTGCACGACATGACACAAAACATGCTCCATCCTGAACAAAATCCCTTCTCTGCTTGTAGTCTCACCCTCTCTCCCGGAGAAGTCAGGCCAAGGTCACTCCCTTCTCTGCTTGTAGTCTCATCACATGACACTCAGTAGTACATCACGCCTTCACATTTTCCCGTCTTTAGCACTACTTATAAAACGAGCAGTAGTCACATCACGTATTTCATGACGCAGAACGGTAGCCTAAGGTCACGCGAGGTCATCACCTATGGTCACGCGAGGTTATCTCCTAAGATCGCGCGAGGTCGTCACCTAAGGTCACGCGAGGTCTTCACCTAAGGTCACGCGAGGTCATCACTTAAGATCACGCGATGTCACGGGGATGAGTCAGCATGATGACTCTTCATTGCTAATTTTGGCCTTGATTTTGCAATGGGATCACTGCTAAGTTTGAATGTCTCGATATGTGGACCTGACTTCATTTAATCATCTCTTTATTTCACACTTTTTATGAGAACAGATATTTGTATTTGCATAATTGCATTTGATAGTGTTCATTTATTGACGGTTGACGCATCTCTATTGTGCATTTCACTTGCCTGTGATAAAACCATTGTCTATTGTTAGATGCTTTCTGGGTCACACGCTATAGATAGATGTCAGCCGTCAAGAGATATCAAGTACATAAACAGAATTAGATTGTTTGAGCGCATCAGCTTGCTAGAAATGCAAACTAATTTAAAACAATGGGCTGAATGGGCAAAAAGAAAATTTTGATACCTTACAGAGATAGGGAAAATAGTCGTGCGCCGCTTGCGTATTGATGTGAATTCCTTCAAAATGCTGCGATTGCCACGATTCCTTCAAAATGGAAGAATTCAGATCATTGCGCAAAACTTTTCTCGACAATGTTGGGTTCTCCGATCATCGTTTGAAAAGTTAGCAGGCGCAAGAAAAAACGTTCACAAACTTCTTTGTAGAGCTTGACATTGTCTGTGTCTCTTTGCTGTGCGATCCGGTTGATAACAGTCACTGAAACTTCACACAGTTTGGCGTCTTTAATGTTGAATTGGCTGCTCATTGTTCGATTGCTACGGTATTATGTCAGCAGATTGTGCAATTTCATTAACTCTACATGTTGCAATGCTTCCTTTCTAGTCAAACAGAAGAAGAGACGACCTGTCTATTTCTGTGAGTTCATAGCTATTCCGTTACGTGACCATTCACTTGTACACCACAGCAGAAGCCTGACAGGCGAAATATCTAATGTCGAATTAAAATGCAATCCGCGGCGATTTTGGTTTGCGGGATCAATCTGGGTTGTGCGAGTCGGGCGTGAAGCATGCGTCGGACTCACCAGTTCGGCGCTTTTCTCATCAAAATACTACAACATTGATCTTACTTTATTTTATCAGTAGGTTCCCAAATAGCAACGATATATTTGAATGGTTGTGTCAGTTTTGATCGGCACGACTTTTCTTCAGCAGTGTTCTTTTCTGTTCGAAAACAATGCATTCGACAAAGCTGATGTCGCATAAGCTCATTTGATGACGATCCTTTTTTAATTTATGTTGTTCAACTTGATTTTTTGTTCTGCCTATGTTGGGCTTGATATTTGTCCTCTATTAATGTTTTTTAAGTAAATGTTGTCCATCATCATTTACATCTATAATTTCATAATTAATTCTAAAATATAATGAAAGAAATCATCTTGACAGCATCAATAAATCTAGTTTGCAGCATGTTGAAATATCAAATGAGTTGAAAGAAAGTTTGAGCTAACTGATTGTTGATTTAAGTAAATGCAGTGAAATGAAGTGATACTATCAAAAAGAAGCATTCCAGAATAGACTAACGCGTCGGTAGTTTTGTGGCAATATCGGCATCATTTATCATCAAAGACATGGCTCTTTGTCTTTGGATAACCAAATCGCGTTTGCATGTGATTCGAGTCCTCAAATCTCTACTGTGTAAAATCGATCTTGCATACGTTTATCATTCATTGATTGCTATTTTTTCGTATGCCTCACCTGGCTATGGTCGTTTAGCTGCGAAATTGTTGACAAAATTAGAGAAGTTTCAGAAACGTGCACATAAGATCATTTGTGGTTCAGATTGTTCATGCAAGAATTTTCCTAACCTTGCAAATATTTTCGAAGAGAAGCCATTTATTTCTTGTTAAAATGTGAGAGCTCAGTATCCGCCCACTAAACAGCTTCATTCCTAAAAGGATGTGTGTCAGCAAACATTTTCGCATCCCTTTTTGTCGTACGAGCAGATATTTGAACTCATTTACTCGGTGGTCATTTATTTTGTTCAATAAGCAATTATGTCAGTCCACAACTAGCAAATGAAGTCTGATTTTCCTTAATGTCACACTTGTCTCCAATTTCGTTCGCTTGTCCCTTTTCTTACTTGTATACTGTCTTTATTGCTGTAACTGGTAATGTATGCGATTTTCAATTTGATGAATAATAATAATAATAATAAGACGTTTATTTCAAACACCCCAAATGACAATCGTGGGGGTCAAGTCACACACAAAGACAAATATAGTTACAAAGCAATACAAGAACTAGACAAGAAACAATCATGGTTGAATCACAAAGCCAAAAATAAGCATCAAGTCGCCGGAAACGGTGCAATATATAAATATAAAAGATAGTCATCACATAGTAAATCCGTCATTTGATAGCTTAGCCATAGTTATAAAATAGCTATTGCTTCTCATTGCTGTGGCACACGGAGGAATCAAAAATCTGTTTGAGTAGCGTAACCTCTCAGGCAGCAAATGATACAAAAGATGGTCCTCATCATGAATAATCTTCAAAAAGAGCGAGTATCCCTGGATCATACGTCAATAACGTAGTGGAACGAATCTTACACAGCTACAATCAGATTTTTCGCAGGTAATACGATGACAGCGATTTTGTAAACGCTCCAATAAGTCAGAACTGGTGGATTGTAAGTGAATAAATAACATTTATCTTATTATTGTTATCTTATCATGCCCCACAAACCATTCAAGAAATCATCTGACCTGAAATGGAATTCTCACTTGGATTATAATAGTAAAATGTCATTTAAGTGCCTCTACATTTTTCGGAAACTAAGAAGGACTAGTGCTTGAAAAACTTAATCATTCGATGGTAAAGATAAGTCATTTGAGTGCAATGGCATTCATTATGCTCGTTTCTGTGTCACTACGTTTGACGACACCCAATCGGCGGCTCAACTTTGATTTTGCATTACATAGTCAGTGAAGAAGTTTTTAGAGCTTGAAACGTCTGTGGTAAACTCACTTTGATTATAAGATAATTTTGTTGAAGCTGCAGGTCCATTGTACACTGAAATGTGTCAAGTGTCTGATGTAAGCAGGGTTGGCATGATTTATATCATTGCTGTGGTGACATCAGACAGAGACACTAAAACATGCGGTAATCATGCAAGAAACTGAATTCAGCCGAATCGATGCTTCATCCATGCCACAACCTGAACTTGCTTTGTTTGGGAAGCAAAAATACATTGCGATGAATTTTCGCTATTGGAAGACAATTCACTCAAGCCTGGAGTCGCTTGGGAACTTATCAAACCAACCTGCGTACCATTAGATTAAGTTTCACCTTCTCACGGGCCGCAACCTCAGAAGTTGCCAATCAATACTAAACAAATCTTTTTGTGACTGTTAGAAACACATTGCGCAACAGTGCACGCTTACAGAATCAGAGGGTTACCTTAGCGTCATGAAACACGATCAAAGCAAAATTGTAGCTAAAAAATGTTATAAAACTAGACTGAAATAAATCTAGATATAGGGAAAGAGCAGGAGCTTCACACTATTAACAATTATGATTCATTGGTATCAGTAGGTCTACACTAATAGAAAGATTTGAGTGACATTGAATATAACTTTCAGTACATGCCCATACAGTAAAACACACAATATACAGAGAGATAGAAGAGAGAGAGAAGAGTTTATGTCTATTCAATCAATTATGTGAATCAAAAAATATACGAATCATATGAAATACAGGATAAATTCATTAAGTCAAGATTCCAAGATGTCATTATATAAGGAATGTTCTTTGATAACATCGAGACAGAAAAGATAGTCGAAAAATGTGAGAGACTGGGATACACACATATGCGGAGAGAAAGAGCTACGTCGTGAGATTGCTGTGCAGAAGGGCAATGAAAATCGACCAGAAGGAAGAGTGGAAGGAATCAAACGCGAAATAAAGGTGTCCTGATTCACCAGATTCTCGAAAAGTCTCGTTGCCATTGCTCTGCGTCTTAACGAAAGATCATCCTCGGAATGAATGCCCTTAATCTTTAGATACTGTTTTGAATTTTTAAAGGCGCTTTGAGACATAAGAGGAAATTCCTATAAAAGCAGGGCAGGCATATTCGATAAACTGCGAATCAGCGCGTTGAATATGAACTTAAACTCATTGTCATTCGTGACGCAGTTCACTCTTCTCAAAATATACATTCTTTGCGAACAGTTCCTATGATGAAATCGATGTGACCCTTCCATCCGAACCTATCTCCGAGGATAATCCCAAGAAACTTTAAACTTCTCTGGAACTCAATGAACGCAAAGAACGACTCGACACTGCAGATTTCTTTGAAACAACCACGAGATTTGCTTTTGTTCAATGTGAGGCTGTTCACTTCAGACCATTGCAACACGCTATTGATTTCCGATCTTAAGATGCTCACGTCTTCCATAGTCATGTCCTTCCGAATGCCGAACGATAACCACACATCATCCACATACTTGATGATGCACGCATGTAGCTACTAGATGAAAATAGAATCAGAGACGTTGCATCTACAACAAACAGATGCAGACCGAGGAGGGAGTCCTGTGGAATCTCGATGTTAGCCTCCTTCTGAGAACTCGTAGAGCCTTGAAAACGAACCCGTTGCTGACGATTAAACAATTAATCTTGCATGAGCAGAACGAAACCCACAGGAAGACCCACACCCGAAAGTTTAGAGACAAAATCTGAGTGCATTATTCGATCAAATACTTTCGAATGGTCGAAGCTAATGAAAATTGTCGCTCCAATTTGATCGTCAAACTGTTTGGTGGTTTGGTGAGGTTATCATGAACGGCAATCATTGCATTCGTGGTGGAGTATCTCTTTTTGATGCCAAACTGCAACTCGCCCAATGAACTTATGAGACTAGTTCGGAGATGATTGAATATTATTCTCTAAGCAAGTTTTTCCGGTATTGAGGGTAGACTTATTGGTGACTCTGATATGGTAGCATTGCTAGTTTTCGGTACGGAAGCAATGTCAAAGGTCATTCAACATGAGATAAATTTTCTTTGCCACATTCACTCAATCATCATATGATGGATTGTTTCGGTGAACATTAAGGCGGAACGTTTGTACAAGAGTATCGGAATGCAATCACTTCCAGTTGAGTTTGCGGAGAGATGAGACAGTATTTTCCAAATGTCCGTGACATCAAATTGGGGCAACCATCTGTCTTCTCTCAGCTTTTGTGAAGGTGACAAGGAGGAAGAGCAGTTCACTACACTACAGAAGTTCTTAAATTCGTCGACGAGCTCATCATTATGACCAGTGAGGAGTTCGTTGAATGACCCCGCTCAAAATTGACATAGAATCACAAGCCCTTGACTGAGTTAGGATTTTTACTAAAGAAAACAGCCTTCGCTTTGAATATTTCTCTCTTGGCCTTTACTTTGAGGATGTTATACAATTCCCACTTGCGTTTTCGATAAGCATCCCATCGCTGCTCAATTAGCAGTTTCACTAGGGCAGTCATCCACGAAGCATCTGTATTTGTCATGTATGCGAAATCTTTAGGTATAATTTTCATAGAATCATCGGCAAACCGGTAAAGAAGATTACATTTTCTTCTATGTCACTGTACGAGTTGAATCTTTCAAAATCGTGTGAGAGGAAGTGGCGCTCAAAGTTGAAGACATCCAATTCACGAAAATCAAATACATAGTGCCGACGTTCTTTGCGACTGCTTCTGCAATTCTTTGATCCGGCTATAACAACATTATGATCTGAGCTGCCAACAGGAGAAGCTATCTCTGCCATTGGTTCATCAGATTGACCTCTTATCCACAAAATTAAGTCAAGATTAGCTTCAAGGCGTGTTGGACCGGTGACGATATTGAATAAAGAAAACTTTAATGTAAGGAAAGCAGAATCGTATCTGTGAAAGTCGCCAGCAACCTCCATATGATGGTGAGGTAAATCAATTAGGTGACCATCGACAGAATCAATAAATGTGGATGCACAAACAAAATCACAGAAACGTGATTATCATTAGTATGAAATACAAGATATATTAGTATAAATATATGCACGCATGTTATTATAAGGCCGATGCGCATATACGAATCCGACGATTGCTCATATTTCTAGTCGCTCAGACATTTTTAGGTAAGTTTCAGCAATTAACAAATAATGATCAATAACTTTGCTTAAGATTATGCAACAGTTGAGCGCAATGACTGAATATCAATATAGGTAGGAACATAGATAGCAAAATCAAGAAGTATACTATGTAATATCAAAAAGATATGATTTAAATTTTAAAAGAATCAACAATATTTTTGAATTTTCTAAATCGTGATTTTTCCCAACCCTGGATTCAGCCTACAGTCTACATAACAAATATTGAAAGTAGTTTGATACTATAGCGCCTCTACCTAGACGTAGACATTTTAATGAGAATGATGCTAGAGATGATACCAGAAAAGTGAATTACTCGTAAATTCGCATTATTCACGCTTGCAGCATGTGAGTCAGGTGGGTCGATGGGTCAGGGGGCCGCGTGGGTCTCATGTGCTGCGGGTAAAGTTTCGTTGACACACACAAACTCTTTCACAAAAACCTAATGCTGATAATTGAGATAAGAAAACATCGATGTAGTGTTTTGCCACTTTATTTGACACTCTCACACAAAAGTTTCCTTGACAGCATTTTATTCGGATTGCACACCTTCGGCTCCAGCCAAACAGCCGGCGATGCAGCTTCCACCTTTGATGCCACATTCTTCAATATAACAAGCAGCGATCTTTGTGCCGCCCTCCAACATGTAGCATTGAGAGAAGACGAAGCAATCAGCAGCACTGAGACCACATCCAGTGAAACATCTCCAGTCGAGTGCGGCGTATCCTTGTTGTATCATCCTTTGGTTGACAGCCCTCCACATCAGTGGTTCGGCGAGATGGTCAGGTGCGGCGACTGCGCAGGCGACGATGAGAGCGAAGACGAAGAGGACCTGAAGGAGACAAAACGTGTGACAAATGAGCAAAACAGGATAGCACAGAGTAGGTATATTAGGTAGAGTGGTAGCTCCGCATTTATTAAATCCCCAATGTGTATACACATTCGATTTTATTAAATGAACTCAAAGGAGATACAGTAGGAATTATTTTACAGATAGTTTGCGGTTGACAGCCTTGGTGAGGTAATGTTTTTTAAATTAGCAATTCGATGACCTGCGCTATTGCCTTGCAGCTGAACCTCAAGAGAATCTTCTTAAGCGTGATCAGGCAACAGCTGCCACTGGCATGGCAAAATTTAGATTCAAAGACAATGATTTCAATTAACTTTGAAAGATGTAAATGGGTCCACATCACTATTCAGATTTAAGAAATGAGACATGAATTTAGTGAATCATAAAATCATGCCGGTGAAAATTGAATTAAAAGCTTGAAATTCAGCCAAGAAAGCAAGAATAATATCGCGACTTTTTCATGAAGACTTCCATTATAATACGGAACATGAAATTCCGTTGATAATCAACTTGATTTCCGCTTAGTTGGGATGATTATTAGCAAATATTCATTCCTTTTGATATCCAACTTGTTTCATACTACTTATATAGGGACGTCAACTCGGTAGTACCTGAAAACTGCTCAAATAATTTTTTGGACTACGGTAACGTAATCTCCGCAAAAAACTAAATCTTTTCATATAAAAATTTTCACTGTATACAGATAGTTTTTTAAGTCGACACTCTACCTACATACTTACTCTATGCGTTATAGTGAAGGAGAATCTCAAGTTGTTTGAAATCAATCTCTTGGTCAAACGCTTTCAATCCTATTCGTAGGCCTATATTATGAAAGTTGCACCGATCAAAAGACATTGATCCAGATTGCAAGCTGCCGACAATTACTTGACATTAGTAGCATCTGCTGCTGAAGTTATCCTCAATAAGCGAGGAGAATCCTTCACAGCTGGCTGCGACGACCCCATCAAATTACTTAACCGAACATTGACTACTACGCATATTTATTTACTACTTTTGTACAATAGACAGGTAACACAACTGCGGCCTTTACCGTGCGAAATTTAGTCACATGGTAGGATTATTGCAAGATTGTATAAATAGGCGTAAAAAGAGTTGATGAAGTTTCAGGGTAAACCCATGTGTGAAGTTTCAATTAACTTGAATGCTCAATCGATGGAAGCGCTTTCGAGTGAAATGTCTGACTGGAGGTTTTTTGTTTAGGTAATTTGCGACTTCATTACCATATACTATATTATAGCTCAAATCCTTCCTGCTCTGCAGAATCATGCAGCTTCCTGTCAATGCATGATGGACCCGAGGTTGATAAGATTCAGTGACAACTTGCAGTCAACATTGTATAGAGAAAGACAAAAAGATTCGGTACTTCTATTCCTCCCCTCCCACACATTTTCCAACTTTTCCAAATGCATCAAATTTCGTCAAACTTAGTCACATTGGGTTTAGAATAGACTTGATCTGTCACTGAGTGACACTACAACACCACTGAGAAGTCTTACTTGAACCCTGGGATGAAGGATTGGTCCCTTGGATACTCAGTTAGAATACAAGGTACAGCTGTTGTGATCATGAACTTCGTGTGATTGTTGTCTACAGACAAATGACGAGCAGTTGTCTAGCTCTGAGGCTGTAAATGTTCTACAAACTCATTTTACACACTCAACGCTGTTGCGACAGTAGTGAGACTGCCCTTAGGAGCAAGAGTAGATCGTGCATCGAGAGACGATGAAAAACTCTCAGGTGTCAACAAGTTTCGCCTCACAGTCAATTTTTTTGAAACCACCAAAGTCTATTCATACACGTAGGAAGTGCAACAAAGTGCGAGCAAATATACTGAGAGGTTTCTTATGAATATCTATGATCAATGACAACTATCAACTCAATAAAAGACACCAACTCCCTTATTTGATGAATGTATATGTATGCAAATAGTATGTGCGTAGTGGTGTACATGTACTTATTCTAGAATATTGAATAAATGTCCTCAATCACATAACCATTCCTAGCGGCATATTTTCTTGTTTCATCTAACTGAAGCATAGCTTTTGAAGTGTATATAGTCCTATATTTGAAATAATATGATGAAGCAGGGACCTATATTGCACACTGTAAACTGTAGGGCACTAACTTAGGCACGAAGCCGAAATTTCGTTCCAGTTAGGGCCTAGTTAGTGCCTTTCTAGTGCCTCGAGGCACCAGCAGGCGCCACTAGGCACTAATAGCCACCAAACCATATTTTTTATCCAATGAAATCGAAGGAAAAATCAATGGGCACGAACTCGGCACTATGAACTTCGTGCCTACTCGTGCCTTGTGTTGGCTAGAATTGATGCCTAAATTTCGTGCCTAATTCAAGCAAAATTTCGTGCAATAGAGTTTACAGTGGTACTAAGAAGCGATAGCAATTACCAATATGCCGCATTCTGATGCGAAATGCGTATACAGTGGTGTTGTTTCGTCTGTTGTAGGGCACTTGGGTGACGAAAATCTGGGATGATTTCTCAGTCGAGCCTTCCAAGAGTGGCTGGAGTAGGGGAATCTGCCTCCGCACTACAACAACCTATGCAGCTAAGAAATGTATTTTTGTCATTTTCGTTATTATTGACTACATTCGTATTTATGATTGATCTGCGTCGACTTGATCGTAATCAGCTGTTATTATTCGAATTACTGGTTCCAGTCTACTTCTGAACTTCACAAAGGCTCAAGCCATAGAGGAAGCATATTAGGTTGAGTAGCAACTCAGCATTTATCAAATCCTCATTATGTATACAGTTTTGACTTTATTAAATGAACTCGAGGTGAATGCAGTTGGAATTGTTTCCAAATGAGAGATATGCACATTTCTGCAGTTTTGAAGAAATTAATTGACTGAACATTGCAGAAGGAATTTTAATATTTTACAGATCGTCATGACAGCCTTGGAGAGGTAATGTTCGTTAAATTAGCAACTCAATGACCTGCTATTGCTTTCATGCTAAACTTCAAGAGAATCTTCTTAAGAGTGTTCATATCATAAGCAAACTGCACTCGTAGAGCAAAATAACAGAATCAAAAACAATGATTTCAATTAGCTTTGAAAGATGCAAATGGATTTACATCACCATTCAGATTCAGGAATTGAAACATAAATTTAGTGAATCATAAATTCATGCCGATGAAAATTGAATGAAAAACTTGAAATTTCAGCCAGGAAAACTCAATCAATCAGATCAATCAATCAATCAACAAATCAGATCTCGACTTTTTTATGAAGACTTCCATTATAATGCCGTTCATTAGATTTCCTTGATCATTAGCATAATTTCCGCTTAGTTGCGATGCTTGTTAGCGAATATTCATTCCTTTTGATATCCAACTACTTATAACGGGGCGTCATGTCGGCAGTATATAAATTGGCAAAATTTTGACTTTTTTAAAACTGCTCAAATAATTTTTGGACCACAAGAACGTAATCTCCTCAAAAGGAATTATCAAGGGAATTTCATGATCCGTATTATAATAATGGAAGTCTTCTTGAAAAAGTCGAGATCTGATTTTGCTTTCTTGGCTGAAATTTCAAGTTCTTAATTCAAATTTTACCGGCATAATTTTATGATTCACTAAATTCATGTTCTATTTCTTGAATCTGAATAGTGATGTGGAACCATTTACATCTTTCAAAGTTAATTGAAATCATTGTCTTGATTCTGTTATTTTGCTCTGCCTGTGGGAGGCTTCCTGTGATATGGTCACGCTTAAGAAAATACTCTTGAGGTAGAGCATGAAATAATAGGAACCCATCGAATTGCTAATTTGACAAACATTAAATCTCCAAGGCTGTCATGACACTGAGAATCTGTAGAATACCATCATTCCTTCTGCATTACAATCATGATCCCTCAATTCCGAGGCAATTTCTTCAAAACTGCGAAAATTTGCATATCTCACATTTGGTAACAATTACCAACTATATCCCCCTCGAGTTCATGTAATAAAATCGAAGGTGTATACATATTGGGGATTTAATAAATGCGGAGTTGCCACTCTACCTAAGTAGTATATAGTGTGACATCCGGCGCGACGCTTCGCTTCGCTTTGCTTCGCTTCGCTTGCGCCGGATGTCACACTTTTGCGGGGTTTTTTCAAAAAATCAAAATTTCAAAAATTTAGGTAGACTTCAAATTTCACGTGGCCGAAGGGGGGAAAATTTAGGTAGTGACAAATTTTCAAAAAAACAAAATTTCAAAAATTTAGCCGGTCCCGAAATATCACGTAATCTCAAATTTGAGAATTACAATTTTCACCGCTTAAATCATGACCGTTCCAGGACACCGAAAAAATCATAAAAGTTAAGAATCTCAAAATTTGAGAATTACGATTTTCATTGCTTAAATCATGACCGTTCAAGGACACCGAAAATCATAAAAGTTAAGAATTTCAAATTCATGAATTTTATCCATTTTTCAGGTTTTTAAAATATGTCATGTGACTAAAAATATTTGAAGGAATTGACATATTCTTAACAATAAGTTTAGGTACTTTTACAATTGTCATTCAAGGGTAGAGAACATCTGCTTCCCGCATTTATGAATAAAATGCATTTCAGTGTAAGGAGCTGTGTCCTCCAACTCAAACATTTGAAAGGAAACAATGTATGAAAGAACAAACAGCTGCTACACCCACTTAGACATTTGTAAGACGTGGAATATATAACCAGCAAATCCTACTCCGGCGTCCCTTAAGAAATTTTTTTATTATAAAATGAACAACATAAAGGAGTTTTTTAAATTATATGGAACAGAAACAACAACGAATTTTGATCTAAAGAAAATCGCACATCAATTGGGAATAAAGAATTTTCATGTCCTAATGAGAGACGAATTACAATTGATCAAAAATAGGCCAACTGTAAATTTCATAACGAATCTTCACACAACAGACCAAAAAGGAGTACATTGGTCTGCAGGTACGTCTACTAAAAATGGAGATAATTACTATTTTGACTCTTATGGATTGCCTCCAACAAACGAAGTTAAAAAATTACTTGAAAATGGAACTTATAATACATTTCAAATTCAAAAACCGGGAACTACTTACTGTGGTCAATTATGTCTTTATGTTTTATTTAAATTACAAAAAGGAGTATCATTTCTTGATATTATGTTAGAATTGAATAATAAAAATAATAATAATAATAATGATAATTAAAAAGCTAAAGCTCAGTTCGTTGTAATTCATTTTGATAAAAACGGCCTCTGATATCCTCATTATCTAAATCTTTAATTTCATAAGTAAACGGATAACTTTGATTTATTTTAGAAATTTCAAATATCTCTTTCGTCCAGTATCCGACGAAGCCTTTTTCAAATTTATTCTTATATTTAAATATTCTAACTCTATCTCCAATTTTAAATTTCGGCTTAAGTTTCTGCAAATTCGGATTACTCTCATTCAAATTATTATTCTCGAATATTTTTTTTCTTATCAAATCAGGGTCGACAGAAGCATTCTTTGGAGTTTCTTCAATACCAGAATGAACTTTATTATTGTACTCTTCTACAACTCCTGGTAATATCCTCAACCATTTCTGATTTCCTTGCTGAGTAAACTTTTTGAAAATTTTATTTTTTAACGTCCGATTAAATCTTTCTATCACTACAGCTTTTCCAGCGTTTTCGGTTGAATAAACAATTTCAAATAGTGGCTGAACGTTTCTGTTATAAAATTCCGATCCTTTATCAACAAACAATTTTTTTGGCTTTCTATTACTTTCTTTAAAGATTTCTTCAAACGCATATTTAACTGAAAGACCACTTTTATTTTTTAAAGGCTTTACCCAAGCATATCGTGTATATAAATCTATAACGGTCAATGCGTATTTGTAGTCCCTTTCATTCGGCATATGAATGAGATCAGCACTCCAAACATCATCTTTATTAAATACTTTTACTTTCAATAAATATTTAGGCCTTCTGTATTCTTTATGAATTTCAGACGCGTAGGTTCGAGCGTTGCTCTGAGAGTTATTAGTTCGAGCGTTGCTCTCAGACAGCTTTGCTGACGTTTCATTTAAACCCTGACCGAATAATATTTTAGCTTGTAAAGCTTTCTTAACAAACATTCTTTCAATTCTTTCTCTAAAGGAAGGATTTTGAATACTATCTAATTCTTGAATCATTTTCTTATCAGCTGCATGTCGAGAACTTAGATCATGATTTCGATAAGCTAAATCATGCCTGTAAGCTGCGGCATCTACTCTATTTATTGGTTCTTCACCTGGTTTCGGATTATTATTCTCATCTAGTCTTATATCTAATCGAGTTCCTGGACCAGTATATGAATGACCAGGAAGATGTTTTTCTTTCGAATATTTACTCCAAATAAATCCAGGAAAGTTTTTTAATGTTTTTTGTATATCACCACCGAAGTGGTGTGGAACTTTGTTCTTGTCACCTCCAATATGCTGACAGTTTGAGTTTTTATTTTTGTTTAATAGATAATTCAATAAATCTAAATTAGAAATTTTTAATTTAATTAAATTTTCGGAATTTTTAGAATTCATTTTAAAAGATAAAAAAAATTTAAAAGATAAAATAAAAGTTTTATCGAAAAGAACCAAAGGTTCTGAGGTTATTACCTTATCATACTAGGACTTAGATATATTCCAGAACCATCCTTAGTTTCTTTAATTTCAATTAAATCATCAACATTGTGGAGAATATTTTTAAGAACTCGTTTTCCTTCATCAACTAATTTTAATTTACTAATAAAATTATCTACTACTCCTTCACCCCTAGCAACTTTCTCTAACTCTCTGTTATGACGTTTTTGTTCTTCTAATGCTGCCTTCTCTGATTTATTTTTATTTACTGCTTGGACAATACCAGCTGTCCCACCTGCAACACTTCCTGCTGCAGCTATGCCTCCTATTATTAGTGGAATTAATGGGAGAATACCGCCATTCTTTTCTTCTTGTAATTGAATATTCTCTATCATTGGTTTACTTATGTAATACTTTTTTTTGTTAATCGTAATAGTTTTAGGGGTAATTTTGTTAACAATATTACGTAATTTTAATTCAACAGTTTTATTATTATTACTTTTCGCTTGCGACATTTGTAATAAAAAAATTTTAAGTTATCAAAAATTTTAATCTATTCTAGTTATGAATAAATTATAAGTTAAGAATTTTTTTAATCTATTCTAGTTATGAAAAATTTTAAGTTACCAAAAAATTTTAAGTTACCAAAAATTTTAATCTATTCTAGTTATAAAAAAATTTTAATTAACTTATCGGAGCGAAGCTCCTCTGGCTTTAGCCTATCCTTACCATCTTCCCATTAAGAATTTCAATAGAATATTTTACATCTTCTAGCAATAAACCATAAGCCATCAATGAAGTTGTGGAATCTTTCTTTTCAATATTAATTGTTACATCACAACCATTTTTAATAATATCTTCAGATTGTGCACTTAAATCGAAACAGAAAATTGGATATAAATGTCTCCAATCTCCAGGAGTTAATTGTGGTTCAACTCCAAATTCTATACAAAGATTTCTATAAGAATCATATCCTTCCATAAATTGATTATTGGTATCATCGAATCTTAATGGATCAATTGGATATCGAGTTTGATTTAATGAAACTTGTAAACTTCGAATTGTATTAATATGAAAAATATTATTGTTCTTATCAAAACTTGGAGAATTATTTCTTTGAAATGTTAGTAATAAATATCTTGGGGTATTCGCAGTTCTAGTAAAATGCCAGTTAAATCTTTGTTCGGAAAAAGTTACTGAACTAGCAGTACGCTTTAGAAAATTTACTGGAATTGGTTTGTTAGTATTTAATCTTTTTGCAATAGCTGTTTCAACCTCTAAACTAGGAGTAATATGCGTAATCCACCATTCAAGTCTATCAATTTTTAAATATGCTTTTTTCCCAGTCTTACCAAAAAAGATTAATTCATTATTTGCCGTACGATGAATTATTAATTTAAATTTAAATTGATATGATATTTTGTCATAATCTAAATATCCGAATAATGGAGACAATGACCAATTTACTGTCTGTTTACTTTTCTTGTTAAATTCACGTCTTTCTTTATATGCACTATTGTTTGTTTTATTTAAATGTTTTGCAATATTTTCTACATCTTTCGCAATTCCTGCTGCATCTGTTCCAGCGTGAGTTAAATCATCAACAATTATACCATCATTAGTATCAGGAAACCAACCTTCGATATCATACTTTTTATTATTTTCACCAATTGTTATAAATCTAAGCATTGTATCAATTACACCTGGGGAATCACTTATTGTTTCTATAGTTTGAGTTGCAACATCTAAACGCATTTGTGTAAATAATCTTGGAAAAAAATTATTTTCTAGTGTAATATTATCGGTATCTGGTAATGGTGTTGTAAAATTAGCATCACTATATAAAGAATATTCACAGTGTAAAAATGAATCAGGTAAATATAAATAACTCTGCTGATTATCAACTTCAAAAATTAAATCACCTCCAGTATTTACTCTACTGGAAGATCCGGGATTCATAGCAATTCTTATATAGTCATTCTTTTTTTGATTGTAACTGACGAACGGAGGATCGTCTAATCTAAATTTATTTTCGATAAGCGAAGACATTTTTATAAAAAATAATTTGACTTTTTGTTTTTTCTCACAGACAGAAAAAATTCTGCTAAAATAATTTTACTTAAATAATTTTACTAAAAAAATTTTACTAAAAAATTTTACTAAAAAAATTTTACTAAAAAAAATTTTACTAAAAAAATTTTACTAAAAAAAATTTTACTAAAAAAAATTTTACTAAAAAATATATTTTAGAATTTTGCTAGACCAGCTCCGCTACAGCTTTGCTAGTTAAACCGAAGGTTGCTACTAGAATTTTGCTAGACCATTTCCTCTCATTTCTTCAATTGTTTTTTCATTATGTTTACTATTAGACGGACCTCCGCTCCTCAAGGTTTCACCCTCTACAGCTATGTTAGCAATTTTATTTTTTGTTTCATCTGAAAGTTTTTTTAATTTTTTTAGTTCTTCAGAATCATTCCTAAGTTTACGAATAGCTTCTAGTTGTTTTAATTCGTTTTGAGACTTAACAGCATTTGATATTGCACTAGCTGTACTACCTATAGCAGCTGCTCCTTTTGCAGCAGATGTAATCAAATCTTTATTATTTTTAATTAAGTTAACGATACTACCAATACCAGAAAAGATGCCATCTCCTTCTTTTTGGACGGCACCTGCGGTGCCTAGGAACTTTTGTGTTCCGACAGTTTCTACACTATCATAATGGTACACAGGTTTCATAGATGGTTCATGAGCAATTTTATTATTTGATGCAAAATGTTTAAGATTGTGTTTATAAATTATAGGCATTTTTTAGGATTAAATTTGACTTTTGGGAAAAATATCTACGTGTTAAGATTTACGTTTGTGAATGGACAACAACTTCGAGATAACTTTATTAATTGCCTGTTGCACTTTATCTATTGCGTCAAGCAGCGTGTGATGTACTTTAATTTCTCTTCTATTAACTTGCATTTTCTGCTGATTAATCTTCAACGCCGTTTTAAGAGCATTTAACTTAATTTTAAGAACATCTAATTGTCTTTTAACAGCATCTAACTGTTCTTTATTTTCTTTAGAGTTTTCTTGTAAATTTTTCTTTAATTCATTTTCTAAATTGATTTTAAGAGTTTTCATTTTATCAACTTTTTCATTAAGTGAGTTTACTTCATTTATTATTCTATTCATCTTTTTCATTTGTTGAGTAATTTTAGAACTCAATTCATCAACACTTTTTTGGAATGTAGTTTGTAACTGCTTTAAATTTTTTTTAATTCTTTCAGGTAGTTTTTCTATTTCATCTTCTAATTGTTCTTTTAACATTTTTATCTGATGTTTATTTTTAATGACTGCAGATTTCAAATTTATAGAAAGTAATATTAAAATTTTTGATTGTTCAGAAATCTTTTTAAAAAGTTTTGCTATATCTGCTTCTAGCTCTCTATCCTTTTTATCAAGTTTTAATAATTTTTCGTTTAATGATTTGTCATTAAGTTTAAGCAACTTTAATTCATTCATCAGTGGAACCAAAACATCGTTTATATATTTTTCTTTTAAGTCATTGATTTGTGCATCAACATATTGTTTATTTGTTAACTCTGTATTTTGTTGTGGAAGAATAGAAAGATGCAATGGACCAGATAAAACGTCTCCAGTTTTCATAATATAATTTTCTATCTCTATTTCTAATTCACGATTATTCGGGATATATGCACCTCCACCAACATTTGGTAACATCATTTTTTAACAATAAAAAAATAAATTTTTTTCTAATAAAAAGAAAAAAATGGAAACCCCAAATTTAAAAAAATTATATTCGCCCGCATCATCCTGTTCTTCTTATTCGACGAGATCAACGGGATTTGAAAATAAATGTTTTGATAATAAATGTTTTGATAATAATAATAATAATCCATGTATAGATGTTAATCTTTTGTTTCAATTACAATCCGAAATATTTAGAGAACAGACTAAAGGTTTACCTTCTATAGAAACTAATTATTGTTTATTTCCAGGTGATCCATTTATTAAATTTATGGAGATTGTAAGTAAATATAATGATGTAGCTTATGTTGAATTAAATAAAGAAAATATGGTTATAATAGGTCATAATAATGTTTTCGGTTTTATCAGAGCAGTTTTGCCGATTAGTAATACTGATTGGATAGAAAATAAAATTATTAATTATATAAATATTAAAGAATTAGTTAAAAAATTAAAATCTTTTTCCAAAGAAAAAATAAGATTATTTGTTGACGATCAAAATCAATATAACATTCACATAGAGAGTAAAAAACATAATGAAGAATTATTATGTCAAGTTTATTATAGAGATACAATTTATAAACAAGAAACATTAGAAATGCCGCAAAGATATGATGATGATACGTATATAGGATTATATTCAAACTTAAATATTAATTTATTAAAATCTTATATAAATGGTTTAGCTCAACAAGAGAAAATTTATATGTGGTCAACACCTTATACTATTAACAATGACCATAATCATAATCATAATAAACGAACCGAAGATTCTAGGGCTTTGCCCGATCTTAAAGAATCTTATGATAATAATGATAATAATATAGATGATAATAATGATGATTCTGAAACATCTGAAAATGGTGTAAATGGTAAAAAAGATTATAAAAATATTAGTAATTATAAAAATTTATCTAAATTTCATTTTCTTACAATTGAAAATAATAATGATGGTATAGTTGAAGATACTGTTAGACAGCTATGTGTCGGGTCTACAAAATTCAAATTAGGATTTACATCTAATCAATTTAAAATTTTATCATCTTTAACAAAAACTAAAAGTGATTCAGATTATGGTGGTGTTATTAAATTTTCCAAAAGAGATCAAAGACCAATATTTTTCTCTATTATATTATTATCAGATAAAAGATGTAATTTAGAATTAGATATTCCAATAAGAGAATGGTATCCTATCACGGAAGGGCATCCTATACCAAAAAGTGTAATTTATGATGATGAAGAAACAATTTATGATGATGATGAAGAATCAATTGATGATGATGATGAAGAATCAATAGTTAGTGAAAATAAATTTAAATTATCTTTTGACAAAACATTATATGATGAAACTTAATATGATAAAACTTAATAGAAAATACCAAAATATTCGATAAATATATTTTCATATGTAATAAAATTTTTAGATGTAATAAGTTTTTAGATGTAATAAATTTTTAGATGTTATAAATTTTTTAGATGTTATAAATTTTTTAGATGTTATAAATTTTTTAGATGTTATAAAATTTTTAGATGTTATAAATTTTTAGATGTTATAAAATTTTTAGATGTTATAAAATTTTTAGATGTAATAAAAAAATTATTATTCCCACGTGTCATCATCATCACTTAAATTACTCTCACAGATTATTGTTTGAAATATTTCAGCTTGAATATCTTCTCCGTTATAAGGTAACATAATTTCATTTTCATCAGGTGCTTGACGTTTAAGAATATTTATTTGACCAGAAAATTTTTTTTCTTCAGTATTATTATTTTTATCAGGAATACTAATTCCAGTTTCTAAAGATCGTTTCCATGGTTTATTAACTGTAGTCGATAATGTTTTCCCCGAATATAATTTTAGAAAATCTTCTACTTTTACTTTGTTTTGTGAATAACCTTTGAATGTTTTCTTTTCACTAAGTCTCCCTTGTTCATCTACAGTAATACAGTATTTTACTTTAGGTGCAATAAACATTGCAAAAATAATTCCACCATTTCCATAATCATTTTTCCCTTGACACAATTCTCCTCCAACATATCCAGCAGCGTCTAATTTATTAAAGAGCTCATTGGAAATATATATTGAATCAGTATCTGTATAATGAATGTATTTTTCTTTGAAACCATTAATTTCTAAAATAAAGTTATTCATGATTCTTCTAGAGTGAGAAAGAATGAAAGAACCTAAGTGTGATGGCATGAATGACGTCTTCCCATCTTTTACAATATTAGTTTTGAGAAATTCATCATCTTCCATTTCTACTTTCGCTAAATATTGTTCATCATTTAATTTTTCATAATCTTTTACTTCTTGAGTGAAATTTTTTCTCAATGTATTCTCATTCCATAAATGATATTTAGTGGTTATATCTTTTTGCACAGTTTTGCCATATAGCGAATTCATCAATAATTTAATTAACTCATCACCTACAGTATTTCCTTCTGTTTTATATCTTTTTCTCAAATTAAAAAGTTTTTCAATATAATTTCGAAATGGTGAAACTTGATAATTTTTTTCATAAATTATACCATCAGTAATATGTAAGATTTTCCCCCCACATCTAACAATTTCTTGTATGTCAACAGAAGTTAATACATCATAACATATACCATTTCTAAACCTGATTACTTTTACATGAGAATTATTATTTTGATTTTTAACTTTATCTTTAATAGGAACTGGTTGGAAAAACATATCATTCGGATATTGAAACACAACAGAAAATATTCCAGTTTTAGGTCTAAATGTTTGTGTATTAAATTTATATACTATTTCCCGCTCTTCTTCTTGACGAAATTTTCTAGCTGATTCAGCTTTAGGGTATTCTGAATTTTCATCATACATAGCTGATGGATATAAAGATGTTGCATCAAAAGCCATTAGAAATTCATTTTTTTTGTTCAAGTAGTTGATTTGAAATTTTCTTACAAATTTCAGTTTTATCTCCTAAATCTCGATACTGTTTCATTAAATCTATTAAATTATTTCCAGGGGACAAAGCCCCACCAGCGTAGCGACCAAGGGACAAAGTCCCCCCAGCGTAGCGACCAGGTAAATACTGTTTTAATATTGGTAACAAGATGCTACAAAATGGCGATATGTATTTTCTTATATTTGCTGAAACTCTTCCACCTTTAACAGATTTTCTAATATAATTTCTAGCCCATAAATCTATATGAGAATGAATATTTATATTGTCATTTTGTACGCTTTTCATCCAACCGTTAAATGTTAAAGCAGAGGATGTTAAATTAGTAGTTATATCTTCACCAACTAAATCTCGCATAACATTATTATATTTGTAGATACAAAAAGCTAAAGAAAGAATATCGTTAACTAAATATGGTCTCCATTCATTTTCTTTTTCTTTATAATTTTCATGTGTTATGTCTCCAATTTCATAATTTAATTTACACACATTCGTAGGAATTTTAAAATTCTCACAGCATTTAGAAAGACTTGTTTTTACATGTTGATAACTACGTTTAATTATAATAGTTTGAAGTGCTAATTTACCTGACGGTGAATCTTTTTTCATATTGTTTTTAAATCTAAGAGATTTTTGAATATATCTACTAACACATTCAGTTGTATAAGGATTTTGTAATGAAGCAGTCAATATTCCTCTTGAAGTTTTAAGAGGCGGTTTAGATAATTTAAAATTAGCTTTTATCGGAAAATAGGAATCAAAACCTGATGAATTGTGAGCTATTAAAGTTACTCTCGAATAATTAAATTTTCCAAGAGTTTTAAAAAATTGATGGATCGGACATACGTCCTCTGGGTTTCCCCCGATCGAACATTCATCATCCTCAGTTCTCGTAAATATTTTCACACAATTTTGAAGTTTATTAAATTCTAATTCAGTTAAATTTTTATACTCATTAATCTGTTTTTTAAGTTTTTTAATTTCATCTTCATCTTTTGATCGTTTAATTTTAATCATATCACTTAACAAACGTGTTTCTAATTCTTTCAATCTTTGTTTCGGTAAACAACATATAAATTTATTAAAATTAATAGCTCCTACAGCGTAAGGAATAGGATGATCTGTTGAACAGTTAGGATCGGGAAAAGTTTCGAGATCCCAAATATATGTTGAACCATAGTCAATTTTTTTCTTTGTTATGATTTTATATGGACGCGTTGTTAGATTTTCATCAGTAACTGTTTCATATATGGGTTTGAAATTATTTTCAATTTCTCTAATAGCTTTTAATTTATGAGATTTATTAATTAAACAATAGTGACCAATTGTTGAACCTGCGTGAAAATAATTGTAATAAACATAATTATGAAACGTTTCAATTCCTCTAGGATTTAAATGACGATTGGCAGGACTATAATATTGAACACATTCTCCAAAATATTTATTGAATTGAGAAAATTTGCAGTTTGACATTACTCCTGTTCTAGATGTGGCTTTCTCTTTATATAAAAAATTATTAAACATTTCTTTCATCATTTCTCCTTGTTGTTCATTAAAACCTCGTAAAACATTATAACATTTAATAAAACAAAAATCTTCAGAAGGAATATAACAATATTCACCGAAATATTATTTGATTCTATATTTCACATTAATCCCTGCCCCTCTATGCGATCTTTGTACTAACTTCATTCCAAAATCTTCATATTTAATATTACCTGTAAAAATCCATTCGTTAGCATCGGATTTCTCATCCAGATTCGAAAACCATGTTTCAAATGATTTTTTATTATAGAAGGTTACGTAAAAATTTTGAATTATATTTTCCTGATCTTTAATAACTTTTCCAAGTAAATTAATAATTTTACCATTTGCTAAAAGTTTCCGCATATCATTTACTACATTAATAAAAGATACATTTTCATATTTAATTTCATTTGGATTAAATAAATTACATAAATCATCACCAAGTTCATCCTTAATTCTATCATCAAAAAAGATATCAGCAATAGGGGTTTCTAATATTTCTTTTGTTCCACGTTTCTGTTTTTTAGTATTACGTCTAATACTACGCCTAGTACGTTTCTGTTTTTTAATACGTTTACTGCGTTTACTATGTTTAATTTGTGCATCAAACTCAGCAATTTGTTTCTTGATTAATTCATCAATCCTAGACGTTTGTCCGAGAGACATTTCACGATTCATATTTTTTAAAAGAAAAAAATGAATTTTACATAGAACCTCGGTTCCGTTTTTGCATATACACAGGAATATGTAATTGATGTAATGTTTCTAATTCATGTGCTGTTAAATGTTCTTTCTTAACCAACCACCATAAATTATTATACGCCAAAAATACTCGGAAACTTCTTAAACAAAGTGGAAAGTCTTTTGTTTTAACACACGGTTGAATACCATGTTTTGTTTTATAATCTGTAACGAGCGCTACGTATTTATGATGATAATAAAATCTAACTTCTTTCTTCGAATTTACAGGATTTGTAGGATGACGATAATCTTTTAAAACTGGTACATGCTCTATCTTATAATCATTCAACATATTTTTTTTTTATTTTTATTAACAAAAAATTTATAAGAAAAAATTGTTCGGTCACTCCGTTCGGTCACTCCGTTCGATCACTCCTCGAAAATATTTTCTATAACTCTTTCATGAATTTTTTTATCAATATTAATTGTAATAAATCCATAATCTTTTGACCAAGCATTGTTACACGATTGTTTAAATTCATCTTTATTTCTTACACATAAATCTCTTAACAAATCACTTAAGTTTCTTGCATTTATTTCAAATAGTATAAATATATTTGCATTCTTTCTAATAACACTTCCGTCTAATGAATACATACTTTGTGTTAAATAAAAAACACTACAGTTATTATGTCTACCTCGTGTAAAATAATTTCTCTGAACTGACTGATTTCTATCATTAACACAATCATCAAAAATTACACAATGTTTCATGTTTCATTGTTTTATCTAGTTTACTAGGATCTTGCATATTACCACTATCATCTATTAGTTGTATCTTTATATGGTTATTTTTATTAGATTCTACTAACTGATTATTTTTTGCTGCTTCTTCACACCACGAACTTATTTCTTCTTCATCTTCAGATTTTTCATATTCTTTGAATAATGAAGCAATTGCTGTTTTTTTAAGATTATTTCAAATCCATATTTTAAAAATTGATAGACGGGTTGTTCTGCCGTTGTTGTATAAATCATAAGATTGTTATAATCCAAAAAATTTGGAGTCGTTAAAATTTTAAATAATAGATATGTTTTTCCACATCCTGATCTTCCACAAATAACTGACAAAACTTTATTAGATAAATTTGGATGATGATTAAATTTAAGTTTTTTTTTATTTAATGGAGGTAGTTCACTCATTTTTTAATAAAAAAATTTATTTTTATTTTTTTTATTTTTTGTTTCTAAAGAAGAAGAAAATTAAACTTCTCTAGCTTCGCGTGGGAGTTTATACCTCTCGAACGGGAGTTTATACCTCCCGAACGGGAGGTTATACCTCTCGAACCAAAAGATCTATCATAATCTCTTCACCTCCAAAATTTATTTCTTGTCCTTTTTCATTAGTGATTCTAATGTTAATGTTGTTAATAGTTTTTCTTGTAATAGGAAAATATATTAATGTTTGTGGAAATACATTTAATCTATAACCAATGGGTACAGTAAAAGCTGGAAAACTGAATATTAAATTTGATAATTTACCATTTATATATCCTCCTTCAATAATGTCACAATGTACAACAATTGAATTTATTTCAGTTATTTTTGGAATCTTCTCACCTAAATGATAACCTTGACTATAAGTTTGTTTATTAAATCCTAATAGCTTTGACAATGATCTATCATGATTAAAATCAACTTGATGATTTTCGTCTAAAGTAAGAGAAAATTTATTAACTGCCGGTTCAACTGCAAAATGTAATTGTTTCTTATCTTTAAATGATATACCTAAATGTCTCTTAATTTCATTTGATATTGTTTCAACTTCGTAAGAACCAGGAAGAAAAGTTAGTATTTTCCATGTTTTGCCTTTATCAGTAGAATATCTAAATTGATCATTCACATCTTTGATAACGTTTTGAATAGTGTTAAATGTAGAGAAACTAGTCAATGCAATTTGATAATTTTTATTTTGTTCTAAATGTAGAATGGGTTCTAAATTACAAGTGTGTGATGAAGTAGTTGTTATAATTTTTAACGTCGTACTAAATTTTGATGAACCCAAAATCTCTGTCAATTTTTCTAAATGATCATTAATTTTGTCTAAATCTGCTGAACACATTTTTAAACTAAAAAAATTAAATAAATATTATAGATAAAAATCGTAGATAAAAATCATAGATAAAAATCATAGATAAAAATCATAGATAAAAATCATAGATAGAAATTAGAAACAACATATTTCAGCTACACTTTTATAATCCTTTTCATTTAGAATCTTCTTTTCTAACAGTCTTTTCAATATAGCATGAATTTCATTGAAACTAGAATTATGTCCTTCTTTTATTGCAGATATTAAAATATTTAATCTATTTAGTAATTCTTGTGGATCATCTGGTAAAAATATGGTTGTTTAAGTTTTCTGTTTTTCAGATAAACCTTTCCCTACTTTAACTCCCGTTGATAATAAATTTTCTAATTGTTTATAACGTCTAAGAGATTTTACTGCACCAACTCTGTCTAACATAGCTTTATATTTTATGAGATCTTCTACAGCATAATTATTTAAATCTGCTCCTCTTAAAAGATTAACAAAATTTCTATCTAAATTAAAAGGAGATTTATCTGGTGAAAAAATTAAACCTCGAAAAGGTTGTGGAAATATTTCTTTTTGTCCGAGATAAAATCTAGGTATTGTTTTTCCATCTATAAATGAAATAGAATGTTCAAATTGCATAGATTTTGGTAATTTCTTATTAATGTTTGATTCTAGTAATCCATAGTCATCTAATATAGTTTTGTGCTCTGGATCTGTTATATCAATTTGTTTATCATTATTTGTAAGTTCTTTTTCAAGAGTTTTAAATGGTTTCATAGTTTTTTCAAAATCAGTTTTTACTTGTTCGGTTTGCTGAATTTTTCAAACAGATCAGATTGAATACCAGCTTTTATCATTCTATGTTGAAGATGATTTTCTTTCATAATATTTCTTTGTTTTATTAACTCTTCTAATTGTTTTATTCTTTTAAAATTATCAGCTCTAATTTTATCCATTTTTAAAATATAATATTTGAATTTTGTGGTAACATTGGAATACAACAAAAACATTTTACTGAACAAATTATTTTTTTATTGCTTTGTTGTTTGACATCTTTTCGTTTAAAGGTTTCTCGTATTAAGTTTTGTTTAATAAAGTTTTGTCTAATAAAGTTTTTAGCTCTTCTAAAAAAATTTTATCATTTTCTTCATTAAAAATTTTATCATCAATAAAAGTTTTACCATCACTAGAAATTTTACCATCCTTTTTATTTTTATCATTAACTTTTTCTGTCTGTGATTGAAATGATATTTGATTTACTTCATTAGCTATTTGATCAAATTTTTCAATCTCATCTAACGTAATAACATTATCATCACATACTCTCTGAAAGTAGTAATGTAGTTTATCATAGACTTCTTTAATATGTAAATGCTTAGTTTTTAATGATTTTCGTTTCTTAGTTATTAAAGATTTATCTAACATTGTAACAAGTGAAGTTGCAAAAACACCCGTACCTGTTAAAGCTGTAGCAACTACTGGAATTACTAAAACACCTGAAGATATAACAATTGTCAAAGCACCTAAACTTATTGTTAAGAATATGCCAATTCCTTGTGTTACATTCTTAACTTTAGTCCATCTCTTTCTTAATTTTTTATAATGCTCTAATCTTAATAATAATTGAGATTCCTTATCTTTCATATAACGTACTCTATCTTTGTGTTTTTCTTTATTCATTTTTTCAATGTCCATTAAAGTAGAACTACGTTCATATGATATTGAAGGATATATTCTTGCGGTTTCTTCCATTTTTAAAGAAATATTTTGAATAAATATTTTGAATACAATCTTCTGAATTTTGATTTAAATAGAAATACGCAGTTGTTTGTTTGCCGTATATTTCTAAGAACACAGTCAGACCAAAAGCTCTGGGAGAGGATGAGACGAAGAGGGAGAGAGAACAAAGGAATTGTTTGCCAGTATGAATCGTAGATTAGCAATTGAATTTTTTGTTTACTCCAGTATAGCTCTACTGCCCAATACCGATGCAATCGTACATGTTATGAGGATAAAAAACTACTCTTCATTCCACGAAAAATATCCTTTTTGGGAAGAAATGCATCTTAATGCACATTTTAATTAGTTTCTGCAGAAGAAGTCGATAATCTTCGTTTTGTTTCGCTTGACTTGGTTTGACGTTGAACATTGAAGTGGTGACAGCTGCGGCGGCTTGTGGCAGACAATAGCGCCAATGCGGGTATGATTTAGTCGCTTCGTTGGGGCAAAGGTCATAAAGATTCTCTCTCTCTCAGAAACAGCTGCTGCCATTATTCCAAGTATTACAATTTTAGTCTTACTGCGTGCTCTAATTACTGCGTGCATTCATTCTGTGAGCGTTCTACGAGACAGTTGACTGTTTACAATTTATCCGAGACCCAAAATATCGAAGCTGTGTCAAAAATGAGTGCTTCTATTCATCGCGAATTCCTCAAATTTTGTGATCAAGTACTTCCACTCATCAAAGATGAGAAGATAGATTTTTTCAAAACTCTTATTGTAAATCATGAATTCTATTTTCAAAAGAAGATAAAACCAGAAAAAGAGGACAAGAAAAATGAGATTTTTTCTGAAATAAGAAACTCATTTTCATCAGGACAACTAATCCAACGACAGCTCGACGTGAGTGCACAGGCGACATGCACTATCCAAAACTGTGTTACAACTCTACATTCTCTAATTTATCAAGAAAAAGTACACAATAATTCTTCCTTATCAATTGCTATTTGCCAAGGATTTGTGATATCTAAATTAAAATCAATGGAACATTTGTCAATGGTAGCCTTTACTCAAAAGTTGGAGAGTGAATATAACATTAAATTCTCAAGAAGGTATGTAACGTTTTTGATAAAATTATATCGCCTTTCTCAAGCTAACACAAAGCTTCAAACATGTACTTTAAGTATATTCTTTGTTTTCAAAAACTTAAAGTATTTTGAAGATTATTTTGAATTTGAAAAAGAGGAACAGTTGCTTCAAATTAGCTCAGGGATATTTTCTTCCCAAGAATCCAATCAAACATCTGATATGACAACTGGACTAACGCAGCAATTAGAGACACAACATATACAGGAGCGCCAAACACAAAATGAGTAGTATGTATTGACAATCATTTTATGTAACAGAATAGAAAAATGGGAATGAGCATTCGCAGTTTATAAATGAAACAGTGGTTGCTTTTTCTTGTATTGTAAGACTTTGCTATATTATGTGAGTAGCATGCATTAACATTTTATTTTGTGAGACGGAATAAGAGAATGGGAATGAGCATTCGCAGCTTATAAATGAAACATTCTTTTTTTTCTTATACTGTGTGACTTCTAGCATATTATTTGACGTAGTGGTGTGTATTGTCAATCATTTTATGTAACAATAGAAAAATGGGAATGCCATTCCCAGTTTATGAATGTAACATTTTTCTAGTTGTCATATATTTACTTTGTAATCTAAACTACTTGCACATATATGTGAATAAAATATTTCATAAAGAAAAAAGAATGTGTTTTCATTTTGCATTAACCGCTACCTGTTAAAGAAATATTATTAGTCACATGATATATTTTAAAAACCTGAAAAACGTCTAAACTCATGAATTTGAAATTCTCAACTTTTATGATTTTCGGTGTCCTTGAACGGTCATGATTTTCAAAGTAAAATGTCACAATTACAAATTTGAAATTCTCAACTTTTATGATTTTTTCGGTGTCCTGGAACGGTCATGATTTTAAGGGCGGGTGTAAAATTGTAATTCTCAAATTTTGAGATTTTGAAAAATTTGAAAATTGGGTATTTTTAAAAACGCTTAAATTTTCGCCCTTCGACCTTCGGCCACGTGAAATTTGAAGTCTACCTAAATTTTTGAAATTTTTGAAATTTTGATTTTTTGAAAAAACCCGCAAAAGTGTGACATCCGGCGCAAGCGAAGCGAAGCGAAGCGTCGCGCCGGATGTCACACTATAAACTACTTACCTAATATACCTACTCTATGGTCAGCATTGGCCTGTTGTTATATAGAACTATACATAACATGAAATCCATCGACCAACACTTGTCGCTTTTCATTTGAAATCACTATAGGGAAAGTTAGATTTAGAGTTAATTTTGGATTTTAACTTGTTGCTGATATTCCGACTCGAAAACTTGAGTATCGCAGTACTATTTATACACGTTATACAAGATAGGGAGCATGTTAAGTCGAATATCAACTTTCTTTCATTTTCAGTGATTGAGGTATGGTATTATGGTTCAAAACAGCTCAAGTTTATATTCATAGAGAGCGGGATATCATGTGTTACGTTTCCAATACAGATATCAAACGTTGTCTTCATTATTCAAGATAATCTTTTATATCTCTTGAGCGGATCTTTTTAGTCCATAAGATAACATTCCACAGCCCAGAAAGCAATTCCGAGTTGTTTTTTTTTATCGAGTTAAGCGCTGAATGCAGACAAATGATCCGAAATTGCATTTTATGTAAAGCAGACGACAAATCCGAAAATATTTGTCACTCGAATATTTCCTGTATTGTCTCAGTCAAGATGTTAATGTATGAGAGGATGTCATATAGTGGTTGCCTGAACACACAAGTTTTTTTGTCCTATCTTTGAAATACTGCAGTATCAAAACTCTGTATCAAGATTCTTGTTGGGGATTGTTGGAATACTTTGGAAGGCATTATGAAGAATTGATTGCAATTTAATTGATCTTTCCAATAGATTAATTAAAATTGAGCTCAGTGCACGATCAATTAATTGTAATTGCAATTACTGAACACATCAATTATTTCAAATTTGAATTACGGAGTAGCCAATAAAATTGACACTCATCAATTGTTGAAAGCACCTGTCTACTGTCTACTGTCATATTGTTGATCAAAGACCGACAGTCGTCAATAATGGTCTTTCTGGTTCTCTGTGCGGTGTACCACATGGTTTCGCGTTGGGCTCTTCCATTTTCGCAGCCTATGTAGGATATCTCGTATATTTCAGCCTAAAGCAACTTTGTAAACTGAATTGTTGTTTGTCACTTCTGTTGTTGTTGTTGACTTTCTATTTATTTTTTGTCTTGCAATGAAGAGTGTTTTTACTTTCAAATATTGTACATTCCTCACGCTTCTCATTATTGAGGAAATTCGAAAATAAACGTTATTCTATTCTATTTCTCTTCAGTAACTAAACTCGTGATGTATGCTGATGACATCTCAATTAAAAACAACAACTCCGAATCAGACACTTAAAACTTGGCAATGACATGCGCTTTGATCGACAGAATGGGATTCCAAATCATAAATCAATCAGTTGCATGATAGACGCTCTCTTTTAGCCAGTCCTTGCTTATGACCTTTTCGAAGGTGATCATCATGTTTTAATGGTAACTGATGCCGCTAATTTGGACGAACAAGTATCAGAAGCTCTTGCTAAAAATGAAGGCCGTTGCTGAAAGACACTAATCAGTCATTCCATCTGCGGTAATGTACTGCGTGCCAGCTTGCAGCAATTTGTCTGCAAAGTAGTCGTTAAATAATCGAGCACTTAGGATTGCTTGCGGTTGTCAATGTCAATGTATTATTTTATATCGATTAGAAATATTTTTGCTGAGGCAGAAATGAAGCTTGTGCTACGTTCTAAAAGACTTTCTCATCCAGTGAATTCTATAATTCCAGAGAGATCACATTTTGCTGCACATTTCCATTCAACTGTTTGTTGCACCGTTCGCTATTTACACTCTTCATCGTCCATTGGAGTGTTCTTTGATAGATAATGATGCGTGAAGCAGTGTTGGGTCCGCCCGTCTCGAACTTCGTTTCAATTTCTTTCTTAAACAACCATCACGATACGAAGGAAACAAGACGTTAAATGAATGACTGAATTGCACTGATGCCATGCATTTTATGCTTTCAAATATTATGAAGTTTACTTCTTGAGGCTTTATGAGGCTATTACCTGATTCATGCAAACTAATGATGCAATCTCAGAGCGATAAATAATCTTCATTTTATTAACCACCTTGACCAGACCTTTCGATTATTGTATGGTTTATTAGTTTTTCCTGTCATTTTCCATTTCAAATAGTGATTGATATACCGGAATGGAAATTTGTTAAAAATTGGCGGTTTTTTTTATTTTTGACCTTCACCTCAGCCCAGCGGTGACCTTAGAAATAACATTAATGCTGTTTTTCTGAATCCCTGCCATGCCTATTGGATTGATGTGTGGTTTGACAAATTTGGTGCAGTAGTTTGGGAGATCAGTAAGGAGTCCCAGTGAGGCTTGTTCGGAAAAGTACCTCAGAGGGTTAAGGCCCAAAATCAGTCATCGTTGTCTCACCATTGAACAAGTTGATTCTGATCTTCCCGCCGAACTTTTCTTCCTTTATTACTTTTAGAATAAACAACGTAAATTCTTTACAGCATGTTTGTTGGAGGAAGCATTTTCAAAATTTCTACTTACAGAGGACGTTCCATCTGTTCTCCTTCACGCTCTATGGGGTCGTGCACATATTACGTGATACCAAATTTACGAAATTTTAACCCCTTCCCCCTTGTGATACGGCGTGATAGATCGTGTGAACCCCCTCCAATTTCACGTGATATTCTGGTCTACCTCCCAAAAAAATTCCATGATCTATTCTATACATTTATTTGAATTTTGTTGAATATATACCGTACTTTCTACTTGTTTTTGAATCTATGATCAAATATACAGTTAGACATCCGTTGAAGATCGAACGGCTTGTAGGCTCCATGTGAATTAAGAAGCAAAAACATCAATTTATATCATACATTGGTTTATCGTGAGTGAACTTTATATTCCCAGACACTGTCCCTGCTTGATATGGTAAGTACTGTTGTGTTTTCGATTACAAGAAAAGCGACGCATTTAGATATAGAGTTTGAAATGCCATCAGCCAATCAGAATCTAGCCTCCAAATAGGCGCCCGTCTATTCGATAATCTTTTGTCTACGGAAGAAGGGAGAAGGACACTTCATTGAATTCAGCAGCTGATCAACAGAAGGCCATGCAAGCCCATTGTTTCAACGGGAGAAAACGTTTGATTCTTGAATATGACGTCACTCCGTTAGGCATGTGACGTTATTTTGCATTCAATCCGCTTGTGTTTTACCAAACATTCGATCGATTTCTGCTTCGAGACACTTCAAGGTATCAGCAGCATTTTTTTCGTCAAAATAACAACTTTGAATTGATAATGCATTTTATTTGAAAGAACAGTATAAGTTTATAGTATATCAGGTGATATTGTCTGTGCATCCCCTTCCCCCATGTGATACCGCGTGCTATGTCGGTTGAACCCCCTCCCCCTTACGTATTACATAATATGTGCACGACCGCTATGTACAATTTATGTACAATATAATGTACAATATACATAATAAATCTATGTATATACAATGCTTGTCACCTCCTATATCGAAGAAACCTGCATCCTAAAGCGCGACACATTAGAATTTTAGGAGGTTGCGTGAAATGGAATGTTGACATACTAAAGAGAACAATAACTCTAGTGCGCTAGCCTCCGAAAGCGCTTTGCTTGAGGATTTAGTTAGTTACGAATAAATAGTGTCTTGGTTTACTGTGTAATTTAGGAGGTGCTGGCTTAGAGATGCGCCTTTTGCATGACATCACAATGAATGTTGTCCATAAGACGGGTCAACAGATCCTTCAATTGATTACTTATTCCTATAGCTAAAAATCAAGTACAGAAAGATATGGACTCCTAGAGTCGTGGAATAGCTCCTCGACGACTAATCCAACAATCCATCATAAATCGATTCAAAGTGTCTCGCAATTTAATGGCAGAGTGTGGCGGAACAGCGTCTTATTGGCAAAATTTATTTCGATGTCTACTTTGGGTTAAAAGAGGGATGAAAAACTGTATATTAATGTGTCCATAATGTTCACCATTCATGGTAGTATCAAGTAATTGGTAAAAAACATCGAAATGTCGTGAGACTATAGCCCAACATGTGACCGCAGGAGAACGTACCATAATAAGTCTTCAACGAAAAGATGAGGATTTTCTTTCGACTTAACAATTTCTTCGATTTAAACAGAGCGATTATGTTTGTTTACACATTCATTGAGATGAAATGATGCTTCATCACTAAAAGAAGTGTTGTTCACAGATTGAACATCACTTTGAAACCGACGCAGTACATTTCCAGTAAAATGTGACACGTGAAGATCACCCGCGGGTGGCTCTCATACACTGAAGTGAATTTTCACGGTTTTCTACTTCCATCTTTGAGAACTCCATGGTCAGATCCTTGTGACATGCTTGTTTCCTGAGCTACTTTCCGCTGAGAAATACAAGGTTCGGTTTCAATCACTGACGCAATCTCTTCAGCTTCATCATCTGATACCCGCCTTGAAGCATGATCGCCTTTGGGTTTTCTTGGATAACGCGTGTTCAGGAAACTGGCTTTCCAATTCATTAGCAATCCAGGTTTACTCTATCTGCAACAATATACAGTATATTGTCCGGAACACTTAAAGTGGAGTATCGCACTCATAGTCGGGGAGCTAGCGTGAAGTTGTGCAGGGAACGAGGTAGTACATAAAACTTTCACATAGTATAGTACACCTCTAACCTACTGCAAAACTTCGCGTCTGCCGGATCAGATCATTTGCTTTTCAGAAATAGAGAGGATAACACAATCCTATGTATTTCCAGTGGTAAAATTGTGACATTTAAGGTGTTGACTCCATTTTTTCGACTTTTTGCTCATAAAAGTTACACAAATTGGTATTTTATTGAGCTGGTTATTATAGAAATCATCTACAGATCATGATCTTTCAAATGAGTTATCATTCAGTGACAGGATGAAGTAAAGTGTACAAACAGACACTTTTCGTTAAAGTATATCAACAATTTTCCTAAAATTTCTATGTTAAAATTTGCAGTTACACCAACGAAAAGTGTCTGTTTGTACACTTTACTTCATCCTCTGTCACAAAATGACAGCTCATTTGAAAGATCATGATCTGTAGATGATTTCTATAATAACTAGTTCAACAAAATACCAATTTGTGTAACTTTTATGAGCAAAAATTCGAAAAAATGGAGTCAACACCTTAAATGTCACAATTTTACCACTGGAAATACATAGGATTGTGTTATCCTCTCTATTTCTGAAAAGCAAATGATCTGATCCGGCAGACGCGAAGTTTTGCAGTAGGTTAGAGGTGTACTATGCTATGTGAAAGTTTTATGTACTACCTCGTTCCCTGCACAACTTCACGCTAGCTCCCGGACTATCACTTTCGAAGATGGTATTGGAATTCAAGACCAAATTTGGTTGTTATTTTTTTCCTTCTCGTTTTTGTATCTTGACTCTTTTCTGTCCTAACTTTCTATGATTTTTTTCTGATAATAAAGCCTTTTTTCTGTCTTCATTTGGTTAGAATGGCGTATTGACAGATCATAGATGTCGGTTTTAGTGCTGCTGTATAAGAAGTGAATGCACAAGAAGAGAAAACAATCAGCGAGAAGATCAGAATCACTCTGTACATGTGCTTCTAAAGAGGACTAATCTGTACCTTGTCCTGTCTTGTCTTGATTCGCATGCAATTTGTACATGTTTAATCTGCACACCAGGAACGATAGTTATCAATTACTGATTTCGCTGGAAGTAAGGAAGATGATTATCCGGATAAATGAAATCATTCACTCTGCTACCTGAGGAAATGTGTCTAGCAAATATTTAATTGTAAATCATTTTGTCGATTAAAATAGCAGTAAATAAATTCTGGTGGATAAATGACTAAAAAGTCATTATCAAACGAGATTATAAGGGAAAATTAAAATTTTACAAAAATGAAGCACAAAAAGATAATGATTTGAGCAACAATAAGAAAAAGAAGAAAAGTCACAAGAAGCTAATATGACATGCATGAGTAAACAATGAAAAAGAGTGCAATGAAAGTGCAACACGAATAAAACAGTACATTTTGGAAATGCAATGTTGTTAGGCCTTAGAAGGACTGGCTTTGAGTTCTCTGCACCAACTAGGAAGTCATCAGGAGGAACTCAGGTAGAATTCGTGTTTCGTCCAAATTCCTGAACTCTCAAACCCACTTGAGTAGAGCTCTGCACGGTAAGACTGCCGACAGCAGAGCTGCCAAATATAGCTTTGGTCCCAATGGCATAAGTAAAAAGGTCTGTCAAAAAATCTGATTGATCGGTTGCAGGAAAACTGGGCTTATAGCTACCATTCATGTTTGGAAAAGAGATCATTCAAGCAACTGTAGATTCCAACGAACGATTCATTCCTTGAGTCAGCGAGTGAGTACGTAGCAACTCACTGATTTAAGTAATGCATCGCCATGTAAGAAACAGCATAAATCAATGCTCTCGAATGCCGGTAACACATGTGATGTGAAAACCACAGTTGGGACCGGCCGAAAATTTTGAAGACCGGCCATTTTTGAATTCTCCGGTCACTGACCGGCCGGTTTTGAAGGCGCCGGTCACTGACCGGTCGGTTTTGAATGCGCCGGCCACCGACCGGCCGGTTTTGAATGATATGGCCACCGACCGGCCGGTTTTGAATGATATGGCCACTGACCGACCGGTTTTGAAGGCGCCGGTCACTGACCGGTCGGTTTTGAATGCGCCGGCCACCGACCGGCAGGTTTTGAATGATATGGCCACCGACCGGCCGGTTTTGAATACGCGTGCCTGGTCCAAGGAAGATGCATTTCATTTCTTTACGTTCAGGGAATTTGAATAACTTTCTAGCGATTCTTATCTTATTAATTGGATGTGAATGTTTATAAATTAAGTACAGATTATGTACCTGCATTGTCATTGAAACAAGTGAATAAATAATCACGCGTGCCTAGACAACAGAAAAGCTTCAAAAAACGTCCAAAAGTGTAGGATAGAGGCAATAAATGCCCTGTGCATTAAACAGTAGTGTTCTATGATCCTGAAAGCCATCAGCCTGTGAATAAGTCATGTTTGACTTTATCTCAAAAATCAGGAATGTGCAATGTTCTTCCTACGACGGTGAGTGGTGACTGCGTTTCAATTTAAGCCATAGAAATACATTGTTCGTCTAATGGAAATGGCTCAAGGTCGTGGCACATCCGGGGAAACTAAGTTGGGGCATGAACCACCAAAGAAAAGCTCAGAATTGCACGTGTAACTAATTCCAACCCAATGACTAACTGACTATTGATCCTTTGTGCTAACGTCGTCATGCCGCATATTAAGCAAATTTTGTTACTCAGTTTCGTGTTCAACATGAAATACAGTTCGTTTCATAAAAAGTGGATCATCCTAAAATTTGACTAAATAAAACATAAGTATGATACAGAAAGCATTTTTCATATTATTTCATGTCCCTAATATATTTAAATGTCCTTATATAATCTGATAAACTATGATACAGTAACGGTTCTTAAGAAGCTAATATTTTGTGGCCCTACACTTATTGTCAATGACATTACCAATTCGTATAGGCATTGATTCGATGATATCGTTGATTTTTGACTGATCTAACTTTCTCCACTCTCTTTTTAACAGTGACTTAAGTTGTGATGCGCCATCTTTAGGTAGCAGTGAACGACGAACGTTACGTTTTAGAATACTCCATACATTTTCTATGGGATTCAGATCAGGAGAACGAGCTGGCCAAGATAATGTCCTAAGCCCTAATTGAGACTTGCATAAGTTGACTCTACTACTCCTGTGACACGTAGCATTATCATCCATAAATAACCAAGTGGATGGATCACCAAGTTGATCTGTCATTTGGCCAATGTTCATTCGTAAAACATTCACATAGCGTTCAGAATTCATGGTTCCTTGCTGTATGTGAAGTTCAGAGCGTCCATTGGTCCAAATGCCAGCCCAAATCAGTAGAGTCGCACCACCTTGTACCCGGGGACGATGTAAATGTCTCGGAATTTCCTGATTAGATTTTATCCATAATCTCAATCGACCATCACTATCCTTCAGACGGACTGATGCCTCATCAGACCAGACAACCCGATCCCATTGATTTCGCCAGTGACAATGACTCATTGCCCATCTGAGACGTCTTTTTGTATGCTGATCTGATAAGTCGATGTGAGAGGGTCTCTTACAGCTCCTTGAAATTCGACTCAATAAGTCTTCTACGAATAGTGGACTTAGAAATAGACGAGTCTAGTGCAGCCATCTCAGTTAACGAGAGACTTGGATCAACTTTAACAAATCTCAAAATTAGGCGGTCTCTACGTTTGGATGTTTTGCGTGGACGGCCAGAGCCCTCTTTACGACAGAGTCGAAAATCATCATTATGCCATCGATGCACATTTGTGTAAGGGACATTTAGTTGCTTGCTTGTAGCTCGCAAAGAAAACCCTAGTTCCAGCAAGGCTGACACTTTGCCTTTTGTGAATGCGATCTCGTTATTGTTCATTTGTGCTTTGTATTGTTTTCAACCGGTAAGAGATAGATTTCTAACTGAAAGCAATCAGGAGTGCTGCCAACACCACCGCAACGAAGTCAGGAAGCTATGGAACATGAAGTCCAGTTAATCACATGTAGCAGTTACATTATTGTTGATGAATAATGGTGCTATACTGGCTCTGATTGACCGATTTTCTTTATTTTTGTTTTGCTTGATAGCTTTTGGCTTGTAGAACAACATATTACATAACAAAGGAAACAAATGTAATTTTATAAGAGTGAGGTATGATTTTGTGTGACATTGCTAAATGAAGATCAAATTATCTACTACTTTTTTTATCTATAACAGGAAAACAACTCAATATTCATGCTTGAAATTTCCAACAATGATATTAGTAAGCACAACTGACATATCTTCCAAATTTCAGAGAAATTCGTTCAAGTTTGGCGGAGTTAGACAAAGTTGAAGTTAAGGCGATGTTTAAGGGTGATCCATTTTTTATGAAACAATCTGTAGAACGGACGAAAGCGCTCGTTGACAATCGCCATTACGCCAAAAGTGCAATCAATTAACTGATGTTTTTTATAGCAACAATCTATTAATTGTTGCCAATCAATTTCAATGCAATAAATCTCTGAAAACCCTGCCTCCTTATCCACGTCACCTTGCTCCCAAAAGGGTCTAAAAAGTTGTCCATTGTAATTTTCAAACCAGCACAATAAGACTTTGCTTGAAAATAGTGATGAGGATGCTTGATGCTGTGTGTGACTGCCATATTTACTATTGTGGTGTTTCTTTCATTACTTTAGCATGAAAAGCGGTTTTCTTTATTTTCTTTGAACTCGACTTGATAGCAATCAACATTCGGCTGATATAGTAATCAACACGTTCCTGTCCATGTCGCGAAATGTTATCTTGCAGACATTGAGTGAAAAAGAAAGATATCGACAAATATCTAAAACATTCCTCAGCAATGAAGGCTCCTATAGATTACTATCTCTTGGACTTTAGCAGCTGATATCATAACTGGTTTGGAATATATAGTACTACGCTTGCACGTTATGTATAAGTCACTCAAAATGAAAGTAAGTTGGATTTTGAGCATTTCGAATTATTCACTCACATATTCACTTGAATTGGTTGTAGTGTGTGATAAGACGTGCAGACAGTAAATCTATGAGCAAGTATGCATGCATGCCGTTAAAAATGTGATCTTCAGTATTGAGTCCAAGGATCTCCAGATTTACAAAATCTTGTGGGATTCCGAGATTTCAATCCCTACACTGTAAATCGCTGGATACCAAAATTACACGCAATTTGAAACTAACATCTGATTCGAGATTCTCGCATGCCGGCAGCGATCTGGTATGTTATTCATACCACATCTCACTTACTTTCGTATGCCTCTGGTCATATAGCAAAATGATATATACATATTACTGTCAAATAACTTTTTCCAGTAATATCAGTCGTGAATATTTCTTTGTGATAGAGTGATATATAATTAGATTATATTTTTTGTGAATTTTATGCTCCACGAGATTGTCGTCATAGCTACTTGTCTAGCAACTTTAACAGGACGCTTAGTTAGCTCTACTTTATAAACTAAGTTAATTAACATCAACTAATTCAAACGATATCTTTCCTGAAATCATGTTGACTTATATATCTCAAACATAACTATATTTTGCGTTCATGAATTATAATGTGTTTTTATTTCGGATTGATAATATGCTTTATTTCAAAATTACATAATGCATAATTGTTGATGGTGGAATACTTATTGATGATTCATGAAATGCCTCAGAATTACGTGTATTAAAATCGAATTCAGTATTGTAAGTTTGACTCTTGAATGTCTTTATCTCGCTACCTACAAGACAGTAGCAACATTAGTATGATCTTCATTGACAAAAGGACTTAAATCAACATATTTTAGACATAATTGATGTTTTACTTCAACATTGTGCCGGCATGCCTTTCGTATGTAAAGCATATTCACTTGAAATAACATACGAAAAGAATACAAATTCATACAAAAATATACCAAAAACTATTTTGGTATTCACCCTTCGTTTGTGATTGGTGTTGAGCGATTTACAGTGTAACTGTGATCTGTTTGAGTATCACAATAGCATGCACTTGGTACAGAATGAAATAATTGAGTGTAGCTGACGAAGCAGTTCATCAGGTATTTTGAAGCACTCTAGAGAGCAATTTTGAATAGATCTTTGTTGTATCTTTCGAAAACGGATGAAATCACACTTGGAGTTTTGCTTCACTATCCTGTTTTGCTCATTCGTCACACGTTTTGTCTCCTTCAGGTCCTCTTCGTCTTTGCTCTCATCGTCGCCTGCGCAGTCGCCGCACCTGACCATCTCCCCGAACCACTGATGTGGAGGGCTGTCAACCAAAGGATGGTACAACAAGGATACGCCGCACTCGACTGGAAATGTTTCACTGGATGTGGTCTCAGTGCTGCTGATTGCTTCGTCTTCTCTCAATGCTACATGTTGGAGGGCGGCACAAAGATCGCTGCTTGTTATATTGAAGAATGTGGCATCAAAGGTGGAAGCTGCATCGCCGGCTGTTTGGCTGGAGCCGAAGGTGTGCAATCCGAATAAAATGCTGTCAAGGAGACTTTTGTGTGAGAGTGTCAAATAAAGTGGCAAAACACTATATCGATGTTTTCTTATCTCAATTATCAGCATTAGTATTAGTGCTCAACACGGAATTGTACGATAAATTTAAGTCTCGATTCTCGGGAAATAGATCTGGGAACTGCCGGAAGATTTCGAGAAAAGTTGAGCTCATCGAATATGTGGAAAAACCGATTCGAATGCAATATTCTCATAAAATAGTTTGTGTTAACATCATTCGTCGTATAGACAATCAAGAATTGTAGCTATTGAGTCATCCAATAACAGGCACGCGAAGATAATTTTCTCCATATTATTCAGATTTGTCTACAATCCGCAAATTCTGATTAGTCGCATAGAGGGTTTCACATACAGTGCTGGTGGTATATGTGCATTATATATTTAAATATAGCATTTCATGCAATTTGGATTGGAAAAGCACTTTAAGATGTTGAGTGATGTGTGAGATATCCCGCAGGCTTCGAACAAAGTTTAAGTTGTATTTGCATTTGAAATGTACTTGAATGTTTTTTCCAATAGTTATTATATCTATTTAGGACTATCTGAATCAGGCATTACAGCAAATATGGCAAATTATCATAAAAAATTGCCTCTGTTTCATCGATTACCAGCTTGAGCTCTAGGAGCATGACGTCAACAGTGGCGTCGGGTGCTCCCAGACTACAGGCCTTCGCTCGGCATTGGAGTCCGATTTCCATTCAAGACATTTTTGATGTTATTGTATAACATTCATTTTCATAAAAGATGAATACTGACAATTTCCCAAACAATTTTGAGGCCACGTGAATATGTACATGAGAAGTTGATTGCTCATGTCACTTCACCGCCTTACTCAAAGAGCTGAGAATACTATACTCTCTGTCCACATTTGCTTGAGAAAGAGGAGGCAAGGCCAACAAAAGAGTTTCTTGCGTTTCTCACGGCCGGCCAGCCACTCACATGTTTGAAATCCTGATGCATTAAAATGTGTATTCCTTACTTCTTTCTCTGTGGGTGCTTTCAATTGTTATATTAGGTGTTGGCCTACCTTGCTAGACGACTGTCATCTTTTCAGTATATTCCCTTCGGACGAAAGCCGTGGTTATGAGCTCATCTACAGCACTAAACATAGCGTCACACTGCATCATTACGCAAAATCAAATTGTGGAATCCTACCGAATCTGATGATGATGAAGGAGTCCGATGCATTACTCTGCACTCATTGGCGAACACTCATAATTCTGATCGCAGTCGTTGTCTGAACGTCATCATCCGCCATTGTTGACGTTGTGGCCTCTCTGACAAGAAACGAAGACGGGAACTATTGGTTTGCGCTTCCCTTTCTATATTTAGCTATCGCGGCTCGATCAAGAATTCTGGAGAATTTGCGAAATTTCAATGAAATTTGTCAGCAGCGTGTGCAAAAATTTGTCAATTAATCTCAGATGTCTCAGTTCCTAGAAAGTTGTGAGAAGAAGAAATACTAGAATAAATACGCAGATAACGCGGAGGTGTAAAACATGAGTTTAACGTATAAGCATGCAGGCCAATGCGTCCTAACTCCTAAAGTTTATAAATATACATGCATAGTCCCCTACTGTGATTGACATGCATTATGCTGGCAAAAATTTGATGGTGCTTACTGACAGTCTATTCGTAAGGTAGTCTAATTTAGGATTGCTGACCTGATCATGTAGGAAGCCAATTTCAACCTGTCTGTCCAGAGAAATTTAGAAGTCTATGGCTGGACGATAAGCATCAAATATCACTGATTTCTAATGTTATAAGTAATGGGAATACAATTTATAGGTTAGATAATATAACGTACTTTTATTGACAGAAAAAACATGCAGACACCAATGAAATAAATTACTACCTATGAGAGTAAATCCTGTTTTCTATTAAGGTAAAAAGTTGTGACCTAGAGAAGTACCTAAATTTAAGATTTGTACGAAATTCATGCGTATGACACATCAAAATACTCGTATAAAAAATCTAACTAATCTGACTTTGATAAAAAAGAGGTTTTAATGAGGCCGAAGTCAATGATTTCTGGAAGACGGACATCATTGTACCTATTGCGCTGTTTCACCTTTTCCCCTCTCAAGGCTATGAGTGCTGTGCGTAGAAGGGAGAAACGTATTCTACGCCTGATACATGATATCACATGGCAATAGTTTTCATCAGTTTTTCTAGAGATCATGTCAGCCATGTTATGAAAGCGTAGACATTCAGGACCCATACCACCGGTTGTTGAAAAAATGAGTGGGTAAATGATGCATGCTCAACTTCCATGATTCTCGTGTTGTACTCTCGTTTCTTTTGATTCTCATGAGTGCGATAAAGAGAATTCATAGGAGTGGCAAGATAAGATGGGGCATTGGGATGAAAAATTCTGACATCAACGAAAGTTCGTTCCATAGGTCTCCAGAAGCCACGCATGGAAACGTCAAGACGAGCATCATCTGTGACATTGCCAATTAGGTCGTTATTTTCGGAAACTGGAATCAAGGATGGTTCTACTTTCACATCAGTACAAATTTTTGATAATAGATTAGCTTCAAGGTCTCTTATTTCGTTGTGTCTTAAGTAAACGAAGCCTCCCAATTTGCAAATCATGGCATGATTAATGTCATTCAATTGTCCACAGGAACATCTTCGAGGCATACCAGAAATATTGAAGTTATATCTTAGTGATATGGCATCAATGAATTCTAACTTATTCAAGTGAAATCCATGTTCTTTTAGGGGGAGTGTAGAAAGCCATATTGAGGATCCCCTTTCTTGATTTGCTTGGATATATCGTTTGCTTTCCTCCGAAAAGTTTTCAAATAGTGATTTTAGCATTGATTTATCTGCTAAATGTATTTTGTTTTTATTTTCACTTTTTCTCAAGTAAATGTCATCAATCGTCTCTTCACTGAAGTCCGTAATTTGGTTAATTATGTTTTCTTGAAGTGATTTTGTGATGTTTAGAGATGATGCATATTGGCTGTCAGATGTTCTTACTGGATTTTCAATGTCTAGTCCACCGAGTGAAATAGGAAGAGCAAATAAGTCTCTCAAATCATCATTGATCACTTTGTCACATAGAGTTGGAATAAACTGATCACGAATTGTATTTTCCAATGGTATGAAGAATTCGGAAATGCCACTCAATGTTCTTTGCAAATGTTTCCATTTATGTTTCATTCCTGTAGTGTAAGCACAGTAAGCTGCATGAGGATCAGTTTTCGACATTTCAGTTTTCCATTGTTCGACTTTACTAGACACAAATTCACGTTTGGAATTCTCGGATCCGATCGCAGCACCAAGATGACGTGCTCCATGCGATGTGACAACAATGCCAGTTTCACTAAAAAGTTCATTGGCTTCTTGTAAAAATTGTTCTTTCACAATTAGAGTCGTTTTTCTGGAATTTGGATAATAGCCATAATTAGGACCAATTGCTGTTAATTTCTCCCACCATTTCAGTAAGTCACTCAAAGAACCTGCTCCAGCGGCATCATCAGCAAACCAGACCTGTTTTACAGATGGTATGTTATTGAGATTTTCGATCAATGGTATGGTGGAACATGCATAGAATATAATGGAAAGTGGATCGCCTTGAATGGTTCCTTCTTCTGACCAAAGTATATTTTGGAAATAGTCATTATTTGATGTTTGGATGTAAAGAGGAGCTGGCACTTTATATGTATTCATCAAAAATGTTCCAAGTTCTGGACATGTTTTCTGTATGTTAGTCAGTGCCAAGGATCGGTTCAAGCTATTGAATGCATTTTCCGCATCTATCAACAGCGTTCCTTCACAAGAATCATCAGTATATATAGTTTTCATAGCGTGGATAGCAGCTTCGACTCCTCCAGGTTGTCCAGCACAAGTTTGAAGATTGCCGATACAATGGAGTATTTCAGTCTTCAGGAGAAAAGAAATAGATTTGCCGATGACTCGTTTAATGACTTCGCTTATTCCAATTGGTCGAACTCCTGGGTTTTTGTCTAGAGGGATAAGTCGGCAAGACTTGAAGCATTTCAAATAAAATGGATTGACATCTTCAGTACATAACTTCCGTGCAATTCTGGCAATTGAGTAGCATAAATCTTTGCTGGCTCTCCCAAATGATTTTGAGTATAAAATTCTTTTGATTCCATCCGAATGAAGTCCACTTGGTCCACCAGATCCGACTAGTCGTTAAGTTGCGTTGTATATTGAATTTTCATCGATATCATCAAATATAACTGATTCAACTGAATGATTGACAGTTTTATTTGTGACATATTCAGGATTGTGTTGCTGAGCTGGAGGATGCTTGCGTTGTAAAGCATCGAAGACTTCATCATTTAGCTCTAATCTTCCAGACTTTCCATTCTCACTTAGGCAGCGGAGTGCATCTCGTACTTTTCCCTGAAGCATCAGTTTTGAAAAGATGCTGGTAGTATTTGCATTTTTCTTTTGAGAATGACGAAGCTTTGATTGAATTACTTGGCATTCTTTCATTATCTCATCAAAAGTTCCATTTTTCCATAACTTTAGTCTTTTCTCCAGATATTCAGAATGCTCATGTGCTTTAGAATTATTTTTTAAATTTATAGGTTAGATGAAATCTCATTGCTGGATGATAAAGTCTACAACATTATATACCATGATATTAACTATTTTCCGGTAGTTATTTTCAATGGAATTCCATCAAAAATATCTATGTGTATGGTATTTTCTATTATCAAACAGGGAATACAGCTAAAATATCCATATGGATATCTATGTGGATATAGGCCACATAGAATTCTATGATGCGTTGATCACAAACAAATTTACAATTCAAATCAAAGGGGTTATCTAACTAACTCCCATAAAAAATATCATGGTATATATGAGATATTCCATGATATTTCTGGGTGATATAAAATAAATCCCGAGAGCCTTCGGCTCTCTTGACAGAAGTCTCGTGTCAATGCGATCACTGATAGAGAGCCATTCCAGTTCTTCTCGTCCAGTACTTCTCGTATGATCATAGCGACTCGACCCGTAAACTAATCTGGCTGCGGCGTGGAGAACTCGTTGTAAACGCCCGATAGTTGTGGCAGGAAGACCAACATGAACAGCGATGCAGTAATCCAATCGACTAAGGACTAGCGATTGGATCACTGTAGTAAGGACAGGACGAGGCAATAATGATCTAACAGTTCGAATACCACGAAGTAGACCAAAACACGAACTTATGATGCGAGAGACATCAAAGCCAAATGATAGATGCCGATCAATGATTACACCAAGGTAACTCACTTTGTGAACCGGGGTAATGCACGAACCATCCAGGAAAGTAGGTGACGAAGTAATCGGTCGCCGACGAGAGGACTGGCACCACATGGCCTGTGTCTTGTCAGCATTGACGCATAGACCATTACTCGCGAACCACTTCTTCAAATCAATGAAACATTGGGGAAACTTTCAGGCAAAGTGATGATGTATCATCAGCCGCAGAAATGCCATATATCAGCACATCATCAGCATAAAGATGAACTTTTAAACTATGTTGCAGAACCAAGGGAACGATTGGAACCCTTATCAACTTCCATGACACCCGCTCCATTCAAATACAGTGCATCTAGTTTACTGACCCAATTTTTGAATGCATCCTTAGCCAAATGTCTCAAGTAAAATTTTACCCTCGAACCAAATGCCACTCACGTTTTCCTGCTCTTTTTTATAATCTCGGACAGCCGTCAGCTCAGTGTCATGGCAAGACAGTTAGTCGGACTTTGCATTCATTGCACCAAGCTCACAAGCCTTCAGCAGGAAGTTGCATCAATAAAATCCAAAAAGTCAAGGGGTTCATTGCAACAGTAGTTGTAGATCGTCTCCACACCATCTGCAAGAAAAAGATTGGGATAAATGTGGTTGGGGTCAAAAAGTTGACATTAATCTAACAGACGGAGAATATATGCGCGTGTCAGTGGATTTGAACTACCGACCCCTGGCATTCCAGGCCACTACTTAGTGCCGACGTTTCGGACTTCGTCCTTTGTCAGGGCAAAATGTAGTTTTCATACAGGAAAATGCTTATTTCTCACCTGAAAGGTTTTGAAACACTCGGATGTGCTGAGCGAAGCGATTTTGATGTAACCATTCCACCACATCTTGATTTGTGCTGTATGATGTCAACTCGGCCTGAAAAATGAATGTTCTCGTAAGCGATGCTTCGTTATGTTCACAAAGTTTCCTTCGACTCACCTGTACAGATGATATGGACACGTTATCTTGACCGTCGATAGGGCTAGACGGCTGATTGCCGTTTGGATGCGAAGAGTATTCCTGCTTCCTGAAAGAAACATTATACAAGCTATTAAACCAATGAAAGAATGTGTGCATGTCACATTTACGAAAGGATGTCAATAATTGCCATTCCTTAAGTGATAAGTATTGTTCTGAGAATAACGAAGATGAATTAACAAGAGGAAGACTCCAGGAATCCCCGCAGGGTTTTCTCAGCTCAAAATTGCCCGGGAAAGGAGAGAAGCTAGGCTAATAATCTATTAATTAAACAGACGGAAAATAACTGTGCGTCTTGGTGGATTTGAACCACCGACCTCTGGCATTCTTTTGTTGTCAACATGAATCAACTGGCGAATAGCGGTTTTTAATGTGATATTTTTTTGTTTGTTTCTTTTGTTTATGATGATGTCTTCTCGTATCGGCTTTTCACTTTGTAATTTTGTGGCCATACGATTTTCATTATTGCGGCATTCTATTAAAATATACGATTATTATTATTATTAGTATTATTATTATTATTCCAGGTCAATGCCCTAGCAACTCTGCTTTCGCGACAGGACGACTTTATTCTCAACAAGCTAGAACTTTGAAATTTGAATCATCCTTAAAATTGTGGACCGGACAATATAGAAACTAGAATTTGATGACACTTGAAAGAACAACATCAATGTTACAATACAATGCAAATATCACAACATTTAAAAATTGCTGTGTTTGCATGATTATTACATGTATATTGTTATCAGCTTTCATTATACATGTAGGTTGATATAGCAAAGCTCCCATGCACTAATGTGATACATTCCCTAGTCTTACAATGATCAAACTTTTAACCATTCTTTTTGTTTTTGTATTAATGTCAACTTTGGCGAAATTGGAGACATCATCGCAAAGGTGACAGGCGTGATCTACTCGTATTTGCCAGTGCTCGTGTAGTTGTATGTTGCATCTGAAACAGCTGTCTGTTCGCAATCTAGTGGAGTTACTGTATAACAAAGTAGCTCTTCCACAATCATAGAAGGGAACTCAGCGTTTAACAAGAGCTCTTTCATACTGAGTATCAAACAATTCCAAGTCCTGATATGCCTGTTAAGCCACATGATCAAAGAAGAGTGCATGTTCATCCAATGGGAAAAATGAAAATGTCTGTGTTTTCTCTTATCAACTAAAAAGTACTAAGTATGGAGCCAAAATTTTCGGCATGATATGTCTTCAGGTCATTTTTAATCATGTTCATGAACATATATCTACATGAAGCTACACAAATTCAGATTTGGCCTCCTGCTGTCGGTAAAAACCAACAAGTTGGCCCACTTTATCCACATTGAACCACATTCTCGCATACATCGACTATCAGAAGCATGATAACAACACTAACATGTACACCTGAAAAATGAAATCTGTCTTTTTTATTCAATTATTATGCATTACCATTACGTGAGACCACTAGTACCACTTGAACACGCTAGTGAGAAAGAGAGGACCAAAATGCGATAAGAGTTAGTTGCTGGCTTATGACTCTCAAAAATGGCTACTGTTCCATTTTGATTGGCTGCAACTGCCTCAAGCCATTGGTACATGTGAACATTACAGAGAATACATAGACGCATGATCAAGGAGAAATTAAGATCAGAATTTGGTGTCGTCGTTTCGAAATCTACAATCCACAGACATTTAATCAATAAACTTTTTACTATCAAGAATGTTTAGTGTGTCCCTGTCACGGCCAATGCAGAAGAAAACAAGAAAAGGCGTGCCGACTTTATTAGACATCTCATAATGTACAATATTGAGACAACTCAATGGAACATTTTTAATAGAATGGAACAACTTTTAATTAGAATGAGAAAAGGTATAGTCGTATTTCATAGTACTAAAGAGGTGCAGTCCTAAAGCAAGATTAGGTTTATAGTGTTCTAGCGTTCTATAGAGGTGCAATATTTGAGTATCGTACTTCTTATTTACCCATATTGAGTGTTACTGATTGTACACGTATTGTAGTCGAGTCGTCAAATCACCACTGAATCCATGTACAGGGTAGGATGTTTTCCCGATTTGATTTGTGAAAACACTGGTCCGCCCATGCGCAACAAAGGATAACAACTGTATTCAAAGAAAAGCTGGCGCAAAGGACGGTGTGATGAATTCAACGGTTCATTTAAATCTGAATGGCTTCAAATTCAACCGCATTACGAAAAAAGACTGAAAAATTGTCTTAATATACATAATTCTACTCCTTTGCCTGTACACAGATTTTGCTGCGTGACCTTCAAATTGCATTTTTGAACTTTGAAAGTACATCACTCTGTCCAACACATCTAACATCTTTTAACTATGAATAGAAGCACCCTTTTGTCACAAAAGAACACAAAATAGATCCCTTCCTTAATTGGTTAACAGCGCGCGCTTCATAAGCATCCGCACGCTATTTATTGATCCAATCAAGGATCCAATGGTTCGATCCTTCTTATTTGTTAACAGCCCTCATAAGAACATGATGAATAACATGCGAATAACATGATGGTACTCATTTACAAGTATAAATTTACGGAAAGCATCCTTCTCTACGATAGAATAGCGATGAAAAATACCTATGTCAATGATGAAGCTTCAATCAACATGCATATAGGGTGTTATACCATGACAAAGTAGGTCTGCATATTTTTTTACCGCTATAACCAGTACCGGTCACTCAGCTCAACCGGCACTGGCCAGGCCTGGGATGGATTTTTCACACCGGTACCACCTCTGAACTGGATATCTAAGTCAATGCTGTGGAATCAATAATGCTTTCGACTTAACCATTCAACCAGACATCCATCTACCCTTTAAGACTACTCCTGAGGATTATTGCCGAACTTTCAAATTTGGCGCTTTTGCGTCTTGCATTGAAACTCTTCACATTCAGATCATGCATTTTCTATTCCATTCGATCAAATGCAAAAGAGTTTTAGGAAAGTCCTCTAAGAAGCTGAGACAAGCCGCGAAAAGTGGTTAAAACACCCGTATGAAAGTGTCAACCTCAGTAATAGATTTCAAGTTCTCAACTTGACAGCGTCAATAGAAATAATCACACAAACTTCTGTCAAGTCCTCTAAACATCCAGGGCGAACTATTTTCAGATAGAACCTGTAAGATGAAGATGACAGTGTTAGACAACGATCGGTACTCACATTCAGGACTTGCCAGTGCTGATGGATGCAGGAAGCAGCTGCAACTGACCTTAGGTTTGTGGGCAACCTCCTTTTATAGAATTTGCTGTATCAGGAGCTGATATCAGTTGTAGGGAGAAGAATCTGATGTGAAAAAGAAGCCGCTCATAACAGGGGCGAAGCTGGGCAAAAATCAGTGGTATTCAGAAATTGATTGAATCATTAGTAAGCCTACAGGTCTGTCTATTGCGCAATCGAGTCGACGGAATGTGCCTTGTTTAAAACTGAAATATTCTCTTAACTCTTATTATAGTTTGAAGCATGTTGGAACTCGGCTTCGTCAAGCTGAAAGAAGGTTTCATACTTACGATATGCAATTTTTTTCGTCACAGCAAACATAATAGGCCAATTTTCGTGTCTCCTCAGGCCAAAATTTTCATTGCATAACTTTGTATCTGTTATACTAGGCCCTACATCTAAAGACATATAATTTTATTCATCGGGTATCAAATCTATTATTCCCAAGTGAATAGAGTAAGGTGTGTTTTATCTATTTCATATCTTTGTCTTCGATTTGTATTTCATTGATATCAAGTTCTCAACAGTGCTACAGAGCTGATCATAAAGATCGGACCACCTAAAATACGCTGAGATTCAGTTGATTATCTAATCGTTTCGCACAACAACGTGCCATACATCATTCGAGAGTTTGCATTCTCAGTTCTAAAATGCGCATGATAGAAAGCATCAGCTATCAAAGTATGTAAGTCGTCCAATTTTTAATGTAAAAAGTGTCGCTTTCAATCAATTTTAAATCGCAATTTTTCAATAAGAAAACATGTGAGAATGAAGTACGCGGAGAACGAGCATTTTCTCAGCTATCTTTGATACAGCCTACTGGTCATCAAAATCAGTGAACTTGGAAAAATTCGGTATTATCGTGAAGTTATCACAAAATTATGACTTTTTTGACTAAAAATGTCATATTCCCCTTTTTCATCAAAAATGTTCATGTTTGGCATCTTCTGAATACTTGTGATGTAAGGAGTGCGAAAATGTGCGTTTTATTCATATAAGTTCAGCAGTTCTTTTTCAAACTCCTTCAACATTTTTCTCATTACCACGAAAGTACACAAACATGCAAAGTAAACAATCTGCAGTCAGTGCGAGAGAACAAAGACATGCTGTAGATAATTGTCTTGTTTTGAACCTTCGTTCACCGTACATGGTGTTTGTGTACTTTTTGGAAATGAGAAAAAATGTTGAAGAAGTTTGAAAAAGACCTATTGAACCTATTTGAATATAAGATGCAATCCTTAGATCACACGGATTCTGATGATACAAAAAAACATGAACATTTTTAATATAAAAGTGAGAATAATACATTTTCAACCCAAAAAAGTCATGATTTTGTGATAACTTCACGATATCATTATTTTTCTAGTTCACCGATTTTGATGACCAGTCAGCTTATGTCAAAAGAGATCTCAGAAAATGTTCATTCTCCCCGTGCCTGATTCATTATCATGCTCACATGTTTTCTTATTGAAAAGTTGCGATTTGTAAATGGAGTGATTTTCATAATTTGAGCACTGCTTAGCAAATACGATAACGTATGCACGTCTATCATCGCTCACTTTAAAGCTTAGAGTAGAAGCTCTCGAATGTTGTACGGTGTGTTCATGTGCGACATTGTATCGGAAGGCATGAGAAGGTGGTTCTTGTTTTTATGATCAGCTCTTATGATAAGGGTTAAATTGCGCTTACTTCATTAGAAGGTTATTTGCTAAACAAGAGTTAAATAAATATTAACTGCATATACTGAGAGTTCTGTGCTGCAACAAATCTCGATGAATAACTGCACTATACTGCCGGATTAAGACAGCTGTAATGGAAAAGTAGAATCTGGTATGCAGCTGAGACGTTATCCTTCTAAGGCGATCATGCCTTGGGGCGCGTTTGTACATGCAACTTCATTGCTGACACTTTCCGATCTATGATGAGTCAGAGGAGCAAAGACATGCCTTCAATAATCATGCTTCGTGCGTCGCCAGACAACAGCAATTTCGTGAATGGTGATAAAGAGAAATGCATTGATCTCATCAACTTGTTATCCTTTTTGTGTCAGTAAAGAAGTAGCAGCTAAAGCTAAACAAGGTTCAGCTTCAGGTGACACTTTATTCTGACACTCAGAGGATAATAAGCTGATAAGATCAATGAACTTCTCTTTATCATCATTCATTAAATTTCATTTATTGTGTTGAAAAGTGTTAGCAATAAAGGTGCACATGTAAGCGAAACCTTAGGATTTTTATTCGAATAGTGTCTTGCTTTAGGTAATTCAGTTTGCTATAGGAGGTACCGCTTTCTTTTTTGCTTTTAATTGTTTCATAGGCAAGCTTTGAAATAATACAGTATTTTTACCACTAATTAGAGGCTAAACGATCCCACCCGCAAATACCAGGTAACTGATCAAGATGGGTCAGGTCAGACCCGAGGCTTCTAATCTTTTGAACAAAATCTGTTTTCATGAGCTCCACCCCAAATCTTCCATGAGTTATTGAATTAAATTATCAAATAATCAATATCTGAAATTTCTTACGTTTCTATTGGATGAAGCATCAGCAAATTACTGCAGTTGTTAATGCTTTTATGCCACAGTGTTAATGCAGTCATTGCAGCAGCAAAACAATCTTTGAGTGTTCAAAGCAAGTGTTTTGCTACAAATATTGAATTTGTCTGCCTGTCTCTACTTCCGAAACTCTTCCACACTTCATTACAAGCTCTTCCTGTTTTGAGCAATATGAGTTGAAAGATGTTGATAAGTCGATTCCAATAAGAATCATTGCAGTGTGGGTCTCGTGAGTCTAGTTATTAATGAATACTACCGAAGTAGGGAAGAGTAGGTATTCAGTATATCCCAGACCAACTCTGAAATGATAATGGTTTGCTTCATTCACCGACTTCCAAGCAGCAGGACAACATCATCCGTAATTATGGACATAAATAGACTGCATGGTCCACGCTGAACGGTTCTATTGACAGCGGTAACTCCGTGTCAGCTTTTCCAGGTCCAACTTCTGTCAAAGAGGAGATGAGGTCTCAATCATTCTCATGTCACAGTACATCACACTCACACGATATAACCGCTACAATTCTCGCACCCCTTTTCATTACAAATGGTTAGTTAACATCAAACCAAGTCTTGTGGCAACGAAACATCACGCATCACTCAAAAGAAGTCAGAATGAGAAAAGTCAACCTGGATGCGGCCAGACCCGACTAGTATCAAAATTTGAAAGCCAATATCTTTAGAAGTTATGATTCAATTGCAATAAACTTTACATTTACAAAATTGGAGGAAAGAAGGAAATAGTCATGAAATTTCAACATTCTCTGATTTGTAGTTTGGTAGAAATCTGAATATTTGTCTAGCCAGACCAAGACAGTCATATGTTCTTAACCACAGGTGACGTGAGATTGAGTCATAGTTTGCTCAGCCGGTGAAGAACATGAATATAGGCCTAAACTTCTTATTCATGTTTTCTAATATTGCGATTCTCCCTTTTAAATGAGCAATCGACAGAAGTGAACTGAAATGGTCAAGTCTAGGGGCTAAAAAGCAGAAAGTGTTTTCAACTCTGTTTTGAAGTTTTTTGGAAAAAATGATTTATTTTTTAGATTTTTAGGTTCCATGGGCCCACTTCAAGAAGTAACTTCAGCAAATTGCTTTATGTATTGGATGCTTAAATGATGAAACTTTAGAAACTACAAAACTTTGCAAAACTCATCGAAGACCTACAGGAATGAAGTAGGCCTATATGTGCAATATAGTAGTTAATGACACGTATGAGACCATACGGCTACACCAGCGCCACACTAGGATCCAACACTCGGGAGAGAGATGCTTCTCTAATTGTTGAAAGAGACCTGCATGACAGATTGACGGAACACGCTGACGAGAGTCTAAATTTGCAACAAAGACACGGCTCCTCGCTTCGTGTACCACTGTATTGTTTTATTAACCAACAACGAAGCATGGCTGGTACTGCGATGAGCGATGAATCCAAATTACAGTTCATGAGGCTGAAAAAGTGAGTCAAGATCATCTTTCACTATCAACTCAAGCAGTTTACTGACTTGACTGAAAACGCGTCCTCGAAGAAATCTATGCATTTATGTCCTCTAAGAGTGGATACTATTCCTATATTCAAACTTGTCTTTCTTGTCGTAATGAAACATTAACATGGATACATCATTACAGGATACATTGTTGCCTTCTCTTTTCTACATTGTGCCATAGCTCAATTACGCACAATATCATGTCTTCGTTGATTACCTGACTGGCCTCCAGTCCAGTGCATACTATCGGAGTTGAGCCCTTAGATATCTTATACTTATCGTAGATGTCCCTGCTCCATATTGATGGCATGTGTCGGATTATTAGCTATCTTCTACTATCTTAGTCAGAGGCCTCGACGCTTTTGATATATACACAGAGTTGGAAGTGGGTCGTGGGTCATGGGTCAGCAGGTGGGTCGTGGGTCATGTGTGACATCGGCCTGATTGATATCTACGAGTATATGCGACTCTATGTTCTACGATATCATAGACTCTTATTTTACATGTCAAATTTTCTATGTAATATCTAGTTCTAGATATGTATTTGATTTTGAATGTGCGTGGTCAATAAGCTGACTTAAAATATAAAATTATACATAGAAGCAAGAATGAGGTTGTGTCTCTAGCAGAAGACAAATAGTAGTAATGGCAAAAAATACAACATCATTTTTTTCCGAAAAGTTGATGGGTAAGGTGGGTCGTGGGTCACATATGCCGTGGGTCAGGTGGGTCGTGGGTCAGACTTCGTTGACTCACTTCCAACCAGTTTGACCCATGATAGATTTGACAATCTCAAATACAGTAAACTTCATTTATTCGTATTATTATCATTCATGAAAAATGATTGAGTCAGTGTCACTGAAAGGGATGATGGATGCACACAGTCAGAATATGCTACACTATTGACTTTCACACGCGTCATACACTTACATGTGGCGGAATTCACACAAATCAAAGGCTCGAAAATAATTGCTGCTGTCTACTGAGAGATGTTGGTTGGTTGGTAGAGAGAAGTTGTTTGAGTACAATTGTGCATGCTCGATTCTCTATCGCTATGTCTGACGATGCCCAATGATGTGTGACCTTGATTTCAGAGATACAGCTACTGAAGAAGTCAGGTATTCAGAGGTATTATTCATCTTGAACATTTTCTTTTAAAGCCAGCTGACCTTCGTTTTGTTTGTTTCGTTTGATTTTGTTGGTCTTTCGTAGAAAATATCCTCTGGTAGAGATTAGAATAGTAAATCTCTGGTAAAGATTGACCAGATCCTAAATATTTTCGAAATATGTAATTGATCAGAATATCTTGATAATAAACATGCTTCATTTATAAAGTATCTAGCCGTTCACTACTTTCGCATCATACATGTTCCATGCATCTCATTGCTAATTCGATACATGATAATCTGAAATACGATAATTCATATGACGGTCATTGATATAGACTTATCCCTTTCACACAGACTTTTTACGGCAGAACTCTGTGAAGAGATACTTTTTGACACTTAACATCAATAAAAGTTTCGTTTTGATATTTGAATTGGCATCAATAGAAATAGGAATATTTACATGATGTCACTCGTGATTGTAATCACAATGTACTCGCACATGTAGCGGCACTCAAATATATCAGTTCATCTAGCCTACATTGTAAGCTAATTCTTGAATTATAATCTTATCCTCGTGCAATTTCAATTCATACTCCATTTGCTTTTCAATGAATGTCATTCTTACATCAAATGTAAAACTTTCTACTTAAATCTAACATTTCGCACATCTTTTGCGTGGCAATTTGATCTATCGTTTGTTTCATTTCATTGTTGTTAATTGCATTCACGACATGGCTTAAGATGCTTTGGTGGACAATCGATCCCCGCTACTTGCCTTAATGTCGGCGGTCACAATTGTGACGTTTTATTTATTCATTGATTATTATTGCCTTGACAATTGATGTGTGGTGGTGAGGGTTTGATCCTGCCAATTGACAGAGTCGCGTAAGTGGCTCGTAGCTCAGTTGGTTAGAGCGCAGGTCTAGTTTACCTTGGTCGTAGGTTCGAATCCTACCAGCCGCACATCTTTTGCGTGGCAATTTGATTTATCGTTTGTTTCATTTCATTGTTGTAAATTTGTAGAAGTTAATGAAATTTGAATCGATTGCCATCATAAGCAACAAAATATTAGCTTGACGATTTTTCTGGGATAATTTTCACACACGTAGTACAGAATAATAAATGCATGAATAAATGATTTAGGCCTACTGCAATCTGATTTTTCAACTTCATTTGATTAAGAAACGTAAAATTTGAAATTTAGTCTGTAGGGCCCTCAACTTTTAACTTTAACTCGTCTGTAGCACAAAAAAGGATAGTCAAGAATTATAACAAGAAACAGAATGGTTTAAATTTTTTTAGAACCTTAGGCATTTGTGGTACATGATCTTTGATAACAAGATAATTTTGATGAGGTTCCATGTCCATTTATCATGTAACAAGTGATCTGATACAGTTGAATCTTCATAACAAATCTGTACAATAATTTTGATACTACGAGGCCTTTAGCTAGATAGACCTAGAATCTTGGATGAAAATGAAACTAGATAACAGAAAAGGAAATTGCCCTGACATCATTCACCCTTGCAGCATGTGGGTCAGGTGTGTCAAAGATGTGGTGGGTCAGGTGGGTCGTGGGTCACATATGCTGTGGGTCAGGTGGGTCATGGGTCAAGTTTCGTTGACCCACTTCCAATTCTGTATATACACTTATCCAAAAAATTGTCTGTCACCTTCTAGCATCAGAAAGCAAATCAAAAGCTGACAGACATTTTTGGGAATAGTGTATATTCGCATGAAAAAACATCACAAAGAAAATTTAAAGTTTAAAGGTTGACTGGTTTAGTCAGTCACGGAAATCACTGTCCACAGTGACCACATTGCCGCGAATTCCAATAACTTGGCAAGAGAGAACATGAGCGTTCGTTTGTTCTTCACACACAGGCACTATCTGAGAGATCTATTCGATTCATGAATGCTTTGTATCGCGAATTCATGAATAGAATAGGTCTCTCAAATACGCTTTTGATATCTGACCTCTATAACTGGTAGCCTGTATCATAGACTTCTTTATGTTACGATCTGGCATTGAACTGTAGATGGCGATGCCAAGGAAGTGACATGGCTTGTCCGTCACAGAAAGTAAATCACTCATCATTTACTGAAATAGCGAGAGTGATTCAATACTTTTCAATGCTAATACTTTCACCTTTCTTATAAATAGCGAAAAGAGAACGAGCTGTGAGCGATATAGTCCGGCAGCCAGAGCGAATTTCTGCAGGGAACGAGGCCGAAACCCAATGCCTACTACGAATTTGCACTTCTGCCGAGTTCTAGTGAGTTCCTCTTCTTGTCAAACAAGATCAAAGAAAAACACATGTAAATCCAATGGGACGCAGATTGAAGTTTTTGCTTAAAATGAAATTTTGTATGTATTCTCTGATTAAGCGAAAAGTACTAAGCTCAGAGTCATAATTTTTGGCATGGAATATCTTCAGGTCATTTTCTTTCATATTCATGCACCCCTGTCTCTAAAGCTAAACACATTCAGTTTGGCGAGCCTCTTAATGTCGGCAAACACAAGCATTTTGAGCAACTTTATCCAGTTTCAACCACATTCTCGCATACATTGCCGCTCAGAAACATGATAAGAGCACATGCACATGATAGGAAATGAACTGAAGACATTCCATGCCAAAACTTATGACTCTGGGCTCGGTACTCTTCGTTTAATCAGAGAAAACATACAAAATTTCATTTTAACCAAAAACTTCAATCTGCGTCCCATTGGATTAAGTTTTTCTTTGATCCTGTCTGACAAGAAGAGGAACTCACTAGAGCTCGGCAAACGTGCCGATTCGTAGTAGGCATAGGGTGTACATCATTCTGTGAAAGTCTCACTTTCGGCGTCGTTCCCTGCAGAAACTCGTTCTGGCTAATGAACATTGTAGATGAACGATATGATGATTGAATCTCGAGTCCTAGAAAACAAAATTTGAAAGTTTATACATGAACAATAACGAGAGCTCCTTTGTAACAGTTCGTACATATTCATTAGGATGCCCATAAGCTTATATCATCCATTCATTGGCAACCCTTCATTATTATCCATTTTGTCGCCGTTTATCGACAGTGGGCACTAATCACTACTGATCTAAACTTGAATATAGGAAGTAGTCTGTGCGATCACATGAGCTAATTTGAAGTCAAATTTGATAAGTTGGAGAATATGAGGTCAAATGTGAAAAACAGTACGACTACAACTTCCTAAACGCGTTTTAAAATGGATTTCTTCTGCAGATTTTTAATTGGTCATGTAATTTTGTACTTTGCCCATACCTGTGATGTTTTTCGATAATTCAGGCCGCAATTCTTTCAAAAAGAGTTAGTCAATGCATTGGCCTTTGTGGTTGATATTCAAAAATGAAGTTGAAATGTTTTCAAATGCAATTTTGTCCAATTAGAAATCCGCAGAAGAAAGTCCATTTTAAAATGGGCTTAGGAAGTTGCACTTGTGGAAGTAATAGAAATTATAACTTCGGAAGTTGCAAGGATGTTAGGCTGAAAAGATTTTTTCATTTGCTAAAATGGTATTGTGAGGAATGTTGTGTAATTTTGACAGTTAGAAGCGCGAGCTTTTGACAGACAGTTTATAATGTAAGTAGACATGCTTCAGTCGCTGACAAGCTACCATCATCAGTGACAACAGCAAGCAGGGATGCAATATATATATAGGACTTGATTAGATGAATGATAAATATTGCTGTAAAGACTGTTTTACTATCGTCTATAAATGTATCTGTAAATTATGTACAGAATTTTACATCGGCAAAAGTAGCCGCCATTTTTAATTGCGGTATGCTGAACATCGCAATAACATTAAAGCATGCAACAAAGTCAGTGCTCTCTCCGACCATTTGATTCATTGACATCCTATCACACTGATTCTATTGATAGCTTCCATGTACAAATGATTGATAAATGTAGTGATACTGTCGATACTACATTGTCAGAAGCTCGCCAAATCAAATTGCTAGAACCACAAATGAATAGAAGAAATGAAATGAATCACTTCTAATTTTATGTGTGTTATCAGCTCCAAATGTGCTATGTACCTGGTATGTAAAGTGTCATGCATGTGCGCGTGTATGCATTTGTCTTGACGAAGGAAGAAGTCCGAAACGTCGGCTCTGATAGAATTCTATTATTCTTCAATGACCAAATCAAGTATGCACGTACACAAGTGAATCAGAAGCTCCTTCAAACTTGCCTCCAATTCAAGTTTTTTCCAAATTCATAAATCAATCAGTCAAATTGCCAAATAGTGGCTCGAATTTGAAGGCAATCAATCGCAAGGCCATTTCTTTAAAACTGGGATTGCTGCGACCTCATCTTAGTGAAATCCGTGAAAAGCTGTAGTGCATCTCCCGATTCCGGGGATATGGATACTTCCACATCTCAAGATGGTTATCAAATATCAAAGCATGACAAAGATCAAAGCAGCTGTTGAATATGAAGTTCACGTCGTCAATTCCAGCGCCGTAGCAAAAAAAGGAAAATCTCAGTGACTATTTTCCGGTAAGATATATTGACTGTGGAGTGAATCTTAGACCATCCTTTCCATTCGGTTATATTGATGACTTTTTATGTAAAGATAAGTACAAAAACGTTTCTCAACATTTGCATGTGAATGAAACTGATATCAGCTTTCCTAACAGAAGTCAGTCATTACTTGATAAAGGTCCTAAATACAGAATCCATTGTGATCCTAAACACTTGATGTCACTGTTAAAGCTTTAGACAAGTTTATCATATGAGATGGAATGATGCCTTGGATTCCAAAAGCAGTAACGAAGATTTGATAATCCCTTTTCATAAAAATTCTGTTAAATTACCTAAAGTGGATTCTGATTATGAAACCAAACTGTCTTTTTTTAGACATATGGTTCTTCAAGTCATACAAAATGGTGTTGACAATAGCAAAGTTTTGAACGATGTCAGGGTCACTAAAGCCATATACGAACAAAATAACATTGTTATCCGCCCGTTGGATGAGACCAACAGGTTGCTTGTCATTGCCAAAAACCAGAATGAAATAGATACTGAAAATTATCGTATTTTGATAAAAAGTAAAGTCAGTGCTATAGAGGGGACAAGCTAACAACCTGGTGAAAAACATTTGCGGCAAGGTTTTCGAAAAGTGATCTCATGAGATAACAATGTTTGGTCTCAAGCTGCTAGATTTTTCACTATTAAAGACCATGAAGAGAAAGTGGAAAATGAGTTTCTTTTGAGACCCATAGCCTCGAGTAGAAATAATCCTACGGAGAAATTTGATTGGCTGTTATCAAAGATTCTCATCCAGTTACTAAAATACATACCGTACCGTCATATATTAAGAATGCTGATGACTTGATCAGTAAGCTGAATAATATAGACCAATGCTCTGATGATGAAGTGTTCATCTATCTTGATATCAAGAGTTCATATACGAGCATAGGCTACCTATTTAAGATGGCATAAAAAAGTTAGTTTCTTCATCGAAAAGTATTAGGACCATCTAGATCACAAAATTAAATATTTCGTTTATCTGCTTCGGTTTGCTAGAAGTCTGATTAATACGAAATGGACGGCACATCGAGGAACCTATCAATTAAGTGGACAAAAAGGAATTCCTAATACCTTACAGAGATAGGAAAAAAGTCGTGCGTCGCTTGCGGATTAATGTGAGTTCCAGCAAAGTGCTTCGATTGCCAAAATTCCTTCAGATTCGAAGAATTCAGATCATTGCCCACAAGTTTTCCCCATAATGTTGGCCCTTCCGATCATTATTAAAGAAAGTAGCAGGCGTAAGAAAATTAGTTCACCTGATGTTTTCACATCCTCTCCTCGGCATTCCTCTATGTATAGTGCATATATTGAATCGAATGTTAGCCAAGAAAGCGATGTGTGTTTTGGTGTGTGCGAAGTGATATCACAGCACGCACGCATCTCTCACTGGCTCTGGTGTCCTCTGCTGACAGCTTATTGTTTGCCATTTCCAATAGCAAGCGATACACGAGTTATCCATTCGAGAAGGAGCAAGTTGTCTAATTCTGTGATGTGCCATTTCGATATTAAGGTTACATACAATTCTTCCTTTCTAGGAAACCGAGGCGCGCGCAGATGAATCTAATTCTGTGATCTAGATACTTATGGCTAGAATCTAATTGCAATTTAAGATATTTATCTTTTGTTTCATTTAATTATGAAGTGGAGTATAACGGGAAACACTAAATTCAAAAGAAGGGGTGTCCTATGGCAGCCCATTATAGCCCACCTTTCGCCATTATCTACGTCTCGTTCCTAGAGTAGAAGGCTCTGAAACTTCTACATGATAGCTTTAAATTTAATCCGCGTATTTATATCAGATACATTAACGGTGTAACCATTGGCCCTTTTCATCGGAACAATTCTGTTCTGAACACAAGGCTTTTGGAAGTGTTCAATTCTGTGAGCAATGACATCAAGTTTACCATCGAAATCCCTGCAGAAGTTTTAAACTACTTGGATATTAGCATTGAAGTAAAGGACAATTTTTTTTGAGTATTGGTAGTATGTCAGAGCATCATTCAAGGATTTATTTGAGCAAGAACAGCTATCTACCCAATCACGTAAGGCAAAACTATATTGAGGAGTGTAAATTATGTTCAAAATAGATGCAGTAATTTTGAAAAAAGAAACGTGGCTGTAAGTAAATTGAAGAACAATTGCCGTAATAATGAATTTACTGATAAGGATTTTTGTGAAAACAAAACGAAAAAATTCGAAAACGAAAAATAAGACATCCGAGTATAAAACTACATTGAAACTAGATTTCGTTGATGATAGAACTACTGAACAGATTCCCAAACTAGTAGACAAATAGAATATAAACGCTAATATCATGAGTACAAAGTCCGAAACGTCGACAGTGAATAAATTCTATTATTTGCATTTTCGTGCCTTATCCTTCTGGAGGTATCTCACTAAACCTATACGATCAAAAATTACAAATATTATTAGTAATGGACCCCAAATGCCCATATACATGTAAGTCTCTTCTCAAATATCATCAGTAAATATCACAGCTAAGGTTAGAAAAAGTATGTAATATAATCAATCTTATAACGATTTGTTGTTTAAAATACCATGACCTGATAATTCTGCTTTGATATATCTTTCTCTTATTCGAAGTATTACTGAACTGCCCATTTCTTGATGACTTGACAACCACTCCGTTCAAGCTGCCGCGCTTTCACCCAAGTCCTTGCTGGATGAATTTATGGACGAACTGGGTGAAAGTGCAAAGACGCTACAATTCAGCCGGCAGTTCGTGGACATCAACCTTTCAGTACATCCAACCTTTCTTTAGTTTTATCTCCCACCTGTTGTTTCTTATCGGTGTATTATTGATTATCTTCTGTGTGTATCTGTCGAGCTACTGCCACTTCTACAGAACAGATATCAACACTTGTAGAATCTGTGATGTCTAAGGTTAAAATCATCAATTTCATCTATGCTCTTCAATAAGAACGGAAGAAGAGCCGAGCAAAGAAGAATGTATTTTCTTTAGTTGTTTTGCATTTACAAATGGGCACCTACAAAATGAGTATCAATAAGTTTTTCTATTAATAGTGGCGCACGGGAGGATTTTCAACTAAGCATTTTGCTACAATAAATTTCTTTATTATAAGGCTGAAAGTAAACTTCCCTTTCTATTGATATACTGAACATAAATCCAGCAAATCTAAACGACAATTTTGTGGTAGTTCTATGGTAAATTTTATGTCCGGGTGAATTAAAAATAAGATAAAATTATAAGAATTATAAGAATGAAAAAATCTAATATGCTATGAAAGAAAGTCGGCCCATTGGTAAACGTTCAAAGGATTATGTCATCAATATATCTACGGTATAGTGTGGATTTTATGTTGTTGACTTCTAGCTTTTCCAAAGCCAATCATTCTATATGTTTCATAAAAAGGATCACAAACGGTGGCCCAAAGTGCGAACCCATAGGTCCTATATTATATAATATATGAATAATATAGTTCTTTCATTAGAAAGTATACAATATTGTTAAATTGTTCAAGCTACAAAATTGAAACAGTTCAAGCTACAAACTTGAGGGGATGTTCTATGCAAATATTATCTAGGTTGTAATAATCAATTAAATGCCAGTTTTCTTTTGCGAAATTAGAAACTATCTCTGTTCCTTCTAGAAGCGGGATAGAAGTATATAAATGTTTCGCATCCACGGAGATAAACATAAAAGAGTTTGTTGTTAAGTTCTTAGTTACTGATATGTTTTCTATCAAGGCGTTAGTGTTAGCTAAATCTGACGTCACGAACTTTATTAACTTATTTAGTAAATGTCCTACCAACCTCACTCTTTTCGTAGGAGTATTTAACATCGCGGCTATCGGTCTTAAAGGGTCAACGGGCTCGTCTTTATTCTTGTGATCCCTCACTCGGACCTGGAAATTTGCCGGCTTCGTTTTAGTTGATATTAATTTGCCTATCTAAGCGGTCACTGTTTTTACATTAGGCTCTAATCATTTTATTTGCTTGAATTTCTATACTGTTGTTACGAGATTTTACAAATTTTCTGTTTTGTCATACCTTAGTATATCTTCTGTGCGACTTGTCATGGATTCCACGTTGGAGATTACCAAGCGATTAGTTTTATCAGAAGATACAAGAGTCTTTTCCTTCAAAAATATTTTGGCCGAGACCCTCGGCGGCCTCGGCCAAGACACGCTCACCTTCCTGCGTAAGCTTGGCAGCCGCATCACCGCCATCAACAGTGACCACCGCTCAACGCTCTTCTTGAGGCAGCAACTTTCAATAGCTGTGCAGAAGGGAAACGCTGCGTGCGTACGCGAATCCTGTGACGCCGCCATTTGAACTTTTTACTTATGTATATGTTATTACTTGCTTGTTTGATGGCAAATAAATGCTTTTAATAATTATTTTGGTGTTTCTAATCATATGATTAGTGAATTTACTAGGTGGCTTACTTTTTTCGAATTTCATTTTTTTATTGATTCTTTTCATGCCTTCCGTCTCAATACACATTGCAAAAGAAGACTTTTGAATTATAATTTGATCAGAATTATACCTTATTGTCAAGTATTTACTACATTCTATTAATTAACAAATAACGACTGAAAAATGAAAAGAACCGCAGAAATTCTAATAAAGAAAATAGCAGTAGTTAAAGATGCGAAGCTAACAGTAAAATATACGCAGGTCGAAGCAGTTAACTTCATCAAATATTGTCAGCTAACTGTCAGAATATTGTCAGTCTATTTGACAGAAAACAAAATACCAATAATGCTGACAATAGTGTTAATAATAAATCGTTTACCAATTTCATATTTTTGATTCTGGATTAGGTAGATAATTCAATTGAACATATTGCAATGCTCCTATGTTTGAAATGCTAGATTTAGGCACTTGTCAAGGATATTCAGCGTAATTACAATCAAAATAATGCATAGAGAAAATAAAATCTTGACGCAAATATACTTTGCAGCATAAACGTTCACGAACTGCAAGCGGTTGACCGCATTTACTGCAAATTTGACCAGGGACTGTAAAGTAATGCTCATACGCTGTCAACTTTTCAACACATGCATAGAAATAAAAATTTAAGATTGACAATCGGGAGTTAACCGTATGGTGAATAGCCTATTACGCAGTAATTTAAACATCATACAAAACTGCTTATCCTGAGGTCGGTGCAGATATAAAATTGACACCAGCGAGTAAATCTCATAAGCGCCAACCTCAGAATAAGCAGATTTGCATGATATTCAAATTTGCAATTTCAAATTAAAAGAATCATATTTCAAAATGTTGTCTTCTCTTTGAAAATTACCATAAGATGTTTGTAATTGATGACAAGATTCAGTCTTTTCAAAAGAGATTTAGTTTGAAAGTACACATTATCCCACGTACTATGAATTGTATGCATTTTCTTAGAAAAAGTAATGGTCAAAAGACCGTTTGAGGACAAGACAAATTCAAAAAAATGGTATTTTCAAAAACGACATTAATTCATGAATTTGAACCCTTTTCAGGTTTTTAAGACCTAAATACATGAATTTAGACCATTTAAAAAGTACCATTTTTTGAAAAAATGGTATTTTTAAAAACGACATAAATTCATGAATTTGAACCCTTTTTCAGGTTATGGAGACCTAAATTCATAAATTTAGGCGTTTTTAAAAATACCCAATTTTTCAAATTTTTCAAAATCTCAAGTGTGTGATTATGACATTTTTCATTGCTCAAATCATGACCGTTCAAGGACACCGAAAATCATAAAAGTTAAGAATCTCAAAATTTGAGAATTACAATTTACACCCCACCCTTAAAATCATGACCGTTCCAAGCCACAACATCAAAAAAAATGGTAATTTTAAAAATGTCTTTAAAATCCATTTTTCAGGTTTTTAAAATATGAGATAACTAAAATTATGTGTCTAATAATATTTCTTTAAGAATGTAACACAATCTCTTAGAATGCCTGTTATTGTTACTGCTTTGCACTCTGATGAACCTCCCAATTGTAGCGAACAGCTGCTCCCGCATACATGATATAATTGCAGCTGCTTATCGCATTCCTGAGCCATTGAATTACAGAGTAAGAAGTTGTTACCCGTATTAAAGATTAAGGATCAAAAATGACGTGGAATATATTGCAGCATGTAGGAAGTAAGACATCATTTACAATTCCATTAATCATAACTAGTGACTGTTTTCTTTCTTCATTGCAAAATGCCAAAACGTACTGCCGCGGAAGCTTTTTCGTTTTACATGCCGATTTTACTAAACTTAATTAAAGAAGAGCACAAGGAAACTGCGAATAAATACTTTGAAGAGTGGAAGTTAGAAATTCAATCGAGAAAGAAGAACAAATTGGACTCTCAAAAACAAGTGGAGGATATTACAGTAAAAATAGAACAGTATCTGACCACTACTACAATTCCTCAGTTCAATGTTACAAAAGAACATTTCATTACCATCGAAGATAGTGCTACTATGATTTCAAAACTGATTGCAAGTGATAAAGTGCACCATGGGTCGTTGCTGAGAAGTGCTGCTTATCAAGGTTATGGATTTAAAAGAATTCTGGAATTGAGTGACAATAAAAAAACAGATTTGTGACAAACTTGGAACTATTTAGAATTTCCTATAACGTAAGTTATTGTTATTTCTTGATGAACTTATCAGATCTAATTCTACCACACGCATTATTTTTAAATTCATCAATGCCCATTAGTTTTGTTAGAAAACATTTTAAAGAAATCAAAATTTATATAGAAAAATTGAATCAACCGACAACTATAGAAGAAATGAGGTTTGGTTCCCAAGATGAATGAACATTAACTGTGTTGTTTCACTTTTTAAGATATGTGCAATGTACATACATATTTGATGTATACATATTTATGAAGACTTCTTTATAAGTAGTAACGCATTTTGGATTATTTTGAAATGTAATTAAATTTCCTTTTGTTCTCCAGTCTCATGGTAGTAGACTGGAATTGTATAGATCTATATTTCAGTATGTAACATAATCTTTGGTATGTAAGCATGATTCATGGAACTTAGTAGTAACGCATTTTGGATTATTTTGAAATGTAATTAAATTTCCTTTTGTTCTCCAGTCTACTGATAGTAGACTGACATTGTACAATTGTGTGATAAGATTGATTGTTGTATTATTATATTTGATGCAAAATACACTGCCGTTGGTTTCATTTTTCTATACAAGAAGTAGACATTATTGCAGTTATTGGAATTTATTTCATTTAAAATGAATGATGAAAATCCGACAGTTATACTGAGTAATATAGGCGATATATGTCCTCAGGTTAATAGCATGACTGCGTTTTTAAAAATATACAGCAAACAAACCACATCAAATTTTGATTTAAATAAGATCGCAAATCAATTGGGAATAAAGAATTTTCACATATTGATGAGAAATGATTTGCAGTTGACTAAAGATGTGCGAAACACTAACTCCGCTAATAAACCGATCTTTTACAAATGTACCTTTTCAATTTAGATTAAATTAAATGATTTCAAAATCGAATAAGTAGTAAGGAAAGTCATCATTGTGGAACAGTTTTAAATCAATACCCCCCCTTCTGACTAAGTAGTAAGGAAAGTCATAATTAGAGAACAGTTTTAAATCAATACCCCTTCTGACTAAGTAGTAAGGAAAGACATCATTATGGAACAGTTTTAAATCAATACCCCCTCCCTTCTGACTTCTAAGGGTCCCTTAAGAAATTTTTTTATTATAAAATGAGCGACATAAATGAGTTTTTGAAATTATATGGAACACAAACAACAACGAATTTCGATTTAAAGAAAATCGCAAATCAATTGGGAATAAAGAATTTTCACATATTGATGAGAGACGAATTACAATTCCTAAAAAATAATCCAACAATAACTATAAATTTCATAACAAATCTTCACACAACAGACCAAAAAGGAGTACATTGGTCTGCAGGTACGTCTACTAAAAATAGAGATAATTACTATTTATGACTCTTATGGATTGCCTCCAACAAACGAAGTCAAAAAATTACTTGGCAATGGAACTTATAATACATTTCAAATTCAAAAACCGGGAACTACTTATTGTGGTCAATTATGTCTTTATGTTTTATTTAAATTACAAAAAGGAGTACCATTTCTAGATATTATGTTAGAATTGAATAATAATAAATAATGATAATTAAAAATCACTTCGTTGTAATTCGTTTTCATAAAATCAGCCTCTGATATCCTCATTATCTAAATCTTTAATTTCATAAGTAATCGGATAAGTTTGGTTTATTTTACAAACTTCAAATATCTCTTTAGTTCAATAGCCTGTGAAACCTTTTTCAAATTTATTCTTATATTTAAATATTGTAACTCTATCACCAATCTTAAATTTCGGCTTACGTTTCTGTAAATTCGGATTACTCTCATTCAAATTATTATTTTCGAATATTTTCTTTCGGATTAAATCAGGGTCGTCAGAAGCATTCTTTGAAGTTTCTTCAATACCTGAATGAACTTTATTATTGTACTCATCTACAATTCCTGGTAATATCTTCAACTATTTCTGATTTCTTTGCTCAGTAAATTTCTTGAAAAATTTATTTTTTAACGTCCGATTGAATCATTCTATTACTACAGCCTTTCCAGCAATTTCAGTTGAATACACAGTTTCAAATAGTGGCCTAACATTTCGATTGTAAAATTCCGATCCTTTGTCAACAAACAATTTTTTTGGCTTTCTATTACTTTCTTTAAAGATTTCTTCAAACGCATATTTAACTGACAGACCACTTTTGTTTTTTAAAGGCTTTACCCAAGCGTATCGTGTATATAAATCTATAACGGTCAATGCGTATTTATAATCTTTTTCATTCGGCATATGAATAAGATCAGCACTCCAAATATCATCTTTATTAAATACTTTTACTTTCAATAAATATTTAGGCCTTCTATATTCCTTGTGAATTTCAGACGCATAGCGTCCTAGGTCATTCAACATTTCAGACGCGTAGGTTCGAGCGTTGCTCTCAGACAGCTTTGCTGACGGATCAATACCCTGACCGAATAATATTTTAGCTTGTAAAGCTTTCTTAACAAACATTCTTTCAATTTTTTCTCTAAATGTAGGATTGTGAATACTATCTAATTCTTGAATCATCTTCTTATCAGCTACATGTCGAGAACTTAGGTCATGATTTCGATAAGCCAAATCATGCCTGTAAGCTGCGGCATCTACTCTATTTATTAGTTTTTCACCTGGTTTTGGATTATTATTCTCATCTAGTCTTATATCTAATCGAGTTCCTGGACCGGTATATGAATGACCAGGAAGATGTTTTTCTTTCGAATATTTACTCCAAATAAATCCAGGAAAGTTTTCTAATGTTTTTTGTATGTCGTTACCTTCATAAATTTTACAATTTGAGTGTTTATTTTTGTTTAATAGATAATTTAATAAATCTAAATTAGCAATTTTTAATTTAATTAAATTTTCGGAATTTGTGGAATTTGCGGAATCCATTTTTTAAGATAAAAAATTTAAAAAGAGAAAATAAAAGTTTTACCGAATAGAACCTTGTTCAGAGGCTTTAGCCGATCGGACCAAAGGTCCTGAGGTTATTACCTTATCATACTAGGACTTAGATATATTCCAGAACCATCTTTAGTTTCTTTAATTTCAATTAAATCATCAACATTGTGGAGAATTTTTTTAAGAACTCGTTTTCCTTCATCAACTAATTCTAATGTACTAATAAAATTATCTACTATTCCTTCTCCCTTTGCAACTTTCTCTAACTCTCTATTATGACGTTTTTGTTCTTCTAATGCTGCCTTCTCTGATTTATTTTTATTTACTGCTTGGACAATACCAGCTGTCCCACCTGCAACACTGCCTGCTGCTGCTATGCCACCTATTATTAGTGGAATTAATGGTAGAATCCCGCCATTCTTTTCTTCTTGTAATTGAATATTCTCTATCATTGGTTTACTTATGTAATACTTTTTTTTATTAATAGTAATAGTTTTAGGGGTATTTTTGTCAACAATATTACGTAATTTTAATTCAACAGTTTTATTATTATTATTACTTTTCCTTGCGACATTTTTAATAAAAAAATTTGAAGTTACGAAAAATTTTAATCTATTCTAGTTATGAAAAAATTTTAAGTTAAGAATTTTTTAATCTTTTCTAGTTATGAAAAAAAAAATTAATTAATCCTAGCCATCTTTCCATTAAGAATTTCAATAGAATATTTTACATCTTCTAGCAATAAACCATAAGCCATCAATGAAGTTGTGGAATCTTTTTTTTCAATATTAATTGTTACATCACAACCGGTCTTGATAATATATTCAGATTGTGCTCTTAAATCGAAACAGAAAACAGGATATAAATGTCTCCAATCTCCGGGAGTTAATTGTGGTTCAACTCCAAATTCTATACAAAGATTTCTATAAGCATCATATCCTTCCATAAATTGATTATTGGTATCATCGAAATTTAATGGATCAATTGGATATCGGGTTTGATTTAAAGCAACTTGTAAACTTCGAATTGTATTAACATGAAAAAGATTGTTGTTCTTATCAAAACTTGGAGAATTATTTCTTTGAAATGTTAGTAATAAATATCTTGGAGTATTCGAAGTTCTAGTAAAATGCCAGTTAAATCTTTGTTCGGAAAAAGTGACAGAACTCGCAGTACGCTTTAGAAAATTTACTGGAATTGGTTTGTTAGTATTTAATCTTTTTGCAATAGCTGTTTCAACCTCTAAACTAGGAGTAATATGCTTAATCCACCATTCAAGTCTATCAATTTTTAAATATGCTTTTTTTCCAGTCTTACCAAAAAAGATTAATTCATTATTTGCAGTACGATGAATTATTAACTTAAATTTTAATTGATATGATATTTTGTCATAATCTAAATATCCGAATATTGGAGACAATGACCAATTTACTGTCTGTTTACTTTTCTTGTTAAATTCACGTCTTTCTTTATATGCATCATTATTTGTTTTATTTAAATGTTTTGCAATATTTTGTACATCTTTCGCAATTCCTGCGGCATCTGTTCCAGCGTGAGTTAAATCATCAACAATTATACCATCATTAGTATCAGGAAACCAACCTTCGATTTCGTGCTTTTTATTATTTTCACCAATTGTTACAAATCTAAGCATTGTATCAATTACACCTGGAGAATCACTTATTGTTTCTATATTTTGAGTTGCAACATCTAAACGCATTTGTGTAAATAATCTTGGAAAAAAATTATTCTCTAATGCAATATTATCGGTATCTGGTAATGGTGTTGTAAAATTAGCATCACTATATAAAGAATATTCACAGTGTAAAAAGGAACCAGGTAAATATAAATAACTCTGCTGATTATCAACTTCAAAAATTAAATCACCTCCAGTATTTACTCTACTGGAAGATCCGGGATTCATAGCAATTCTTATATAGTCATTCTTTTTTTGATCATAACTGACGAACGGAGGATCGTCTAATCTAAATTTATTTTCGATAAGCGAAGACAATTTTTAAAAAATAATTTGACTTTTTTGTTTTTCTCACAGACAGAAAAAATTTTTACTAAAATATAATTTTAGAATTTTACCAAAAAATTACTAAAAAATTTTACTAAAATACATAATTTTAGAATTTTGCTAGACCAGCTCCGCTGCTCACGCCATTGCCTCTTATTTCTTCAATTGAACGTTCTATCTTTACGCCTGAACGTTCCTGAGTGAGCTCCGCTCCTCAAGGTTTCACCCCCTACAGCTATGTTAGCAATTTTGATTTTTGTTTCCTCTGAAAGTTTTTTTAAATTTTTTTAGTTCTTCAGAATCATTCTTAAGTTTACGAATAGTTTCTAGTTGTTTTAATTCCTTTTGAGACTTAACAGCATTTGATATTGCACTAGCTGTACTACCTATAGCAGCTGCTCCTTTGGCAGCAGATGTAATCAAATCTTTATTATTTTTAATTAAGTTAACGATACTTCCAATACCAGAAAAGATACCAGCCCCTTCTTTTTGAATTGTTTCTACACTGTCATAATGGTAAACAGATTTCATAGATGGTTCATGAGCAATTTTTGATTTGAAGCAAAATGTTTAAGATTGTGTTTATAAATTATAGGCATTTTTTAGGATTAAATTTGACTTTTGGGAAAAAATATTTACGTTAATATTTGCGCTAAGATTTACGTTTATGATAAGGTAATAACCTCAGGACCTTTGGTCCGATCGGTTAAAGCCTCGAGGAGCTTCGCTCCGATCAAGATTTACGTTTGTGAATGGACAACAACTTCGAGATAACTTTATTAATTGTCTGTTGCACTTTATCTATTTTGTCAGGTAGCGTGTGATGTACTTTAATTTCTTTTCTATTAACTTGCATTTTCTGCTGATTAATCTTCAACGCCGTTTTAAGAGCATTTAACTTAATTTTAAGAACATCTAATTGTCTTTTAACAGAATCTAACTGTTCTTTATTTTCTTTAGAGTTTTCTTGTAAATTTTTCTTTAACTCATTTTCTAAATTGATTTTAAGATTTTTCATTTTATCAACTTTTTCATTAAGTGAGTTTACTTCATTTATTATTCTATTCATCTTTTTCATTTGTTCAGTAATTTTAGAACTTAATTCATCAACACTTTTTTGGAATGTAGTTTGTAACTGCTTTAAATTTTTTTAAATTCTTTCAGGAAGTTTTTCTATTTCATCTTCTAATTGTTCTTTTAACATTTTTATCTGATGTTTATTTTTAATGACTGCAGATTTTAACTTTATAGAAAGGAATATTAAAATTTTTGATTTTTCTGAAATCTTTTTAAAAAGTTTTGCTATATCTGCTTCTAGCTCTCTATCCTTTTTATCAAGTTTTAATAATTTTTCGTTTAATGATTTGTCATTAAGTTTTAGCAACTTAAATTCATTCATCAGTGGAACCAAAACATCGTTTATATATTTTTCTTTTAAGTCATTGATTTGTGTATCAACATATTGTTTATTTGTTAACTCTGTATTTTGTTGCGGAAGAATAGAAAGATGCAATGGACCAGATAAAACGTCTCCAGTTTTCATAATATAATTTTCTATCTCTATTTCTAATTCACGATTATTCGGGATATATGCACCTCCACCAACATTTGGTAACATCATTTTTTAACAATAAAAAAATAAAATTTTTTATGTAATAAGAAAAAAAATAAAATTTTTCTAATAAAAATAAAAAAATAAAATTTTTTCTAATAAAAATAAAAAAATGGAAAATCCAAATTTAAAAAAATTATATTCGCCCGCATCATCCCGTTCTTCTTATTCGACGAGATCAACGGGATTCGAAAATAAATGTTTTGATAATAATAATAATAATAATCCATGTATAGATGTAAATATTTTATTCGAATTACAAGAAGAAATATTTAGAGAACAGACAAAAGGTTTGCCTTCTATTGAAACTAATTATTGTATTTTTTCAGGTGATCCATTTATAAAATTTCTGGAGATTGTAAGTAAGTATAATGATGTGGCATATGTAGAATTAAATAAAGAAAATATGGTTATTATTGGTCATAATAATGTGTATGGATTCATTAGAGCAGTTTTACCGATTAGTAATACTGAGTGGATAGAAAATAAAATTATCAATTATATCAATATTAGAGAATTAGTTAAAAAATTAAAATCGTTTTCCAAGGAAAAAATTAGATTATTTGTTGATGAACAAAATCAATATAATATTCATATAGAGAGTAAAAACATAATGAAGAGTTATTATGTCAAGTTTATTATAGGGACACTATTTATAAACAAGAAAGATTAGAAATGCAGCAAAGATATGATGATGAAACATATATAGGATTATATTCAAACTTAAATAACAATTTATTAAAATCTTACATAAATGGTTTAGCTCAACAAGTAAAAATTTATATGTGGACAACACCTTATACTATTAACAATGACCATAATCATAATCATAAAAAACGAACCGAAGGTTCTAGGGCTTTGCCCGATCTTAAAGAATCTTATAATAATAATAATGATGATAATATAGATGATGATAATGTAGATGATGATTCTAAAACATCTGAAAAAGGTGTGAATGGTAACAAAGATTATAAAAATTTAAGTGAAGAAAAATTTATATCTCAACATGATATTAATACTACATATAATCAAAATTTATCTAAATTTCATTTTCTTACAATTGAAAATAATAATGATGGAATAGTTGAAGATACTGTTAGACAACTATAATCAATTTAAAATTTTATCATCTTTAATAAAAACTAAAAGTGATTCAGATTATGGTGGTGTTATTAAATTTTCCAATAGAGATCAAAGACCAATATTTTTCACTATTATATTATTATCAAATAATAAATATAATTTGGAATTAGATATTCCTATCAGGGAATGGCATCCTATCAGGGAATGGCATCCTATACCAAAAAGTGTAATTTATGATGTTGAAGAATCAATTTATGATGTTGAAGAATCAATTTATGATGATGATGAAGAATCAATAGTTAGTGAAAATAAATTTCAATTATCTTTTGATAAAACGTTATATGATAAAACTTAATATGATAAAACTTAATGTGATAAAACTTAATGGGACAAAGAAAATAAAATAACTAAAGAACGTGAAATATATAATAATATAAAATAACTCTCAAGACCCTGATATTAAAATGTTTATATCTAAAATTAAAACACAAATTTTTTCTTTAAAAAATAAAAAAATGGAAAATACTAAGTTTTATTGTAACTTATGTAAAAAAAGTTGCAAACAAAAAGAAGTTATCAATCTCATTTACAAAGTAAATTGCATTTACAAAATGTAGATCGAGTTGATGAAGGAAATATATTAAAAGTAAATAATTATAAAAACTATCTAGAAACATTGCCTACTGATATAAAAGTTAAAAAAATATTTGATGATTATTCACATTCGGAATATATAAAATTTTTTAATAGTGAAGATGAGTCCATACCCGATGAAAGATATTTATTTAATGATACAGATGAATTAAACGAAATTAAAAAAACAGATGAAGCCGAACGAACCGAAGGTTCTAGGGCTTCGCCATTAACAGATATAAAATATTTATTTAATGAATCTGTACGAACCGAAGGTTCTAGGGCTTCGCCCGTTGAACATAATGAAACCGATGAAACTTTTTATAATGTATTAACAAACTTTGCAAAATATTTAAGAAATCTTTCAAATGTTACATGAATGTAGAAGTACTTTATACAAAAAATGGACCTGATGGAATTCCTGAAGAAACAATACAAGGACATTTTACAAATTCGCAAGAAATTCATAATGTAAATGATATACAACCCATATTTGAATCTATGATACTTAAATTAGAAAATTGTATAATTGAAGCCCAGTTACGTGAATCTGGTTGGAGATTTGTTAAAATACTATCCAAGAAAATAGTAATTGATAAATATAAAAATAATACTGGTGGTAGTTATGTTCCTTTACCTTTTCGTTCACCACAAATTATTAACATAAAAAATGAAGATGATTATTGTTTTCTGTGGAGTATTATAGCAAATTTACATCCTGCAGAATATCACAAAGAAAGACTAAGTCATTATGACAAAAAAGAATATATAAATAAGTTTGATCTCTCTGACTGCTTAGATGAATTTCTATATGATTATAATAGGTTAATTAAGTTTCATAAAAAGAATAAAAATTTAATAGAAGTAATTTTTTTTGAATTAAATGTGAATTATGTTTCTATTGGTAATATTACTCCACTTTACTCAGATTCAAAAAAATTTTATTCGAATAATAAAAATTTGTCAATCAGAAATAGTATATAATGATAGAGGAAATTACATGCATCATAATATTTTTTACCAAGGAAAAATAATATGTACTGAAAAATTTGAAATTGTTAAAACACTATCACCAATAATGATTAATCATAATAATTATAAAGGACGTAATTATAATTATGATTATGATACTGATTATTTATCTTTATCTTTAGAATATCAACAAAACTTAGAAAATTTAAATAAAAGTTTACAAGAATGTAAAACAGATTATCAACAACAATTAAAAATGTTACTACAAGAATATCACCATAAATATCAAAAGAAGATAGAAACAATTCAAAAATTAAATAAAGAAAATAATGACGAAAATAAAGACAATAAAGAATTAAGTGAATGTTTAAAAAAATGTCAACAACAATATAAAGAACAATATGATAAAGAATATATTTATCAGCTGCAAATACTAAATCAAAATTATCAACAGTCTGAAAATTTTTTACAAAGATATATCGACTTAACACATGAAATATATCAAGATAAATTTGAAAAACTAGAACAAACAAAACAACCAGCACAAGCGAATATATTATATTATCAGGATCATTTTATATTGTGTAAAGATGTTTCTATATTTACAAAAACTTCAGATAATGCTAATTTTCCCTGTCTCCAATGTATGACGAGCTTTAGAACTAAAGAAGAAATGAATAGACATTTGGAGAATTGTCAACAAAATGAAGCAGTCAGAAACACATTTCCAAAAGATGATTATTTAGAATACAATAAATGGTATTTTAAAAATAAAGTACCCTTTACATTATATTGTGATTTCGAAGCATATAATGTTAACATAACACAAAAGCACGGGACATCGGAGATGTCTTCTAGGGCTTCGACCGATTCTGATAATGGTACGGACCAATTAGAACCTTGGGTTTGTAAATATGAAAAAAGTGCATCTGAGCAAAGTAAAGAAAAATATTTATTTGAACAAAAACCATTATGTTGGGGAATGTACATTCATTCAAATTATCCTGAATTATTTAAATCAGAATATTATCAATACTATGGTGAAGATAGTTCAGAAATGTTTACAAAGAAAGTAGAAGAATTACAAGGTCGCTTTTCACAATTGCTTGAAACAAATATACCAATGCTTCCATTAACGGATGAAGAAAAAATTAATTTTGTTAATGAAACAAATTGTTATTACTGTGGAAAAGAATTTACAAAAAATTATAAAAATGGCAAATATATTGATAAAGTAAAAGATCATGATCATCTAAATGGATTATATAGAGGTGCAGCACATAATTCTTGTAATCTTAATGCTAATAAATTTAAATATAACTTTGTTCCTCTATATTTCTACAATGGTTCTAAATATGATTTCCATCTAGTAATGAAAGATTTATTTTCATCTTAAAAATTACAACAACAACAAATAAATGTACTATGTAAAACAGAAGAAGAATATTTTTCAATGCAATTAGGTTGTATTAGAATTTTAGATGCATTTAGATTTTTTACTCCTTATTCATTAGATGTTATGGGAAAAACTTTGAAACCTGAAAAATGTAAAATATTAAATAAATGTATTTTAAAACCTTTAAAAGGAATATTTCCGTATGAATATATAACTGGAGATAAAACCTGTGGTTCACAGTCGAAGACTGATTTTAATTCTGTGAATAAAATTATGGAAGAAAAACAACTTCCTCCAATAAATAAATTTAAATCAACATTAACACAATCACAATTATCTGAAGAAGACTATGCAGAAGCTGAAAAAAATTTGAGAGAGTTAAATTGTAAAACAATGTATGATTATACAATGAAATATCTTCAGATAGATGTATTAATCCTTGCTGATCTTTTTGAAAACTTTCGTGACATGTGTTTAGAATATTACGGAATAGATCCATGTTATTGTTATTCTACACCAGGTTTAACATGGTTAGCAGGATTAAAACATACTGGTGTTCAAGCCTGGCTCTAGGACAAAGTCCGTTAAACTTAAACATTATAAAGAGAATACATATGATAAATTATTATTTTTTGAATCTGGAATTAGAGGTGGGGTTTCATCAGTTTTAGGTAATCGTTATGTACAGTGTTACAATAAAAAAGTAAATCCTGATGATTATGGAATAATGAAACCTTTATCTCCAGAAGAAAGTGATCATTTTATAAAATTGTTTAATCAAAATATAGAAGGACTTATATCAAATGAAGATAGTCAAGCAGCAGTTGATGAAATCATGAGAGAAAACTATTTGTTATATTATGATTTTAATAGCTTATATTCTTCTTGCATGATACAAGAATTACCAACAGGTGAAATGTCATGGTGTATTATTCTAGATTATCAAAAAACATATGATGGAAATTATAATCATGGTTATATATATGAAGTTGATTTAGTATACCCTGATGAAATAAAAGATAAAACAAAATATTTTCCTTTCTGTCCCGAAAACAAAATTCCCAATATAGAAGATTTTTCAGATTATCAAAAATCTATAATTCCTAAGAAATACAGACCAACAAAAAAAACTTATGTTAACACAAAGTAATAAAGGAAAGTATGTTGTTGAAGGAAGAATGCTAGATTGGTATTTAGAACATGGAATGATTCTCACTAAAATTCATCGGAAACTAGAGTATAGAAAATCTAAATGTTTAAAAAATTATATAGAGTTCAATATTGAAAAACGTAAAATAGCTAAAAGAAATAAAGATGATTTTGGAAACGTGTTCTTCAAATTAATGAATAATGCATTTTATAGTAAGACTTTAGAAAATGTGCGTAATAGACAAAATATTGAAATAGTTTATGATAGAGATAGGTTTCAAAATTTAACAAGGAAACCTACATATAAAAGAACTACTAGATTTAGTGATAATCTATATGCTGTACATTTACGTCGAATCAGCGTAAAACATGATAAGTTTAGTTTTATAGGATTCACTATATTAGAATTAGCTAAACTATTTATGTATAAATTTATATATGATTATTTAGCACCTGCTTATGGCAAAAACTATAAATTACACTTTACAGATACCGATTCTGTTTTCTTAGAATTAACAGTACCGTATGATTCTTCACTTGATAAAGAAATAGATAAAATAAAAGATATCATTCATCCTTCTGATTTATGTAAAGTAAAAGATGAACTAGAAGGAAATGAAGATTTCATAACAGAAGCTATATTTTTAAAATCTAAATGTTATTGTTATAATACAACTAATAATATTAAAACACATAAAACATTAAAAGGAATTTCAAAGGCATCAGTGGCTAATCAAATAACATTTCAAGATTATAAAAATGTATTATTTAATAATGAAATAAAGGAAGCATGTAATTATAGACTTAATTCAAATAAACATAAAATGTATTTAAAAGAAGAACATAAATTAGCATTAGATCCATTTGATGATAAAAGAAAGATTTTGCCTGATGGAATAACTACTGAACCTTTTTAATTTTCTAATTTCTAAGATAGACAAATTTGATATATATATATATATAAAATAAAAAAAAATATTATAACACTATATTTGTATATTTTTTATCACTCGGTAAACAAATCTTCCATAACTCTATCATGAATTTTTTTATCAATATTAATTGTGATAAATCCATAATCTTTTGACCAAGCATTGTTACACGCTTGTTTAAATTCATCTTTATTTCTTACACACAAATCTCTTAACAAACCACTTAAGTTTCTTGCATTTATTTCAAATAGTATAAATATATTTGCATTCTTTCTAATAACACTTCCGTCTAATGAATACATACTTTGTGTTAAATAAAAAACACTACAGTTATTATGTCTACCTCTTGTAAAATAATTTCTCTGAACTGACTGATTTCTATCATTAACACAATCATCAAAAATTACAAAATGTTTCATTCTTTTATCTAGTTTACTGGGGTCTTGCATATTACCACTATCATCTATTAATTGTATCTTTATATGCTTATTTTTATTGGATTCAACTAACTGATTATTTTTTGCTGCTTCTTCACACCACGAACTTATTTCTTCTTCATCTTCAGATTTTTCATATTCTTTGAATAATGAAGCAATTGCTGTTTTTTTAAGATTATTTTCAAATCCATATTTTAAAAATTGATAGACGGGTTGTTCTCCTGCTGTTGTATAAATTATAAGATTGTTATAATCCAAAAAATTTGGAGTCGTGAGAATTTTAAATAATAGATACGTTTTTCCACATCCTGATCTTCCACAAATAACTGATAAAACTTTATTAGATAAATTTGGATGATGATTAAATTTAAGTTTTTTTTATTTAATGGTAGTACTTCACTCATTTTTTAATAAAAAAATTTTATTTTTAATTTTTTTTATTTTTTGTTTCTAAAGAATAATAATAATAATAATAATAATAATAATAATAAGAAAATTAAACTTCTCTAGCTTCGCGTGGGAGTTTATACCTCTCGAACGGGAGTTTATACCTCCCGAACGGGAGTTTAAACCTCCCGAACCAAAAGATCTATCATAATCTCTTCACCTCCAAAATTTATTTCTTCTCCTTTCTCATCAGTGATTCTCATGTTATTGTTGTTAATAGTTTTTCTTGTAATAGGGAAATATATTAATGTTTGTGGAATTACATTTAATCTATAACCAATGGGTACAGTAAAAGCTGGAAAACTGAATATTAAATTTGACAATTTACCATTTATATATCCTCCTTCAATAATGTCACAATGTACAACAATTGAATTTATTTCAGTTATTTTTGGAATCTTCTTACCTAAATGATAACCTTGACTATAGGTTTGTTTATTAAATCCTAATAGCTTTGACAATGATCTATCATGATTAAAATCAACTTGATGATTTTCGTCTAAAGTAAGAGAAAATTTATTAACTGCCGGTTCAACTGCAAAATGTAATTGTTTCTTATCTTTAAATGGTATACCTAAATGTCTCTTAATTTCATTTGATATTGATTCAACTTCGTAAGAACCAGGAAGAAAAGTTAGTATTTTCCACGTTTTGCCTTTATCAGTAGAATATCTAAATTGATCATTCACATCTTTGATAACGTTTTGAATAGTGTTAAATGTGGAGAAACTAGTCAATGCAATTTGATAATTTTTATTTTTTTCCAAATGTAGAATGGGTTCTAAATTACAAGTGTGTGATGAAGTAGTTATGATTCGAAACAGAAAAGATCACTCCCTTTTTGAGTAAACCACGATATATTGTAATAAGATAGATAGCTAAAACTTTGTACAGTGGCATACGTTTCGCGACCCAGTCGCTGCCTCAGTGCCAAATAAAACTAAGACGGAAGGTGACAGAACACTGTGTGTGGACTTAAATAGGTACGGATCGATTGCTTAGATGCGAGTATTCATCAGCCAACCAGCTCGTGCTTCCTATTCAGACCCGGTGACTTATTGTTGATGTGCCTCGCTTCAGCAATACGGCTTTCAATAGGTAAACTTAGTTTGTCTAAAATACAATACCTGAAATCGTTAATGGACATGTTACGATTGTGGGCGGTCTTGGCATGCTCAGTAAGAGCGCTGGTATTATTACGACTCCTTAAACTACTGGCGTGCTCCTTAAGGCGAGTGACAAAAGGACGGCTAGTAGACAAAAGGAAGCCAGTCGATCTTTTGTGTAGGACTGTTTGTGGTTGATGCTATCGGTCTTAACGGAAAACCACTGTCTGTCCGGGTCTTGTGGTCTTTCACGCAAGTCTTAACCCTCCAGGCGGTGGGGGGGGCATATTTATGCCCCCCTTTGTATTTTTTGATCTAATTCATGAAATATGAAACGTATGATTCTGAAATTTTCAGTAGCTTATTTTTTGCGTATTTTTGACAATTTCCTGTAAAATTATTAAAATTGGATCACAGAAACGACCTTTACATGACCTTTATTGAAAAGTACTTTCGAAATTTTATCAAATCAGTGAAATTCTTCAGAAATTTTGTCTATGAATGAATTGCTATTGCTTGGAATCACTCATTACGTATAGAATAACTTATTTGACTATAAATAACTTTATGCTTATCACGGTTTACCAATTCAAATTTGAAAATAAGCTGCATATACTACTTACAATGATATTGTAAGTACTTTATAGAGTAATATTAGTTTTTACATCTTTTTCATTACTGTTATGTATTGAAAATATATTCACATGTATATGTTATGTATTTTCTACATGTAGGCAATGTATTTTCTACATGTAGGCATGTACATGTACTATTTGAACATAAATATATGGAATACTGTTTTCAAAATTTGTAGAAAAAATGAGTTCCAAACACTATAAAAGATTTTCTAAACACCTTGGTTCTAAACACCTTGGCAGTAGAGGCAATAAGTCTGCGTATCACGTTCAATCGCCTTCCCACTGCATCCTTTCATCACTTACAAACACGCCGAAGGCGCTATTGCGTGACTAATTTGACTGCATTGGAATCGGTAACAGTTTTCTTCATAATCAGCTGTAACCAAATTTGATCAACTTGAGTTGTATTCAACAATGAAAAACATTTGTTTGAATCAAATATGCTTCCATGACATTAACAAAAAGCTCTTTTGATAAGAGTGATAAATGTTTCAATATTTTTAGAGTCCTCTCTGTTGATTATCTCAAAAAAAAACTATATATATAATTTTATTTGATAATAACTAAACAAATAAATTTTCAAAATTTAAAATGCTATTTATGCATATATTCAAATTTTAAAGCAATGCGAACATCACCATTGTATTCAGAGAACTTGAAACATGTTTGAATCAATTTTTGCGATAATCTGATGATAAAATTTCGCTAAAAACATAAAAAATACATTTTTCTGAAAAAAAAACGCATTTTCAAATTTTGAAATGCTATTTATAGCATGAAGACAGTCAAATTAAGTAATTCAAATGGCACCACTGAATTCAGCATGTCCGAAATGTGTAAGGGCCAGCATTTCATAAAATTCGCACACTTAGTTTAGGATATCCTGGGGGGCATAAATATGCCCCCCCCCACCGCCTGGAAGGTGGCTGAAGGGCCCACCGCCTGGAGGGTTAAAAGTTGCTGGACGACTGCCGCAAGATTTTAGTTTTTCTTTTTCTAAACGAGAGAAGCTGTTCTTACAGATACCATCGAGTATTTTATTAGCTTGATTTTCTATTTTAGCAACATTCGATTTTTCTAATTTTCGATAAGTCGTTTCATCTTGAAGTAAGTCTCGGGTGCTACTTATATAACGGTCTTTTTGCGTGACCACGAATCTGTTAGTTTTATCGGATGCTACAGCTACTAAACCATTATCGTTTAGGAATTGTTTTGTGGCATAAATATTGTTGTTAGTATCCTTGTACCTTTGACTACCTTTGGTATACTCAATCTCTTGATTGATCACAATCAGCGCTTCATGTTTAAATAGATTCAGGTTCAATTCCTGATCGTCATTCATCTTAGGGGCTAGAGTTACTCTATTTCTATGAAAAGGAATAGTCATTTTATTGGAATTATTATTTTCATTATTTTCATGAACAGCTCTCCACCTAAGTTTATTACTGAGGATTTCTAAATCCGTGTTGGCCTTATCTACAAAGCGGTCGTTCAGCTGGGGTGGAACCCGAAACTTGGGACCGTTCTCCAAACACTCGATAGCAGGTTGTGGTAAGGAATCATCGCAATCGACTGTGATACGGGTACCGTCGGTGTCTTTCGTACGACACAGGAGCTGGTCAGCCGACAAAAACCCCCGCCTACGAAACCAATACTCGTCCCTATACTCAAAATGAAAACTAGGCTGGTGCTTGAAACGGTAAGACACACGTGACAAAGGAAAGGTAGAGCCAGTTAACACCATCCACTTCTTCGAGTGCCTTTGGAAGGTCACCTTCTCCTCCATCGTCAGCATCTCCTCCACTCGGTCGATTAGGGACTCCAGGAACTTCGCTTCGCACTGTCGGGTAAGCTTCAGGTACTCATATCCAATACTCTTGTTCAAACCATCCACTTTCCACTCCCTGTTCTTAATACAGCTTCGCAAAAGCTCCTTCTCCAAAGACACCATCTTGCGTTTGACTGCTTCGTTCTGAACCTCTCCTGGTATGGATGCAAACCAGTTGTAGACGAATGTTGGGATCACACTATGAGTCAGACATGTTCGAAGATATTGGATGTCACCTTCCGCCTTCACTTAGATCAATTAAGAAATTGCATTACTTTTATAGCTTTTAACTATGAAATAAGTTTCGAAAATGAGACCTACCTCCAAATACACGGCTGTCCGATGGGCTCCCACTTCGCTCCTCCATTTGCGATCATTGCAATTCATTTTATTGAGACGCAAGCGTTGGAGCACCTCGATAAAAGTGGTATCATTCCGAATATCTTTTTACGGTATGTCGACGACATAATTATGGGTCCGTTTTCCCGTAACATAGAAACTTTTGAAAAAATACTAGAAGTATTCAATTCCATTAATAAAAGTATACAGTTTACTATCGAAGTTCCAGATCTGAAAACCGCCCTAAATTTCCTCGATATATCTATCAGAATAAAAAATTATGATATTAGCTATCAGTGGTACTCGAAACCTACCCACTCCGACATCACTCTGAAAAAAGATAGTTGGGTGCCTCGTAACATTAAGGATAATTTCGTGAAGAGTACTGAACAGCGGGTTGCATCCAGATGTTCGAATCCGGCCTTGAAAGACGAGTCTTTAAAAAAGGCACAAAACCGACTTCGTAAGAATGGGTTTAGCAACCGAGATTTCAATAAAAACAAGAGTAAGAAAGAGAAAACAAATAATAATAACGTAAAATTTACTGTAGACTATGTGAGCGATAGCTGTAATAGAAAACTTAAATCACTCGTGAAAAAATACAACTTACCCATCACCCTAGTTAACAAACCGAATAAAACTTTAAAACACTGCTTAAATAATAAGAAAAATAGTCGTAAACATGAAAATTGCGAAATATTTACTGGTTTGAACGGTAGCTATGCGTGCGATGATCGATACGTGGTATATCAATTTACATGTAGGCTTTGTAACCAATCGTACATTGGGCAAACTAGCCGTCCTTTTGTCACTCGCCTTAAGGAGCACGCCAGTAGTTTAAGGAGTCGTAATAATACCAGCGCTCTTACTGAGCATGCCAAGACCGCCCACAATCGTAACATGTCCATTAACGATTTCAGGTATTGTATTTTAGACAAACTAAGTTCACCTATTGAAAGCCGTATTGCTGAAGCGAGGCACATCAACAATAAGTCACCGGGTCTGAATAGGAAGCACGAGCTGGTTGGCTGATGAATACTCGCGTCTAAGCAATCGATCCGTACCTATTTAAGTCCACACACAGTGTTCTGTCACCTTCCGTCTTAGTTTTATTTGGCACTGAGGCAGCGACTGGGTCGCGAAACGTATGCCACTGTACAAAGTTTTAGCTATCTATCTTATTACAATATATCGTGGTTTACTAAAAAAGGGAGTGATCTTTTCTGTTTCGAATCATGCCTAACTACCTCCCGTACGCCACAATCAACAACGATGAAGTAGTTGTTATAATTTGTAACGTCGTACTAAATTTTGATGAACCCAAAATCTCTATCAAATTTTCTAAATGATTATTAATTTTGTCTAAATCTGCTGAACACATTTTTTAGTTAAAATTTTGAATAAATGTCTTTTATAAAAAAAATTAAAAACAACAACATATTTCAGCTACGGGCGAAGCCCTGGAAGACATCTACGATGTCCCGTTATACTTTTATAATCCTCTTCATTTAGAATCTTCTTTTCTAACAGTCTTTTCAATATAGCATGAATTTCATTGAAACTAGAATTATGTCCTTCTTTTATTGCAGATATTAAAATATTTAATCTATTTAGTAATTCTTGTGGATCATCTGGTAAAAATACAGTTGTTTCTGTTTTCTGTTTTTCAGATAAACCTTTTCCTACTTTAACTCCCGTTGATAATAAATTTTCTAATTCTCTATAACGTTTAAGAGTTTTTCCTGCTTTAACTCTATCTAACATAGCTTTATATTTTATGAGATCTTCTACAGCATAATTATTTAAATCTGCTGCTCTTAAAAGATCAACAAAATTTCTATCTAAATTAAAAGGATATTTATCTGGTGAAAAAATTAAACCTCGAAAAGGTTGTGGAAATATTTCTTTTTGTCCGAGATAAAATCTAGGTATTGTTTTTCCATCTATAAATGAAATAGAATGTTCAAATTGCATAGATTTTGGTAATTTCTTATTAATGTTTGATTCTAGTAATCCATAGTCATCTAATATAGTTTTGTTCTCTGGATCTGTTATATCAATTTGTTTATCATTATTTGTACTTTCTTTTTCAAGAGTTTTAAATGGTTTCATAGTTTTCTCAAAATCAGTTTTTACTTGCTCGGTTTGCTGCATTTTTTAAAACATATCAGATTGAATACCAGCTTTTATCATTCTATGTTGAAGATGATTTTCTTTCATAATACTTCTTTGTTTTATTAACTCTTCTAATTGTTTTATTCTTTTAAAATTATCAGCTTTAATTTTATCCATTTTTAAAATATAATATTTGAATTTTGTGGTAACATTGGAATACAGCAAAAACATTTTACTGAAAAAATTATTTTTTTATTGCTTTGTTGTATGTCATCTTTTCGCTTTAAGTTTTGTTTAATAAAGTTTTGCTTAAATTTTCGCTTAAAGTTTTTAGCTCTTCTAAAAAAATTTTGTCATTTTCTTCATTAGAAATTTTACCATCACTCGAAATTTTTTCATCCTGTTTATTCTTATCATCAACTTTTTTGGTCTTTAAATGAAATGATATTTGATTTACTTCATTAGCTATTTGATCAAATTTTTCAATCTCATCTAACATAATAACATTATCATCACATACTCTTTGAAAGTAGTAATGCAATTTGTCATAAACTTCTTTAATATGTAAATGTTTAGTTTTTAATGATTTTCGTTTCTTAGTTATTAAAGATTTATGTAACATTGTAACAAGTGAAGTTGCAAAAACACCCGTACCTGTTAAAGCTGTAGCAACTACTAGAATTACTAAAACACCTGAAGATATAACAATTGTTAAAGCACCTAAAATTATTGTTAAGAATATGCCAATTCCTTGTGTTACATTCTTAACTTTAGTCCATCTCTTTCTTAATTTTTTATAATGCTCTAATCTTAATAATAATTGAGATTCCTTATCTTTCATATACCTAACTCTATCTTTGTGTTTTTCTTTGTTCATTTTTTCAATGTTAATCTTTTCAATGTCCATTAAAGTAGAACTACGTTCATATGATAACGAAGGATATATTTTTGCGGTTTCTTCCACTTTTGTTTCTTCCACTTTTGTTTCTTCCATTTTTAAAGAAATATTTTTAGTCACATAATTTTAGTTATCTCATATTTTAAAAACCTGAAAAATGGATTTAAAAGACATTTTTAAAATTACCATTTTTTTGATGTTGTGGCTTGGAACGGTCATGATTTTAAGGGTGGGGTGTAAAATGTCATAATCTCAAATTTTGAGATTCTTAACTTTTATGATTTTCGGTGTCTTTGAACGGTCATGATTTAAGAGAGAGAAAAAATAACCTTTATCTCAAATTTGAGATTCTTAACTTTTATGATATTCGGTGTCCTTGAACGGTCATGATTTGAGCAATGAAAAATGTCATAATCACACACTTGAGATTTTGAAAAATTTGAAAAATTGGGTATTTTTAAAAACGCCTAAATTTATGAATTTAGGTCTCCATAACCTGAAAAAGGGTTCAAATTCATGAATTTATGTCGTTTTTAAAAATACCATTTTTTCTAAAAATGGTACTTTTTAAATGGTCTAAATTCATGTATTTAGGTCTTAAAAACCTGAAAAAAGGGTTCAAATTCATGAATTTATGTCGTTTTTAAAAATACCATTTTTTGAATTTGTCTTGTCCTCAAACGGTCTTTTGACCATTACTAGAAAATCGTATTTCATTTTCAGAAGTAATACATAATTTTCAGACAACAAGAATTGAATTTCCGAAATGTTATTTGGAATTCAGACTATCTAAACTCGCAACATGAATTTTAGAAAACACAATATGTTTTTTAAATTCGCAAATTGTAATTTGATTTCACAATTTGACATGTATGTAAAATAAATTGTATTTAAATAGCAAAATTTGTATTTTTGAAGCGCAAATTGTATTTTAGAAATCATAGTCAACAATTATTTGAAATCTGGATATCATAAAATGCATTTCAGAAGCAACTGATGTATTTGAAGAACGAAATTTACAAATTCAGATTAATCTTTTGAAATTCAGAAATCGTGAAATGTATTTCAGTTAAATAATTTTGTCTTCACGACAGTTGTAATTGACGTGAAAAGTGAATTGTAATGAAGGCAATATGAGTTACATTGTGTCAGCAGCAGGGACCATATTAAAGGTACCTTCTAAGATATGATTTCTACCAGCAAAATGAAAATATCAGATAATTGTTTAATCTGCCAAACGACTTAAGCGAGGAAGTCCGTTGCGAGGCTAAATACATGTTTGCACTTTAAACATGTAAATCGTGTCTCTACCATTTTGAATAATGGGCCTAAGCCCAGCCTTTGCCCACTCTGTCGCGAACTGCTGTTCTATTAATCTTCTTATATTTCACCTTGCAATAATCTCCATCATTATTGCTTCCACAATATAACATGGATTTTTGAGGGCAGCAATGTAGGAAAAAAGCGGGCAGCAACGCCATGAATACGCATGCAGATATGCGCTGATTGAGATTTCAAAAATGTCTTTCACATGCATAGATAGAGAAATCATCATTACGGGATATATTGTTGCCTCTCTTTTTCCATATTGTACCATAGCTCAATTACGCACAATAAAGTTCATGCTTTCCAAACAGTGCATGAATTTCAAGGAGTGCAATAAACCGTCTTTATTGCACTCCTTCATTGGAATACATTGACACATAGAAAGTTTTTCATTGGACTCTAAAACGGCAAATTCTACATCGAAATCTCACGAAACACCGCTGATATCTACAACTCCATAACAAATAGAAGTAGATTTTCCATAGACTTCTAAATTTCTATGGATCTAGGAAGTATAGAAAGATGTCTTCAGACTTGAACAATTTAAGCAAACCAATTCCTTGACTGACGTAGCGCTGCGTTTCACCCTACAAGGGCTCGTCAGTACGGCTCGGAATGGTCCAAAATAGCTTAAAATATCTAGAATGGCTGAACAAGCTGAAAGACTGCACAAAAGGCTGCTCTGCGTTTGTTTATCCTGGCTTAGCCGTGCGCGGCAGATAATCATAAAGATTTCAGAGTGCCAGTTTGAGCCCTTGTAGGACGAACCACAGCGTCTACGGCTGTCAAGGAATTGTTGTGCTCAAATTGTTCAAGTCTGAGGACATCTTGCTATTCAATAAATTTCTAAATACGTTGGCCATACCCGAGTTTTAATAATGGAGTTGATTTGTGCTAATAGCCTTGCGGGTATAAAATAAAAAATACTCTGTTGAGTAAATTTTCGATTTAATCTTCGTCAGACTCTCACCGCATTTGAATTCCCCCTCATCGCATGTCCACCAGCATCTTCAGCAGCATGGCACAAACAACGGCCACACAATCAAATGGATGATCCTAGGGAAAGAAAAGTGCAATCGTACGCGCCTAGCATTAGAGGCATTTCATATCGCCAAAGAAAACAACCTGATGAATGGCTGCATGGGAAACCGCACGCTAAGATTTTTGTCAACAGACCGACCCATCTGTGACAATAGACAGGAACAATTATCGCCCCTCACCGCGTTTGCTGACCGCTCATCACAGGATGCGGGGGAAAATATCCAACGGTGATGTAACTTGACACCCTGCCGGATTGATGGCATCAGAGAATCTTCCTAATTGTGAAGTGACAATCTTTCTTATAAAAGCTCTTGTAATTTATACCTTCATCAAATGTGAGAGTCTGACGAAGATTAAATCGAGAATTTACTCAACAGAGTATTTTTATTTTATACCCGCAAGGCTATTAGCACAAATCAACTCCATCTTTCTATTCAATGCCCAGGCGAACTGGCACTCTGCAATCTTTGTGATCCAAGAAGTCTATGATTTTTGACAGCTAAAAAATCTGATGGTCATAGATTCTGACGATGCCGTGAAGAAATATAAAGTTACTCACGCAACTCATGCAAAGATATCCATCTTTATTGCATTCTTCTCGATCAACAAACTATGTCCTCACTCTTCGGGCTCGTGCACAGAGACATGTTGATCTCAAAAAATGCAATAAAGATGGAGACTTTGCACTTGTTTCGCAAATAACTACATATTAGTTGAACTTTTTATCAATTTCCTTATTAATTCGTAATTTTTCGTCGATGAATTCAAATTGATTTTATCTGAAATACATGCAATGATAATTGAAATTCAATGCATGGTTTCTGAAAACTAATCAACATTTTTGATAATTCAATTTGCGATTCTTAAAATGATGTTGTGTTAAATGAAATGCATCTCATTCTTCAAAAATACAAATTGTGAATTGTGGACATTTCTAAAATTGATTTGAAGTTATCTGAAAATATTTTAACTTAATCCAAAAATGAAGTTGCGATTCTGTAATTTAATTTCTGATTTAGAAACTATATGTTATGATCTCTGAAATATAAGTTATAATGTTATAATACATTTCTTGTATTTTCATATCTTCTAAAATTCATTTCATTTTGTCAGCAGTACACATAATGAAACTACAATTTATTTATTTAGCGTTTTCTGTTTTACAATTTGTCTTTCAAAATTACATATTGTAGAATCCAAAGTGCTAATAACTTAAGCCTTACGGAATGAAATCGAAGTGACTTATACTCAAAAATGAGAGATATCTTCATATATGAACTAATAAAGCAACTTAGGTCTAACTGAATCACTTTGTCCTTTGAGAGATGGTGCACGGAATTTGATCAGCAGCTTTTCATAAATTAAGAGATCATATCTGTTTGGGCACCTTTTTAAAATTCTAAAATTTGACAGTCGGATGTTCTTGTCGCCGCGTTGTTGCTGTTTATGTTTGCCAATAGACGATGACTGTTGCTTGTGTTCCTCCACTCTCTCAAATCCAAAGCACATGTGAAAAGGCTGTAAAAGTTCCGAAAGCCTAGCTCGCGCAGTTTACTGCAAGAATGTGTACACTCTACACTTGTGATTGGCATGCACCTGTATGCGGTGATGATAGTACCAATCATAGAATTCTGACTAAATGATTGACTTTGCATATTTGTGTATTTGGTTCGATAAAATGACTATAATCTGTCTATGCTACATGCCAAATATTTTTTATGAAGTAATTCGTGTGCAGCAAAAATGAGAGTCGCCTCCGGTGATATATAGGCTTAAATCTCTACATTGTAATAAAATCGTCTGTCTATAAATGCGGAAGAATCAATAGCCGATGTTCAAATTCAGTCAGATTAGAAGTTTATGCATTCATGTTTCCAGCAGACGCAATTTTCCTCATTTTCGAGGCCTTTTAGAGGCTTAAATTACAGGCTAAATAAGAAATTTTTGTTCACGCATTCATTCATTTTTATCTATACATTCTTCCTTTTGATTGTTAGATTTTAGCTTTCAAAAAATTTCACCGCATTGACTGCTCACCACTTGTTAGACATTTTCGGAACGCCAAGCATGAAATTGTAGATTGATATGCATTTCAAAATTATAACAGATGACGTATCGTCCCAGATATGAAAATGGTGTCCAAAAAAATATGGACGTGTTATCCCAAACAGGTGCCTGCATTACTGCTGAAATTTATAGTTTTTACTTCTTTGACTTCGCTGCATCAAAACCACTTTTGCGATTCTTTTATTATGCCATGCAGTAGTAATTCAACTTCTTTATACAAATATATTCCTATCAAGATGTGAAGCTGAAAAACTAACAAGTCGGCTTCATTTAATATTCATTTAAATATTAAATTTAAAAAAATATTAAAATATATTAAAAAATATGCAATATGAAATTGAAAATTCTTAAGCTGTTTGAAACAGATACTGAAGAGATGCAGAAATTTTGATTGATTTATATTTAAGCACTTCAATATGAAAGTTTTCTGTCTCAATAGATGTTCATTCATGAAATCTTGAAAGTCCATGAAATTTTCCAATCTGGATAGATTTGAATTTCGAATTTCCATCTAAAAATGGTTTGAAATTAGGTTTGTCAGCCGATGTTTCACCTGTCATTTTTCTATCAAAATCTTGGATAATCTCCAAATCCAAATTAGACGGCCTTAATTGCATAATTATGCCGTCTAATTTCCTATGTAATACCTATGAGGTAGGAGCATTTCACCCTCCATCTTCGCATTCCCAGTGAAAATGACATTGAAGTGATTCCTGTGGTTTACAGTTCGGACTTGTAGAAATCTCAAGCTTGACATATTTCAATGTTTTGAGCTGCTTAGGCTATGTAGAAAATTATCATAGATTTTAGGCTCAGTAACAATGCAGCCTACGCGCCGACGGTTTAGTCTGTCATTTGAAAGGAAATATATCGTCATTCATTAATGGATTCTCAAACGGGAATGAGAAGGATTCGAGAAGGAGCAAGTTGTCTAATTCTGTAATATGCCATTTCGATATTAAGGTTGCATGTAACTTCCTTTCTAGGAAACCAAAGCGCGCGCAGATGAATCTAATTCTTTGCGGCCTCCGCTAAATCACACGTGGATCAAAGTTTCACAAATCAGCACACACACACGTGTGTGGGGCTTAATCTGGATGCACTAGCACATAGAAATTCAATTCATACATTGTTCCTTCTTCTCGAGAACGAAGTTAGCATAAAGTAAAAAATTCTTCAGTGGTATAGTTCTCTTCAAAATTTGGGCGTCAGTAGAGTGGCGTGTTTTTAAGTAATTTGCGTTTAACAGTGATTGTGCATGTTTGCCAGCTTGTCTTGTTCACTCTCAACTTGTCGTGCTTGCGGAAGAGTGGATCACCCGAAAGCTTGCCAATAAAGAAATTTCGAAGAGAACTATACCACTGAAGAATTTTTTACTTTACACATAGAAATTCTACAAAGTAGAGAAAATACAAAATACTGAAATAGAATTCTACAAAATGTGTGCCGACAAGTAAAAGCGTCATTTGTTGTCAAGGATTCTAGAAATTATATTGAATTCGAAACGTTTACAGATAATCACAATTTACATTTATTTGATGAATACAAACAGAGCATTACTCTATAATCGCAGCACAGAGACTTCAGTGTTGCGACACTCCCGCCGCCAAAAATCCTATGTACAAATATTAAGCACACATGATTGTAAAAAAGTTCCACACTTTCCGATGTCCGGATCGATCGAGTGAGAGAGAGAGAGAGAAAGGTGTTTATTTTCATCAAATAAGAATCGAAAAGTAATACAAGTTAGTACAATGCAATCACAAAACTGAAGTTATGAATGTTCGAAATTTTCATACAAGCTTAATCGTATTTAAATTTGATAAATCAGTCACAGTATGCAGAGTTAATATGTATGCACATCTTTGGTAAAAACGAGTCGCGACGCAAGGATGTATGACAAAACGGTATGGACAAACGCCCACTTGGGAACGATTGGGGAAAAGACAGTCTAAAAAAGTATCGCAAGTTGGAATGCCATAGAAAAGTCTTTCAGCTGCTCGGAATCTCCTTGTGGACAAATCAGGAAGCTCAATACCTTTAATCTTAAGACAGCGGCTTTGAATTCTCTCTAAACACCGAGAGTTTTCGGGGGACAGTCCAATGAAAGAAGGAGAAGCGTATTCGATGAGACTCCTAATCAGTACACTATAGATTGTGCGGAACTGATCATTGTTGGTAGTAGATTTCATACGACGCAGGATGTACATACACTGTGCGCATTTCCGAGTTATTTATTCCATATGTGATTTCCAAGAAAGATCGGAATCAAGGAGCACACCAAGGAAGCGGACGTAGCTGTCAAATTTACTCCTTCGATTGCATCTTCGATTTGGCACAACTCCCTAAAACCACCGCGATATCGTATCATCCCAATTGTCTTGCTCGAATTCATTTCCATCCCGGCTGACGACGACCACGCTCGGATAGATTCGATCTCATTTTTGATTCTTTCGACGTCTTCGTTGCACATAGCCTTTGAGATTCCTCAAACCATTGAAACATCATCGACATACTTAATGAGGCAAGTAGTCGGATAACATGATTGTAATGACTGCATATAAATACCAAAAAGGTAAGGCCCAAGTAGTGATCCCTGCGGCACACCACTAGTAATTCGCCTTGAGTCACTCTTTATTCAATTGACTCTAACGCATTGATGTCTGTCAGACAAATAATCGTGCATGAGTCTGACAAATCCACCAGGAACATTCAAGTCAGCAAGTCTGGCTAATAAAATGGAGTGATCAATCTTATCGAAGGCCTTTGTGAAGTCGAAGCCAACAAACACGGCAGCTCCATAAGATGGATCATCAGCGATTCTTGTAATGGCATCATGAGCTGCTATGACCGCGTGAGTTGTGGAGGATCTCTTCCTGATACCAAACTGATTTCTCCCAAGGTAGCGTGTTAGGCAAGGCTTCATATCGTTAAGAATAATTCGCTCGGCAATTTTGGCGGGCACAGATAGCAAGCTGATGGGACGTGTTTCACATTTAGATGTACTCGAAGATTTGGGTATAGGGACCACATCCGCGACCTTCCAACTAGTGGGAAACTGCCGTTTGCGAATGCTTTCACTTATCAAGTGACAAACAGGAGCAGCCAGCGCTTTTCTTGTACAAAAGTGTGGGTATGTCATCACTCCCAGCTGATTTTGATCGTATGTGTGACAAATACCTCCAAACATCAACTTCATCGAAAGCTGGCATCCACGAGTCGTCAGGAACTTCATCAATCGCAAATGAAAATGTTAGAGTGTTCATCACACCGCAGTATTGCTCGTTCAATTAGTGGAGACTAGCTTTGATATTCGACGGATCACCGTGGCAATCGATGCCAATTGAGGATGAGTCTCTTCCCTTTTCCAAGCGAATGTAAGACCACAGGCCTTTGACCGTGCGACTTTGCCTTTTAAAATACGCAGTTTTAGCCTTGAAAATCTCGCCTTTAACCTTATCTTTGAGAGCGTTGTAAACTGACCACTTCTTAGACCGAAAAGCTTCCCATCGCATATTTATAAGATGCTTGACCAGCGGTGTAATCCATGGCGCATCAGAGTCAGTGAAGTACATGATATGTGAAGGAATGGCTTGTATGGCGTCATGCAAATATTCATACAAAATATTGCACTTCTTGTCAATATCAACTTCGGAATAGAAATTGCTTAAATCATTTGACATGAATCGCTTCTCAAACTCAATAATGTTGGCATCACGCATATCATAGAAAACTCGCTTAATCTTAACATCCCTGTTGCCAGCGAGTTCGTCAAACCTAGCGAATACCACATTGTGATCCGACCCAGCGATGGGTGGTCCGATTTCTACATTGGGATTGGGACAGCTATGATGAACATTCTCATCGATAAAAATCAGATCGAGTGTGGAATTGCAACGTGTAGGCTCATGTACAACATTAACAAGAGAGAAAGTCGTTGTTAGAAAAGATCGATCATACTGGTTAAAATCGCCGGTGATAATCAGTCTACCTTGAGGAAATGCCGATAGAGTTTCATCCAATGCTGACGAGAAAGCTTCACGAAATCGGGTAAAGACAGAACAAGAGAGATCAGGAGGTATATAAATCCCGACTGCAGGTGAACTGTACACACTTCAATACCATCGAACATCGGAAATAGAAGTTTCACAGATTTGAGTTGAGATTTCACCCAGATTGCAACGCCTCCACGACAAGAATCATTGAGTCGATTAGTTCGGTGACAGCTGTAGCCTCCGATGCCAACGGCATTGATAGGACTCGCAGAATTGAGCCAGGTTTCAGTGTAAATAACAACATCTGGTCCTTTTTCCATTACGAGACAGCGAAGTTCGTCGAGTTTATTATTGATTGAACGAATGTGAGTTAGTAGAATAGCAGGCACTCTCCTCCTCAATTTAGGTCGCTTAAAAAACATCAATCAAAAATCCTGTGGAATTTCTTCAATGACAACGTCGTTGATGTACAGCTTCTTGCCTTTGACATATGCAGTTTCACCCGGATGATTCAATCGATATTCGTAGGCCATCTTCCGCATTTCAGCAAGCTTCTTGCTGATCTCGGGAGGTAGGTCTTCATGAATGAACACTTTATTCAATGGTGAGTCCGCTGTATTCAAAGACCTCGACTTGGAAAGGAACTGTCTCGCCACCTTCTCATTAGTTCTCACCATGATCAGCCTCGGCTTGTTTCCAGACTTCCAAGATCGATCGAGTTTGCCGATTCTGTAGACAGATTTGATTTCTTTGAGAGGATTATCGATGCCTAGCTGCCTTCCAATACATTCAACAGCCTCATTGCAGCTAGATATGGTCTCGCCTTTAACCAAAACTGCTTCTTGAGGAAAGTTGCGAACAATGAAGGATGCCTTCCGCTTTTCGAATTCCAAAGCACGAATATGGTTTTGCATAGATCCACACTTTGAGTTCAATTCGTTGGTGTCCCTTGAAGCTCGTGCCTCCAGTGCTTTGAATGCAGAATCAAGCATATCAACCTTGCTAAGTCTTGACTTTAATAATTCCAAGGACTGATTAGCAGTAGCAGCCATTGCTTCAACCTCCAAAATTTTCTCTTCGCATTGCTTCCAGATTGATTCACACAATTCTTCAGTTTGTCACATTATTCTCGCACTCTCTAACCGAATGTTTTCATGGAGAGAATTTTCTATAGAGGTCCGAAGGTCTTGCAACTTGCAATCGAATTCCGATATTATCGATCTCTTGGCGATGTCTGCAATGTAATTCAAGTATTCCTCACAGTTAAGGCACACAAAAAACAACTTCTTGAGCTCTTTATCGGTTGTCTTAGTGTGACCTACACAGATAGCATGAAAAACTTTGGAGCAACCCGGACTGCTGCAAGAAATATGCCGTTTTTCACGATCTTTTGATTTTTCAGAAATTAGGCAAGACTCTGCGAAGCACTCCATGATGAACAGTAAGTATCACGGGAAGTCCGAATTTCTGGATAAAGCGGTATCAAAAAGTCAAACCAGAATGTCAAATAGTGCCAAAAACAACAGGGGCTCGAACCAAGGAAGTTCGACCCAAGAGTTACGCTCGTTGCCACTGGACTATACCAACACGACAACTATGTGTAGAGTAACTCCGTCTGAAACCGGCAATGGTAGAAAACCAGTGCAGTTAAAGACGGTTGTGATGTCACACTCTCCTGGATGGTGCAACCAAATGTCTCGATGATGTAAAATGAACGAAGATCACTGACGAGAGATGGAATTTTACAAATCCTCCAAAAACGCGAGATGCTGATGAATTTTACCGATGATAGTAGCACAACGACGTAGACGAGGTAACGACGAGCGATGTGATGCCAAAAATTCTCAGAAAGACCGAAGTAGACCAAAAGCTATCATGAAATATCACAGATCAGACAGACGCGAGGACACAACCGGCGCACAACATGCCAAAAAAACATGAATAGTGCTTGAGTGGAAGATCATATGAACGTTACTCAGAGTTACTCAGAAGATTTCACACATCGTAGACGTATCAATTAAATGTCAATAAAATCACCAAAGCATACGAAGAATAATTCATTGAATGAATAATAGATATCAGCAGTTTCCCACTTTTGCACCGAAACGCAACTGATTCACATTATGAAAGTTATAAATTGATGTCACTGAATGAAATACGTAATGTGCTTTTTTCTAAAAAAATGCTATCACTAATTCTATAGATTACAGCAATGTACCGTTGTTCACTGTTAATGTCACCGTTCTTAGTTACTTAAGCCATTATTGCAATCATTGTCAATGTTATCACTGCTCATGTTCTTTTGGAACAGGTTCAGTAGTTTTTCGTTTGCTGCACTTTTTTGCTTGTCTTCCTCGCACCCGCGGATTACTTACATTGTGTACCTATGCGTTTAGTTCGTGAGTATCAGAGTTAGGTGGTTCCGCATGTTCCACTGTTTCGAGCGGGAATAGTAAGCTGATTGCTCTGCGAGTAATCACACCATTTGCCAATTTCACTTCGGCAACTCTTGTTTCACCGTCTCTACTCTTGATCAAATTTGTGATTCTTCCAAAATTTCCATTAACTTCTTCTTAAATGATCGTCTTTGATAGTTACTATCATACCAACAGTTGGTGCAATTTCAGAATGCCTTGAACCTTTTAGCTTTCTTTGATAACGCTCCCTCAAGCCTTTCAAATATTCTTCTTGCCATAACATCCAAAATTGATCAAGAAGTTTCTGTCCTGTTTCCCAAATATTTGCATAAGCTTCCTCAGTAGAGCCCTCATAATCATGTAATGGTTCCAGGAAAACGTCGCCCTCTGAAAGTTCGCATCAAAACCCATTATATGAAGTCAAAATTGCTGCAAAATGCCAAGAAATTGAAAAATTCGGATAACTTTCGTAATGTGTATATTAGTGACGATCTGACTCGGAAGCAGCAAGCTAATAACTATGAATTACGGCGAGAGTTACGAAAGCAGAGAGAAAAAGGCTTTGATGTTGTGATACATAATGGTAAAGTGACACTCCGAGAAAACTTGCGAAATTTTCAAAGCTGATTTTAACACGTCCGAAGTGCCCATCAATTCTTTTATTAAACGCCAGGTCTTTGTTCTATAAACTCGATAAACTCCGCATTGTTGTCGACAATCTTTCACCTGGAATTGTCGGGGTTACAGAAACATGGTTTAACTCCGAAATACCAGATGATTGTGTTTCTGTTGCAAACTATGAAATTTTTCGTTCGGATCGCAGTCAACGTCTCGGTGGTGGAGTTTGTATGTATATTCACGAGTCATTTAAGCCTGTCAGGATAAACCAACCTGAAATAAATGGTATTGAATCTCTTTTCATTAACTTTCCGGACTTGAGCTTATCAGTATGGTGTTTATACGTACCTCCACAGCTTTCTTCATGTATTCATCGCGAAATCTCCGATAAACTGGTGAATATCTATGATTCAATCTTGCACTCGTTTCCTGAGATGAAGTTTGTCATAATGGGTGATTTCAATGATTTGAATACGAACCTCTTTCAAACTAATTTTGTTTGCATAAATCGGGTAACCAAGCCTACACGAGGAGATGCTATTTTAGACCAAGTATGGATTTCTGAGGAATTAGAGGAATCCTTTCCAGCAGACGCAGAGATCAGGCCACCACTTTCGACGTCAGACCATTCAGTGGCATTCCTAAAATCCACATTGCCGTTAAAACGAAACATGGTAGTAAAGACAGTTTTTGATTATCGCCGGAATAATATCGACAACTTTCTACAACGCTTGCATTCATCCTGTTTTCGAAAAGTTTACGATGGTGAAAATGTTGATGAAAAATGCCATTCTTTTTATGAAATATTTTTTGATGCACTATGCATGATTCCAAGACGTGAAGTAGTGATGACTATGCAGGACAAGCCTTGGATGACTCCCTTATTAAAGCTTATGATCGAAGATAAATGGGTCGCCTATCGCACAGGAAATTGGCCAGTTTTCAACCACTTGAAAGAGAAGATCAAACTCGAAATACTGAAAGCTAAAAGAAACTGGAGCGATCGAATTCAGAAGCGGGACAAAATGTTTGGAACATCGTACGAGAAATTCAAGGTAAACAGAAGAACAATACTTATCCAGATATCGGACCTAAAGGAAGTTCTTTTGTTTCTGAATTGACTGATGTATTTAATTCATATTTTAATGACAGGCCTGATACAGAGCTAAGACATCTTTCGAACGAAGAGTGGGACATAAATGTTGATTCAATGGTTGTCCAACACCATCTTACACGTTTGAAATCGAATCAAGCAACTGGTTATGATGGAATAAGTGCTTTTCTTCTACGCGAAAGTGCTGACGTCATATGTGAACCTCTGGCCCACATTTTTGAGTCCTCAATAAGATCTCGAACTTTTCCGCTGTATTGGAAGAATGCGTATGTGAAGCCAATTCCCAAGGTGAGAAAACCAACAATCAATGATTATCGCCCAATCTCGTTATTATCAATAATTTTGAAACTTTTTGAACGCATCGTTATCTTGAATATGAAGAACATTCTATTGGAATCTTTCCGGTTAAATCAGCATGCCTTTCGGCCGCTTGGCTCAACCTGCAGTGCTCTAATAGATATTCACAATTCTATTACGTCCTTCATGGAAGACCCAGAAAATATGTGTGTCAGGCTTACATGTTTAGATTTTTCAAAAGCCTTTGATAAGATACATCACAACAGACTGATGAATATTTTTATAGAGCAAAATTACAATGGTGGATTTATTGCATGGTTGTTTTCATTTTTGTCAAATCGTTGTCAGCGTTTACTTGTTAGTGACAATGTTGGTCCACCATCCCTTGTCACTTCAGGTGTACCCCAAGGTTCTATTTTTGGACCGTACCTTTTTTCAGTTTTCATAGGCACAATGTTGATAGGTTCACGAAATGGAAAGCTTGTAAAGTATGCTGATGATCTCACTCTTATCGAATCCTGTACGATAGACGATCCCAATCCGGACTATTTGTCTAAGATTCTTGAGTGGTCAATCACGAATAAACTTTTCTTGAATCCCGCAAAGTGTAAGCAGATGATTTTTCATCGCAAACGTAATATAATTCCGTGTATTTATGACAATATTGAGGTAACTAAAAAGGTAACCATTCTTGGTGTGACTGTAACGGACGATCTCAAATGGAATGAGCATTTTGATAAAATTTTATTGTCTGCTACTCGTCGATTGTATGTTATTCGCACACTCAAACCATTTGTTTCGAAAGAAAAATTGATTGAAGTTTTTCAGAGTTGCATTGTTTCGTTATTCATATATGCATCTCCCTTATTTTGCAAATTGTCGGCTGAATTATCTCAGAAGATTGAAAATTTTCGTAAACGCGCACATCGTGTAATATGCGACTATGACTGTAGATGCAATATCATTCCTGATTTTGACGAGATGCGAAACGTTTTAGGATGTAATTTTCTATCGAAGTGCCGATCTCCCGCACATCCTCTTCACGAATATGTTCCACCAATTATGTTACGCACTGGAAGATTTCGCCTGCCTTCATTTTCAACTCAAAGACGCCAAAATTCTTTTTTTGTGTGGTACTGCATGGTTGTAAATGGTGAAGTTTAAACATTTTGGAAATAGTTCATTATTTATTTTTATTGATCGAATAATATGCACAGAAATATGAAATTTATATCATACTTCTAAAGACTGACGTACATTTCAGCCTGTCACGGTCAGCAATAGAATGTTTCATGTGTAAAATTGCAATTTCAACCATCTTGTCATAAACTCTTGTATATTTTGATTTCTATTTTTCTTTCAATAAACACATTACTTACTTACTTACTTTTACTTTATGTCATTGGTGTCATCACTCATTATAGGCATTCCAACGCAGAAACTCATAGACAGAAAGTCGCTAAGGCAGATTGGTCTTGAACATAGAAATTGATAACAATATAACCTCCAGAATGGAAATGAAGCTTCATACACAATAGTGGCACAAAAATCGCACGCATTTTCACTTAAATGCACTTGTCAACGGCTGTTTCATTGGGTTAGAATCAGTCACATGTGTAAATCTAAGCTTTTCATTGGTGATTCATGCCCCAACTTAGTTCCCCCGGATGTGCAGCGACCTTGAGTCAATTTCCATTCTAGTCAACTTCAGATAAACAATCTATTTCTATGGTCTTGAACTATTTCTGTCAGAGTCGATATAAACAAGTGGTCTGGAATTCACTAATGCCTCCACTTCCGCTAGGATTGTTTGGAGCTCAACTAAGGATGGGAATCCGCGACCAATTTCTTTTCTCAGAGGTTTTTTTACAAGCGCAACTAATCTTTCATAAAAGCCACCGAACCATGGTGACTTTCTGGAATGAATTTCCACGTTATGTTCTCCGCTGTCATGTAACTTGTTATGACTTCATTAAATTCCGGTCCTTTCCAATGTTTCAGGAGCTGATTAGCCAATTTGAATTGCTTTGCGTTATCTGAGTAAATTAGCTCTGGTGTTCCAAATCGCGCGACAAAGCGTCTGAAAGCCTGGATAAAGGATTCAGTTGTCATATTCTCGACGACCTCCAAGTGGATGGCTCTCGTAATGAGACATGTGGATAAGCACACCCAAACTTTCCGTTTTCCATCATTATCTCGAATAAGAATATGTCCAAAATAGTCCACGCCGCAATAAATGAATGGAATATGTCTTGTTACTCTCTCTGCAGGCCAAGCTGGCATCTTCGGAGGTTTAAATGAGCACCCAGAATGCTTCCTACACACGGGACAGTCTTTTAGCACAGAATTGATAGCTCGTCAACCACTTGGAATCCAATACTTTTCTTGCACTTTGGAGAGTACTTGACTTGCCCCTGGATGCAAATCATGTCTTTCATGAACATCTCGAATGATTAAGTTGGTCAAATACTGATCTTTCGGCATCAATATCGGCATCTTAGACTCATAACTCAAATCAGAATTCGCAAGTCTTCCAAAGCTTCGAATAACTCCATCGTATGTTAGTTTCAGACCGAGTTGCTTAATTAGTTTGCTATCTCGATTGATGGTCAATAACTCCAATTGTTCTGCATAAGTTGATGACTGAATTAACTTGATCCACTTCATTAGCACTTTTTTGTATCTGAGGGAGAGATTGTCATAGCTGGCCGTTTACCTTGCATAAATTCGATAGCTTTCTCAATGAGCACGCAAACCCTCAACACTTTCGACAATTTTGAGTATCTTTCAATATTCATTCCGTCACCGTAGGGTGAGATTGAAATCGATCGATGAGACTCCGTAGAATGAAAAAGCATCAATTTTTTTTGACAAGTTCTTCTTTGTACTCATGTTCCATCGAGGGAGTAAATGGCTGCAAATTCCACTTAGGCCAATTTTCAGAATTCCGCGAAAGCCAAATAGGACCATGCCACCAGCAATTGTCTGTGATCAGAACTTGTGAACAAATTCTTCGAGTCAGTTTGTCAGCAGGATTTTCCAGAGTATTTATATATCGAAAATCAAACTCGCTTGCTCTTCTCTTGATTTCTTCGACTCGATTGCGTACAAAAACGTTCAGTGTTTTCTTGCATGTCATCCACTGAAGTGCTATCATTGAATCAGACCACAGAATGCACGACAAAATCGGCTGTTTAATTTCATTTCTTATAAAGGTCGTGATTTGAACTCCAATCAGTATAGTCAGGAGTTCCAGTCTCGGTATTGACAACCCTTTTTCTTGTTCTTGGAATTGAAACTAACCTTCGCCTTGGATATGATCAGATGTGTTCTATGTTGAGTGCCATCGAAGAATCGGACATACACAACAGCACCATAAGAATTTTCTGATGCATCTGTAAAACAGCATATCTGCATCTCTTGATTGCCGCCTACACCTATGTGTCTGTTGATTTTGTGTTCGAAAATGATTTCAAGGTCGGCACATTAAGAAATCCACAGCTTGAATAATTGTTCGTCATCAATTATTTGTTCTTCATTATATCCCTTGATACATAATGACTGAAACAGAATTTTGAATTGTATCAAAGCAGGATTATAGTAACCGTTAGGGTCAAACGCTTGAGAAAATGTCTTCAGGACGTTACTCCTGGTAAATTGTACTGTGCTGTTATTTCGATTTTTGTGTCGCAAAGACATCGTATCATCAGAAGTATTCCATTGGAGTCCTAGTATCTTGACAGTGTCACCACTGGCTTTGTCTTCTTCCTTCATCTTATCTATTAGAAGGCTCGAGTTCGAAGACCATTCTCTCATGTTCATATTAGCTGCCTGAAATATCTCTTTTGCATCTCGGTAAAATCTTTTAGCTTCTTGTTCATTATCAAATCCAGCAAAGACATTGTCAACGTATAGATTCTCACTAATTTGTTTTGAAGATTCCGACTGTGTCTGAGAAAGATGGTGATGGATGGTTTGTGCCAAAAGAAAGGGAGAAGATATGATCCCGAATGGAACTCTGGAAAATCGATAAACTTGAAGATTTTCATAGTTCATAGAAGCATTGATATCTTTTTTCCAGAAGAACCTAGTGCAATCCCTGTCGATCTCTTGAATACCGACTTGCAAGAATGCTGCTTGAATATCAGATACCGTCAGAATTTTGTGGAAGCGAATTCGCGCTAAAATCCCAGGGATTTTTTGCAATATTACTGGTCCTCGCGGAAGGTAGTCATTCAATGACAAATTGCTTTTAGTTTTCGCGGACGCATCGAATACTAGTCGCACTTTTGTAGTCGAACTATCATCTTTCATCACGACTTGGTGGGGAAGGTAATGAACAACACCACATGTTTCTTTATCAGTATTAATTTTCTCAATAATTCCGTCACTTTCTTGTTTTTGAATGATGTCATCCACCTTCTTCATTACTGGTCCGTTTCCATACCTTTTGCACATTGATCGTAATCGGCCCAGAGCCAAACTTTCATTAGTGGGTAAGTTGGGCAATTCATCTTTCCATGGAAAGCGGATTTGATATCGGTTATCACGGAATTTAACAGTGTCTTCAAACTTTCGAACGGCTACTTCGTCATCAGATTGTTCTGGGCAGTCAGTAATTCCAATGGAATCTAACGACCATAACTTCGAATAATCATTCTTTTCGCAATAGTTTGACATAATGTCCAACTTGTCATTTATCGGAACTTCGCTTTCAAATGTCAAGGGGTTTGATTGTAGTTCATGTGCTGAGGTCTCAGCGTACATTGCCATAGTTCCGCTTTCTGCGGCAGAATGTGAGATTTGGGACGTTGTACAAACACCTCGTCCGGTAATGATCCATCCCAATAAGGACTTTTTAAATCAGATTTGTTGTGGCACTAATTCTACTCCCTCGGGCTGAACTATACAATCATAAAAATCGTTTCCTATCAAAATGTCTATTGGATTTTCCTCAGGAGATTATGGTCGGGGATCGGCCAGAAAGTAACTCTTCATTCTGCTTTCCAAGTAGTTGGAGTCAATTGGCATTCGCACAACATTGGCATTCATATTTTTGACAATGCTGACTTCTACTCGTATGCTTTCTCCTGATATAGCTTCGATTGCTATCGCAGATTGATGACATGATATGTTAGTAGGGTCTGGATTAGCGAACGTATGCACAGCCACTTGTTCTGTTGAACTTCGTTTCAGCTTCAACTCCTTCGTGAAGGCTTCGGTTATGTAGGATCTGCTGCTCAAAGTGTCAAACGCCATTCTGCATTTGCGGACACGGAACGGTTTGTCGGTTGATTTAACGAACGCAACAGCTGTTGGGAAGATAACATACTTTGTTTTAGCTAAAGTACTCGTTTTGTCTTCTTCGCTTGATTTGTCATCATTTGTGTAGAGGGACTTTTCCTGTCGGTCAACTGGCTCAACGGCTGTCTGTGAAGTAGGCCTGACATTACTTTCAATGTTATTACATCGATCAGCATTTGAAAATTTCTGAGGGCAAAGACTTCGATTATAAGAATTTTCGGACTTACAATGTGGGCAGTATAATCGCTTTCGGCATTCATATGTTCGATGATTCGACAGGAAACATTTAAGACAACATTGGCCTAGCGCATCAATTCGAGATTCCCGATCTAAAAATCTAGGACAGTCCTCATTCCAGTGACCCATTTGCTTGCAGAATTTACGAGTCGAAAAAGCCGACACCTGTTTCTCCGAATATCGAATGCGATTTCCTCTGTCAGTTGTCTGCAAATGGTGGAAATTTCGATAATTCGCGTGCTTATTATTTGAATACTGTGGGCGTGAGTTTCTTTTATAAGTTCCGAAAAAAGTTTGCTCATATTCGGATAGGCTATTAATTTCTGTGCGATCAATGTTAATCTCCTCAAAATGGTCAGGTGCTCTTCCAACAAGTTTCTCAAGGATGACAGCTTCATTTTCTGACTACCGCCGACAGATTTAGTGAACTGACATCTCAAATCTTTGGGCAGTTTGCTAAAAGTATTTAGAAGAATCAGATCCTGTGAATCTGAGTCAATGCCATATTCAGATAAAGCATGGCAGCATATATCCAGTTCGTCGGCAAAATTTCGAAGTTTCAAAATTTCATCTGACTTGCTATTGCTCGGCAAGTTCTCTATCTTCTTTAGGTAGGCGCGTTTTAGAACAGTTTGGTTGCCGTACCTTTTCTCTAGCAGTGATAGTGCAAGTCTATACTCGTGATCTGATTTTAGCATTGAAATCGCTCGTCTCGGTATAGGCCCTAACGCATCTTGAAGATATCGTAATTTCACTCCGTCTGCTAGATTTTGGCAATCAACGATAGCATACAAATTTGAAATAAATGCTGGATACTCCGTGATTTCACCGTCAAATTCAAGTGGCTTTATCGGATGAAGCTTTACGAACGATTTTGAAATATCGCGTTTTTCTTTTTCCTTACTTCTTTGTTGTTCATTAAGTTCAATGGTTTTCATTTGCAAATTAATCAAATCGTCATGCCGCTTCGCTTCAGCTTCTAAATTCTCTCTGTGCCGCCTCTCAATATTTTTTCATGTTTTTCAACAAGTATATCGCTTTCTTCTTTGTCGCTACGGCTCTGCGTCAAATCGCTTTCTATAACGAAGGACTTCAGAAATTTTATAGTGTCGTTAATTTTTTTTAGATAACAACTCTACATTCACGGTCTCGCGTGATGACTCGTCTTCATATACAATGGACTTCGGATCATCGCTGAGATCTTCGATGATTTTGTCGGACAACTCGATGTAACTCTCATGCTGGTTCTTAACTTCATTCAGCAATGCCTTCAAATTCGCAATTTCTTCACTACATTTCACGTACTTCTGCGATGTCTCCTTACCTAACAAGCTCAAAGCTTCTTCGTTTTTATTGCTAGCATTGTCAAGCCTTAGCTGTAGCTGCTTCAAAAGTCGTTGTACTTCGATTGGGGAATAAGTCTAGTTACAGGCATATTTTACGGAATTTTCTATTCGTGTCAGATTTAAAACTTTGAGCGCTTTATAGCTTCAGAATGTCTTAGGAATTATATTTCATGAACTTAGTTGACTAGATTACGGATCGTTTAGACGCTGCCATTTTATTTGCCGACAAGTAAAAGCGTCATTGTTGTCAAGGATTCTAGAAATTATATTGAATTCGAAACATTTACAGATCATCACAATTTACATTTATTTGATGAATACAAACAAAGCATTACTCTATAATCGCAGCACAGAGATTGCAGTGTTGCGACAAAATGCTCATGACTCTTAAATTTAGCGACTAGTTCGACCCTGATGTATCAAAATGTCCTTACGACGTCGAAGCTCTTCGCAAAAGATCCTATGATGCTCAAATCTCTCTTCTCAAATTTCACCACTAAATATCATTTCCAAAGTTTCGAAAATGTATATAGTATAATCAATCATCTGATAGATGTAATACAATCGTCAATCATCCAAATTCCTAAATTCACTTTCAATTTTCGTGAATAAATCACAGCATTCTGTGTGTAATTAACATGTGTAACTTACTAGCCTTCGCTTATTCGAAGTTTTACTGAACTGCCTATTTTCTTGATGATTTCAGTGCTACGACAGGAGACTTAACGATCTCTCCGTTCAAGCTTCAGCGCTTTCACCCATCAAGTCCTTGCTGGACGAGTTCATGGACGAACTGGGTGAAAGCGCAAGAACTCTACAACTCAGCCGGCAGTTCGTGGCCATCAACTCCACAATGGACAGCCTCAGACATGGCCTGTTTCTGTGGAGGGCGATGACAATGCGTTGCGACCTCTACGGCAAGCTGCTGGCCATCCAATGGCTCAACTCCGATGACGACATCCTGCCGATGCTCGTGCTGTCTCGTGTTTGTAAAAACTTCGATGAATATGCCAGCTCGAGCATCGGCTGCGATCTCCTTGTCAAGATGGCTAAGATGCCGAGAATACTTCCTCGACTCGGCCTGATAGTGCGAGGACGCGTCAGGATGTGTGCTACCAACGCCTGCGGCATCCGGTTCTTAACGAAGTGTCTCACCGAGGACTTCATACAATCCATGGATCCCACAGGAGAGCTCATCATTAACTACATCTGGGCCGGAGTGAAAGAAAATGTCGTGCACTTGGCAGCTGACGAGCATGGCTACACTGCAATTGCTTCGATCCTAGCATTAAAGAAAGACGTTGAAATAAACGACTGTCTCGTCAGAACCGTCCATCATTGGCTGCCGAAGCCCCACGGAGAACAGCTGATGAATGAAGTTCTACAGAATGTGGGACTAACTCTTTATGACTTTCTAAACATCGTCTTCAAAGCCTACTCGTTCACTCCTGACGACATTCACTCGTGTTATGAGGCTTTGGAGACGATTGTTTCGACTACAGAAACACTCATATTTCGTTGATGTTATTTCTATTCTTTTTTTTTATTTTCTTTGTAATTTTTATCTTTTGTATATTTTAATTATATCATGTATATTTCATAAAATCGTTTGTTTTTGTTTTGTAATCGAATTCACTTGAAGAGCAGCATTTGTTCCGTCAATGCTGTTGATCTTAAAACATCAGAAGTGTTGTTGAACGAAAGCATCTTACCTCTAGTCAAGGAATTTATAGCAGCATTCATAATCATTAGAAATTTTTCAATGATCAATAATAGAAGCATGTTTAGCTAATGTAATTTACATCATGTACTTAATCTGAGAAAAGTCAACAAAGTATTGAGAGAGATTAATGAAGTATTATAAAATTTGTACTGTTAGTGATTTCCACTAGATCTGCAATAATCTTTTTGACATTGCGTGAAGATGATGACTAATCCAAGCTAAAAGAACATTGCCGTTATCAATTTGCGATGTCGACATTGTCGTTTGATTGTTTTGTATGATTTTATCGAAATATATGCAAACATGCGATAATTTGAAGCTCATATAGCAAAACTATCTCACGGTAGACATATTATGTAGAGTTGCATGTACATTGCATATGAGAGCATTCTCATCGACGGTGAAATTTTGAAAACTAAAATCTTGTTGATGGAAAGCAGGATACTTCTTCGACCAAGATGTCTATTAAAAACAATAAAGTTTCCAACATTTCGTTGTGGCTTGAACACGGAGTATAAAACAAAAGATACTATAATTGTACATTTGGTAAATTCCTCTTGTTCGCTGGTTGCACTGTGTAGCAGTTACAGCTGCTGTGTTTATTTGCCAAGTCATTATCATAAATCTTTTCATGCATAGTTTTGTCGCATTTTTGTCATAGAATCACATAACTAGGTATTATGTTCGGCGAACCTTAAGTATATCCCAAGGCGCCAATTTGCACCATGTTCACTCGTCACAAAATTCTGACATGGCTTTTATGACCTCCTCTTCAATTTTTTAAAAAATCTTCTCTCTCAGACTGAATATGATTTCAAAAATCTCTGTAGTTGCCATAGATAATGCATAAATTAAGCACCTATCAATTGCTCCGTGAAAAATACCATATTCTGTGCAACAGATTGTGTAGAATTTTGCTCGCTCGTTACATCCCATTATCTTCTTTACATTACATTATTTTGCACAAGCAATGAATTATGAATTAGGGTAGTGTGGTTGTATTATCGAAATACAAACATTTGCTCTTCAGAGAGAAGTAGCTATAATGTGATTCGGTTGAAACCAGAAGTAGATGTAGGCCTACGCACATGTTAATGCAGGAATTCTGCACTCGCAAAAACCGACTTGAAAGAGCAGATGCCGTTGATTGATTCGTTCAGGTTGTCGAGAATTCCTTGTCGCTGAAATTCCAGTCACACACTTTTGTTCCATGCTTCAATGCTCCGTACTTTAGCTGATCCTCTTTTCATTTTGTTCTTGTATGGGAAGTTGCTCTATTTTTCTTTGTTTTTGAGTCCCTGATCTTCTTTAGTTCAGAAACCTTTCCTCGCTCAGAATGTGACAGACATTTCGATGTGCTTCCTTGGTCAACTTCGAAACTGCGCAGTAATGGCATTTGGATATTCGCCGTTAGCACACAGAGCCCCGTTGCCAGAGCTTTGATAATTTGAAATGTTAATGCTGTGTGTTCATGCTGGCATCTATCACTACTTCAAATTTCGAGACAGCGATGTGGTGTGTCATAGATATCTGATTAGCTGTGTACGACGGCACGCATGCATTTTGAAACTCAAATAGTTCAAGTAATCTTATCGGACTGAGAACTAGTGCATCACTTCATGTTGCATGTTTGCACGATTGGAAATACCCAGCATATCAAATTTCCAAGTAAAAGTGACAGCAAACAGAAGAATTCTCATAATGGGGATGTCAACAGTAATATACAGGCTGTCTTCTTTTAAATAATTATGGAGCAGGCACTGACTAGATGATTTCAAAAAGTATACATAAGACATCGCCATCGCGCTTGCTCAGGGAGAGAGTTCCTTAAAAAAATTAGTGAAATCAGACAGCGTAAAGGTGAGTATAAGGCGCTCAATGACAGCATGACGATAGTTTCAATGTATCAATAATTTGAGCAGCTTCACGTTACATTTTTCATAGGCCACATGGTATGAATACAATTTTCCAACAAATAAACTGAATAGGACAACAGGTAGCGAGCGAACGCGTTCTTTCGTTACATGTTTTGAGGATGATTTGCTGAAGTTAAGGACCTCCGATGCTTCTGCTGCGGCAGTATGTTATTAACAACAGCTTGAAGAAGGAAAAGATGAACTATGAACAACACTTTGTATCTGTCATGAGCAATCCTGCAGAAAAGTAGTTTCTCGATATCTCGTTACATTTTAGTGACATGACTTTTAGAACATCCTATAGCCAAGGTCGGTAACATGCCCATTGACTGGCGGATGTAAATAGTATGAGAATGATCACTTTGAACACATAATCACATCATATCATTAAAATTTCATCCTTTTGATAGTTCACTTTTCAGCCTAATATTGTGTCATAAAACCGAGAAAATGTTTTGTCTGAGGTATTTACTCGTACATGGTCTTCGCTTGCAGATAGCAAATTATTCATTATCAATGTTGTATGGGGAATGAAAGAAAGTTGGCGTAGGTTAATCCTGCAACATTCAACATAGAAATGTCCACTTCTATCGAATTTTCTAGGGATCAATGAGTGAAGAGCGTGAAATTCGTTACTAACAGCATCAGTAAACAGCTTCTGACTCTGATTTGCTCGTCGACGTTTCATGGAAGAAAGGCTGCAATCACAGGCGAAGTCATTTCCAAATTGCATGATTTTGTGCGCTCTTCTTTCAACCCGGGAAAGCTTCTTACTCAAATTTTGATTCAGTCCGACAAAGCATGGAGAGCCATATTCGAGAAGCGGTCGAATGGTCGAAGTGTATTTAAGATGAAGTTCATTCGCACTAGTCAAAGGCTTCAAAGTTCTAATGAAATGCATCCGTTTATTTGCTGTTGCACACGCATTGGGTATGTGACTGGACCAACTCAGATCGGAGGATCAATCCAAGAATCTTCATATGTTTCACAGTAGGCACAGTTCCTGGTAGTGTACATTTTACACATCTCATCGACAACGTCAAAGTTCAGCTTTGTCATATTATAAAACAATTGAATGTCGCTTTTCATTTTCTCTGCATCATCAGTTGTCGGAGAATTATGTGATTGAAGAGTTATTTTCTTCGCAGGTCCTCCGAAAACGAATTTCGAGTCGTACTGCTCCCTTCTTCCGTGAAGAATAGGCGATATTTCCTCTATATTTTTAGGCGGCAACTGTCTTTCAATTTGTGAAGGTGATAGAAATAATGCCCATCGGCAACTACACTGCAAAATGTTCAACTTCAACACAATCGATTGTACATGTATTTTTGAAACATTGGTTCATGCAAGCAAAACGCTAGTAACGAAAAAACAATAATAATGGACTTGCAATAACAGTCAGGTGATATGAGAGCGTGCTTTTCCGCAGAATTTTACGTATGATCAGTATTTTTATCGAGTTGATTAAAATAATCACCCCTGTTTTTCTGAGAGTTAAGAGCTGATTATGCCTGCTTCGGTATGACATGACTATTTTATAAAGTAACGAAATTCTTTGTTTTATTTTATGAGTTTATTACATTAGGTTAGTTAGTGAAAATACTACAGCTCATCAGACATTAGTATTTTGTATGCGGATGCGCTACGTCAGATTAATATCACAACTTAGGTAATGTTTAGTTACTTCAGTATTTTCAGTTTAGCGTCGAGAACCAATTTTACCATTTACGTAACCAAATAGGACTTAATTACAAAGTCTTGAGTTAGGGATTTATTTATTATGTTTAACCCGATTTTCAATGTCACGGTTCCTTGGTCAGCCTATTTAACAAATGTGTTCATAAGTGATCATAATTTAAGTTTTTTTATCCAAAAAAATTGGAAAATCAATTCATCAGCTAAAGAATGCTAAATAGATGTAACGGTAGTAAATACTGTATAGTAGTATTTCGTGATAAGTGGAAAAATAGATCTGCTACTTGTTATGTTGTTTCTAACAAATATTTGTCTTCATGCAGCAAGATGTAATCAATGATAGAAATGATAAGACTTCAGTAAGCCCCGGCTGCTGTATTATTGCATTCGACAATATTTTGGGATATTGTTTAATGCGATAAAAATTTCATACAGCAATTAAGCTTACTTCATTTACATCAACAATGTTTATCATTACTTTCTTTATATTGCTATTTGAAAATTAAACAATCCTTCATGATGATGAAACAAAGCACTCACCTGTCCATGAGTAAAAAAAGAAACAAGTTCTAAACTAACTTTCACAAAACTAAAATGTATAGATTCAAATTATGAACTATGAGAGCACTGGCAGTGTTTAGGCCTACAGAATGCAGCAAATCGTTGGTAGAAATCAAGTTAAGTTTATGGACTGCAATAGTCAAATTTGAGGCAATTTTATCGAGATAAACTCGAAACAGTTGATAAATCCTCTTTATTAGCTGCCAACTGGAAGTTATTAAGTCAAAATTTTTCATCAGATCTAAAAGTTTCTTCAGTCAAATATCCTGTAGATTGAGAAAAAATCATCAAGTTAGCCTGTGAACAACTAGTGCAGCTAATTGTGTTGAACAATCACCAAGCAGATCATTGTTTGCTCCAAAATGGTGCTAATGTAATCAATTGCAACAAATTGTCAGTTCTTGACTGAAAAGAGGAGGAGAGAATTTAAAGTTAATACATGTTTCTTAGGTTATATGACTACTGTCGGTTGAGAAAGTAAATAAAGATGGAGCTAATCCGACAATAAACGAAGAGCAAGTGCTCAGAGGACAACTATAGCTGACAGGACATTCAGATACATGTACCTGTAACAATTACTCCATGAGGACTGCACTTTTTCCATGAAGCGACAATACCAAAACAACAAATTAAAGCAATTAATCATCGATTGCTTTTTCGGACTTCTTAGGAGCTTTTGAGAGACCATTGAAATTTCAATCCAGAAAACATCGGTCAAACTAATAGACAATCTTGCGAAATACTTGCGAATCTGCCAAAAATCTTACGATCGTAAGATACAATCCCATTTCTTGTACCTGTCGTGCACAAGATTATCAGCAAAACCTCAAGATGTTTTTTTCGAAAGTTTGTCGTTTGGATCTTGCATCATGACTTGAGCAGGACAGTCAATCGACAACTTCAAGCGCTGCTATTCAGACACGTTCCTCCTTGTGTGTGTCGCAGATGCGACTTTGGTTATTTATGCTAGACACACACATACAGTATATTTTAAATACTAATTGGTTTATTCATATCAAACAACATGCACCTAGTAATGAGCAACATGCCATAACTCAGACTGGAACATAGGCCTATGCCTGCTTGCATGATGTTACGTGTATCGATGCCGATGAATTGCCCATTGTCTGATGCTGTGTTTGAGCTAGATGTTAACCAAGTTTCAAATCTGTAAATGAAAATATCTGTTTGAAATTATTTATTCGTTGAATCTTGAAACTGGCTGCTTGAATTGTGGATCATTGATATACACAGTTTCAAGCCTTGCACTTGCACATAATTGCTATGAATGATATTTAATATACCTCAGAAGATGCAGACGTATGAATTGTGATGTTTACGGTGAATTGGCTGCAAAAATTCTTGGGGGATTCCAAATGGAATTCCCGTGTCACGTGCTCTAAATTTAGTAGTCCTAAAAGGCGCTCTAGGAGGCTTGCTCATTTTTCTGATGCTTGGCGAGTCACACTAAGTATAGATATCATCTCATTCATAATTTACTCCTAAGTTTGATTTCACTCTAATTTATCTTGATGTCTGTAATCATTGTAACTACATTGCTGACTTAGTGTTGTCTCAAGACAACGACTAGCGCATGATTCATGAAGGCGAGCCCAACAACGTCTTCAACTTAATGTGATGTCCTGGCGTGTGTCAACAGTTGAGTTCCCGATTTCCTCAGTGCATATGTGTTTATGTCTCGTCTACGTCTTTCGTCTTCGTGATGGAAAGCTACCGCCGTGTATTCCTGTTAAGGATAATATTTCATCTTGGATTTTGCTTTTTCAGAGTAGTCATCACCGAATTCAGACGTAAGTAGCAAATAAATCCATGTAAGTAAAAGCAAATTCTAAGCCATCCATTCGAAAGCTGTCCTCAAGTTGCTAAATTAGCGGAAAGTTAATGGCTAATTATTAATTGCTCGTGATCGTTTACAAGTCAGAAAGCAGAACATGCTAAATTTGAATAACTAGTGGGATTAGCACAATTAAGCGGTCACTAGTGAACTGCTAACTAGCCAGAAATCAAGAGAGACTGTCGTCAAATTCTATGCTTGATGCCAACCAATACGGGAATTTGACATTCTGATAGAGGAGGTCATATATTCTCTTTATTTCTGGATGGTTGGCATGCAGTTTGATTGTTACTACACCTATGTATGTGATTGATGCACTCTGAATATCGTATTGTTGTTTATTTTTGATACGTCAGTGCAGACAGTAAAGAAAGATTTAAATTGGAGCTGAATAATTTGTTATATTGGGGTTCTGTAGGGCTGAGTCCTCCTACAGTCAGCGTATTGAAAACAAGAGTTCATCCTCACAGACAAATGGATTTATCGTGTTCTTTATTGAAAATGTCTCACATTCGAATCACATGAGAATGCAGTATTACAGAGCTGTCCATAAAATAGTATATTATTCCTCTACTTGCGAATTTTATGAGTAGTGTACTGTATTCAGTCTGTTAAATAAACACGAGAAGATTAATGTCCTGAAAGACGCACAAGATTGCTGAAAATAGAACGAAGCATCACCGACACAACAGGTAGGCCTAAATTGTAATTAAAATAAGTCTTTCAACGCACAAAATTGAGAAATATTTTTTGTGTTGAAGGCTATGTTTTATAATAATAATAATAATAATAATAACTTTATTGTCTCACAAAGCAAGCATTCCGTGAGCACATTACAATAATCGAATGTCAATATACAAAGATCAAGAAGACAGGAATGGCAGGATGGATAAAAAAGGAAGTTAAACACAATATTTAATAAAGGATTGACTAAAACGTTTTGATTTTGCAAAAGGACGATGCAAACAATTAGCATTTCTTAAAGCATAACTAACATCTTTTACCCGGAAAATAGCCCGAAGGGGGTGACTTTCACAATCCTGGATTTGTTTGAACAATTTTTTACCACTGAAGTCACAAACGTGGCTGATGGAGATATGAGACCAATCAGAAGGGTTCAAGCCAATAATACGAAATATTCGACGTTCAATAGACAAAAATTTCTGAAAAACATATTGAGACATATTGCAAACACAAGGATAAGCGAACAAGATAATTGAACGGACTAGTGAGATGTAACAACGGACCATCAGCTCGACACTACAATGAGACCTTCTCAGGTTGCGAAAAATAAAAACACGCTTGCTAATCTTTTTGACAATACCTTCAACATGTAGGTTCCACTTTAAATCATTTGAAAAAACGACACCCAGAATTTTCATGGACAGAACATTTTCCAAAGAAGCACCATTACTTACAAAAACTGGGAGTGTAAATAAATTTGAATTAGTCACAATGTTCAAAATTTTACACTTTGGATAATTCAAAGGTAATTGAATGCTGTCAGACCAGCTAACAATATTCTCCCACTCTTCATATAGTCTATCATCCGACAATTTACGGATACAATGTATAAACACCATGTCATCAGCATACTTAACAAGAGTGGTATTATCGCAAACTGGGAATAAATCATTTACTGCAATGGCAAACAAAATAGGGCCAATCACACTACCTTGTGGTATCCCACTGGTAACTGGAACCCAACCTGACAGTTCTCCATTTACTGAAACACGCTGTAATCTATCAGATATCCATTTAACAATAGACAATGGAATGGAAAACTTCAAACATGTATTCACAATCACGTGGTGAGGCAGCCTTTCGAAAGCCTTCTGTAAATCTATAGATAATAGACGAAAAGCACCAGAAGCAGAGTCTAAAAACTGAAGTATTTTGTGATAAATCAGAAGAAGCGCTGGTACAGTTCCAGAACCTGGCCTAGAAACAAAAGCGAATTGAGAAGCAGGAATGTCATCTTTCACACTAGGCATTAAAAATTTAGAACAAACAATTCGTTCAAGAGCTTTTGACAAAGAAGATAACAATGAAATTGGACGAAAATCAGATACTGAACATGGACGGTCTACTTTAGGAATGGGAGATACATTGGCTAATTTAAAGCAACTAGGCACAATACCGGTACGTAGACTCAGATTAAATAGATGAGTTATTGCTGGAGACAGACAAGTGGTGAATCGGCGAAGCACCCAAGCAGGGACATTGTCAGGACCACAACTGGTGTTTTTCAGTTTCAGCAGCTGTTTCTCTACTTCATCACATTCTAGAACAGGAGGGTTATCACACAACTCTACTTCCTTCTTCCTACTTTACTACTTATTATTTAATATGATTTATTCAGCAACGAGAATATCACACTTTCTGGAATAGGCTTAATTAAGTTAAAGCAAGTTTTATTAAGTAGGATCAAGTGGTAGGGTATAGTCGAAGGATAGCCAGTACATGGAAAGGTTTGTCTTTGCTGATTTCACGAACACTTCAATTTGGAAATGTAAGTTTACATGCCGCTATCTTTTTTTCAAGTTATCTTATTTCATTATTTTAATTAATTAAAAGGCAATTAATCAACATGTGTTTCGGAAGAGAGGACACATTCGAATCAAGAAGAATCATAAAAAGATGAAAATCATTCATGTCTTGATTGATATATCCTTTAACAACTTCATTTCTATTTGTCAAATTGTTATGAATTGAATGTCATAAATTCGACCATACATGCTTTGAAATAATTGGAAACTGGGAAGAAAAACTCTAATGATGCGTTTCAGAACCTGCTCAATTGAGGTTATTATGTCTATTATACAGAATAGAGGTATAGAGAATATATGTCTCTTCAGAAATTACGAAATGAATCTCTGAAGCTAAAATGAAAAACTTGGACAATTGCGAGTTTGATTAATTGTGTCTTGAAATTATAGCTATCAAATTTTGAATATGATTCACTACTCTCAGATCTGTCAGCAGGCCTAGAGTTGGACTATTTTATGAATTCATCTTGGCATGTGAGGATGTTCTGAATCACATCTTGTGATGCTGTGCATTAATTATTATGCTTTGACTTTCAATATGTTTATCCTATGACAATCTCAATTCAAATACTTTCAGTGGATGCGCTATGGTGAATTTTGCGACTTGGATCTCTGAAGGACTTCACGGAGACATGGGATGAGCTAACGTGAGTTTCAGAATCCGTTCATTTTCAGATTTCTTTGCATTGCCTCTAATTCGTTAGTGACTTCGGTTGCGTATCTTATCCACTGGCTTCAAAGTTACGTTGCTTGAAGTTGAATGTCATTCATTTTGTCAATTTTCTTTATACAAGCCCTCAAGAAAGTATTTGCTTCGTTTTAACGTGGTGATAGTTTCAATGATCTGTATATACCGATAGTCAGTGGATTCCTGTGTCATATTGATTGAAATATTTAACGGTATGATCTGGGAGTCAGTTGACTTATTAGACTGTTCAACATCTGTAGCAGGAAAGGCTGAAGTAAGTGAAATTTGTGGTATTTTGTAGCTATTCGGCTTTAGAGGAACGGTAGGTTGCTAGGCGCTGGGATAGAGCATCATTATTTCGCCTACAATCCTTCTATAAGATCTTGAGATCACGACGTGCATAAATCTAAACGGTCTTATCCATCTTACAAATCTCTTGCGCTTGATCTTACTGATCTGCTTCATGATCTGAACAGACTTGTAAGTATGCTAAGAATCTTGCGTACAGAATCTTGAAAGTCTTACAAGAAAAGTTCAGCATAATCGCAGGTGTCTTTCGCAAGTTAGGGCTATTTTTTGCAAGATCTGTCGATTAGTGCAGCCATAAGCTATCATCCACCTACAAGAAAGTCAGAATTAGAAAGCCAATTTGCTGCATCCAGGGTACTACCAAGAGTAACTGATTGATTTTACGCTGAAAACAAGTTTCCCACACGTTGCAAGACTTTCTTCTTCTATCTTATGAAATTTCACTATGTAGGCCTTCACCCCTAGAACTACTACTTTTGGGTCAATTTTTTGGTCAAAATTTTGAGTTGATGAAGTAAAAACTTTTACTCTGCAGGTAAAATTTTGCAAGCCTTACTGATTAATAATCTAGATACACTATTGGAGCATAACCACGGCTCATTGCGATAATATAGGTCACTGCGTAGGTCAAGATACTTAGCGAAAACGCTTAGCTCAATCATGAGCTTAGCTTAGTTCATGATTGCAAATTGAAGCGGCGTTTTCTAATATTCTTTGCATCGCTTCGAGTATGAAAACCAGGCACGCGGGAACAGGGGGTTAGGGATGGCTCCCTAAAAGGAGGAGGGAGGGAGGGAACCCCCGCCCTCTAAAATTTTGCTTGCTTGTGACAGCTTCGAAACATTCAGCCAGACTATAGTCTAATTAATCAATTGGCTATATTTAGCAATACAAAACAAATTTCCTAAACATTTCAGAATGACTTCATTTTTATTATCATCCACACGTGTTTTCTCTTGTCACGTGACACATGATTGTGCATGAATGAAATAGAGGTACTATAGGCTTGACCCGTCAAGAACGAGTTTTGCCACTTCAAGACTGATAATGTCATTTCAAAGTGCAAACATCGAAAAGAGTTTGCGTCATTGCCGTTTCAAATGCATTTGTGGCAGTTAGAATGTATAAACCACTGTTCTTTACCAAATTAATTGCAGCATTATCTTTTCAAATTCAAAATAAAACAATGAAAGTAATAAAGACGCATCTTTTCCCTCATTTTTTAGCCTGTTGAGCCACGTTCATTCAAATTGCTTAAATATTAGCTGACTAATACAGCTTTTCTCCAAATGATTGGTGTTTTTCGAATGTGCTGCATTTTCAGCTTGGCAAATGGGAGAATGAAATCGGATGCTTAAATTGGCTGGAGTTGGATTCATGCAATAGGACCTACGGAATGGGCACAGCAGTCTTTGTCATTTGCGCTCGTGTAGATAATGATTCAACACAGAGCAATGAAAGACAGATTATCGCGTTGGACAAAGTTGATCCGGCAATTATCATTTCATCTGTCGATCAATGTACACTGTTAACCTACGACTGACAATTTTCTGACAATTTCACTGACAATTACGAGTGACAATTGGCACTGGCAATTATTGACAGTAAGTGACAAAATTGTCAGTCAACAATAAGTCGACATTATTTTATCAAATAAGGAAATAACTGGATTGTCAGTTATCGTCACTTTTTGTGAGTCATGACCTACAATGCACTGACAATAAGTGACACTAAGTGACAATTATGTAATTATCAGTGGAATTGTCACTCTGAGGTTTACAGTGTATAATACTAATTTTCTGTTCCTCTGTGTCTCTACATGTATACACTTGCAATACAGAAATGCTAGTTGCTATATCTAGTGACAGTTCCATCTTGAAATCAATACCCCAATAATATTCAATGAAGTCCGCATCAATACATTTCATGCAGCATGTTGATCATGAGATCCATCGACAAATGTGCAATGATTCCAAATCATGGAAGAATGCATCCCAAGTCTTATTGATCGCTATCAGGATGATAGACATTTTAATAGTGTCCAAGATATACTTGTTCACTTACTTGTTGGTTGCTTTTCCTCTTCCGCGTTCTTTCCTCAGTGCTGCGTTATTCAGCTGTGTAAAGCTAAACTTAATAGTGCTTACACTGTAAATCGCTGGATACCAAAATCACATACAATTTGAAACTAATATTGATACGAGATTCTCCTATGCCTAAAGAGATCTGGTATGTTTTTTATACGAAATCTCACTTACTTTCGTATGTGATTGGTATGTTGCGATACGAACAATTCTATCTGTAGTTGGCTGTTTTACACTGAAATACGAGTTGTTGGTATGTTTTATATACGAGATCTGATGCAAATTCATCCTCGTTCGTATGCCTCTGGCATCTTGAGCTTTATAGTCACATAGCAAAAAGAATTTATGACCGACTTTATGAACCAAGTTGATTAACATCGATTCATTCAAGCGATGTTTTTCGTGCAATCATGTTGACTTATATATCTCAAACATAACTATTTTTGCGTTCATGAATTGAAATGTGTTTTTATTTCGGATTGATAAAAAGCTTAATTTCAAAATTACATAATGCATAATTGTTGATGGTTGAATACTTATTGATTATTTATGAAATGCCTTGGACTTGAATGTATTAAAATCGAATTCAGCATGGAAAGTATGACTCTTGAATGTCATTATCTCACTACTTACAAGACAGTAGTAACATAAGTGTGATCTTTATTGACAAAAGACCTTAAATCAACATACTTCGGACATAATGGATGCTTTCTTTTAACATTGTGCTGGTATGGCTTTAGTATGTAAAGCATACCACACTTGAAATAGCATACGAAAAGCAAACAACTATATACAGAAATACACCAAAAAAATAATTTGGTATGCATCATTCGTATGTGATTGGTATTGAGCGATTTACAGTGTAGATATACTTGTTCTCTTACTTGTCAGTTGCTTTGCGTCTTACGCGCTCTTTCCCTCAGTGCTGCTTTATCTAGCTAAGTAAAGCTAAGCTTTTCGTATAAATCCAATAAAAAAGTGAAAATTACATTGCATTGCTTAGTTCATGCTTTGTTCAAATGGTAAGAAGCTTATGAGAAGCTTATTCTGATCCCATCAAAGTACTTGTAAGCTTTGACAGGATACTCTGTGATTGCTGTATATTTACATGCAGTAATGTAGTATTTGTTGTAATGTTTACATTTGATATCCTTGTATTCTTCAAAAGATAACGATCATTTGTAACCTGGTAGTCAATTCATGTTCTAACAGGTTCAGTTAGAGAAATCTTGCGGCTGACGATGCTTTTTATGTAGACAAATAATTCCGTCTACGCTAATAAATATAAACGGCAATCTTTCTATTTCATTCGTAAGAAGAGTCTTGTTGCATGGTAGTCCGGCAGCCAGAACGAGTTTCTGCATGGAACGAGGCCGAAAATGAGACTTTCACAAGATGATGTACACCCTATGCCTTTTACGAATTCGTGCGTCTGCCGAGTTCTAGTGAGTTCCTCTTCTTGTCAGACAAGATCAAAGAAAAACACACGTATATCCAATGGGACGCAGATTGCAGTTTTAGGTTAAAATGAAATTTTCTATGTTTTCTCGAAAAGTACTAAGCCCAGAGTCATAATTTTTGACATGGAATGTCTTCAGGTCATTTTCAATGATATGCATGTGCTATTATCTTGTTTCTGATCGGCAATGTATGTGAGAATGCGGTTAAATGTGGATAAAGTTGCTCAAAATGTTTGTGTTAGTCGACATGAAGAGGCTCGCCAAATCGAAATATGTTTAGCTTTATAGAAAGGGGTACATGAGCATGAAAGGAAATTACCTGAAGACATTCCATGTCAAAAATTATGACTCTGGGCTTAGTACTTTTCGTTCAATCAGAGAAAACATAGAAAATTTCATTTTAACCTAAAACTGCAATCTGCGTCCCATTGGATATACGTGTGTTTTTCTTTGATCTTGTCTGACAAGAAGAGGAACTCACTAGAACTCGGCAGACGCACGAATTCGTAAAAGGCATAGGGTGTACATCATTCTGTGAAAGTCTCATTTTCGGCCTCGTTCCCTGCAGAAACTCGTTCTGGCTGCCGGACTATGGTGTTGCAATTTCGTGTAAAATCAGAATTTCTATTTTTCTGATTTACTGTGAAATTCAGATGGTCATCTTCTATCTCGTGAACTTGCAAATGCAGCCATGATTCATGTGCATGATGTATTCGAATTTTTAGTTACAATGATTGTAATTGAAATGGCAATTTTGTACTCGATTCGAAAGTTTTATATCTACATGTAAGTTGCAGATCGCCATTGATTAGAATTGATTGACGACAGGTTTTGTTTTCATTCTGCTTTTGACATGGCAAATTGCATTTAAAACAGGAACGCTTCACCTCATTTCGGTAATTCTGCTGTTAGTATGTCAGCGATGAACTCGAAGCATCAATGCTGCCATGGATATCTAGAGCATAAAGACATTTCACAAAAGTGTCGTATTGCCATTTGAAGTTTTTGCGTTATAGGCCGGTGGAGGTGGGAGTAGTGACACAACTACGTCCAGATCTGATCGTGTAGTCATCATCACAGAGAGCGTGCATGTTTGTGGAGCTGACAGTGCCGTCGGAGGATGAGAGAAAGATGGATCGATATGAAGAGTTGTTGGAAGAGTGTAGGAGGGAAGGATAGACGGTCAGCATGTGGCCGATAGAAGTCGGTTGCCGCGGCTTTGTCAGACACTCGATGGTGTGGTTTTTGAAGAGCTTAGGATTAGGGAGAGAGGTCAAGAAAGTAGAAAAAGAGCTGAGTGAAACAGCGAGGATCTGCGTGGATATGTAGCCGTGCAAAGCTTTCACTCAACAGCGGCTAAGGACTGATTATCTTTAGTGGACACCACCACCCAGGCAATGCTGTGAATGGCCATGTCACTACAGTTGAAAATCTATGCTTGATATGAAACGGACGTTTAGCTTCTTGATCGGTCAAACCTATAGATTTCCATGCTTGATTGAATATATAGCTATGTACTCTGCAACGTTGATTGCGCCTTCTGGGCCACGTTGCTCCCTCCAACCCGCCTAGTCGCAATTATTAAGCTTATACCAAATTCAGTGCATGAAAACAAGTATCAAATGCGCGGTACAAGGATTTTCAAAAATACGTTGCTAGCGCCACATAATGCATCCAGCACATATTCAAAATCTGAATTTCAAATGATGTATTCAAGTCATGTAATCGTATATTTCAAAGTCAATGGAAATCATGAAAAAGCAACAAAAGTAATGGTGTCGACTCACAAACATGAAACAGTAAGGCATGACAAAAGTACATGGAAAAAAAATATATATACACTGGAAATACTTGTAGCAGGCGGTGCATACGAAATCAAATTTGACCTTCAATCTATGTGTGTATTGTTCAATAGTAGGACAGTCATTCAAGGTATTGAGTTGTTGTCAATCCTAATTTAGCTGTTCGCTGTCGTTTAGTTGTTGACAAACATGCGATCCACTTCGATTTGAAGTGGACAATAGTTCAATTCTATAGTGAGGCAAAATTATCTGCAAAGCACCAAAATTCAAATTCAAATTCAAATTTTCTCGTAAAATGGTCGACGGATTATTTCGCTTTTGGTCTGAAATTGTTTGCATGCACTCATTGAGTGCTCAGATATATCGATTTTCATTTGGCGATTCTTTTTAAATGGATTTTCAGATGATCACATATCAAAAGAATCCAAATGTAAAATTTTCTCAGACACTTGTCGATCGATTATCTTCGTTTTTGTTGCAGATCAGTTGTTGATCGATAGGTAACATGAAAATGCATCATTTGAGGATAGACTTTCGATTTTCAGGTCGTTCAGGACCTCCGTGGAGTGAAAATTTGAGGTGTAAATTAATTGCAAGCTTGATGAAAATTTTCAACAAAAATTCACAGAATGTCTTCCATTTGTGGATGGAAATGATGAAAATGACAAGTTTTCTTTTATTTGTCAACGGGGATAGATGTCGATGACGAGACAGCGTCCTGGAGGAAGAATGAAGGTCTTTTCGTCCTCCTCTAGGAATTCCCACTTCTTATCCTTCCACGGCACCTTCTCCCCGTCTGCGGAGGTCCAGAACCATCCTCCATTCTCATGCGCCAGGGACACCGCTTTCACACCAACTTCGGCTGTCCATTGTTCAATCCGCGTCTTCTCCAGACGCCGGTTGAACGCCTCCGCTGCTCCTCTTCTGACTTCTCCCACAGTCGGAGGATTGATTCGGGAGTTTGAGAACGTAGTGACCTGTTCTGCCCCATCCTTCGACCGTCCAGTCCCGCAGATGAAAAGAATCTGCAAAGAAGAGGAGATGAATGAATTTGACGCAAACAAGTTGTTTTGGAAGGAATTCAGTTGAAGATTCCCTTCTGTTAATCATTTTTCACATTTTGGAGAATTCACACAACTTCTTTCTGATCGTCCTGCAAAAGTATTTCCATTCATTTCATGTCTTCTTCATGTTTTGTATCTCCAATTTACTCACTAGAAGAAAATGTCTCAAAAACGGATTCTCCTCATGAAAAATAGAATTTTCTTTCAGATTTGATTTTCATCTGAAAAAGAACGAGTTCTCTTGTCTGTCCTGTTCTAAATAGCATTCCGTTGTCACAATTTGTAGGAGGAACTTGGTCCTCAAATTTTGTTTTGAAATTGTTTTTGTCCTTCAGAGTTTCAATAAGAGGAGCAGTTTTCACAAAGCTGGACAGTTTGTTTTCTAATGAAGAATTTGAAGATAATAAAGAGTTCTTGCGACTGATATAATTGATAATAAGTAGACACTTGAAGCTATTATTTTTGATAGCGTTAATGCAATCTCACATTTCAGTCACTGCCTTGACGTATTGCCACACAAGGAATCTTATTGTTCTAATTTGAAATATCAGTCAATACCGAGTATTTTTCCAATCATTGACACATAGGTCACAAAAACAATAACGATGCAACCAAGAATGTAAACAGTCCTATAATTTGCACCATGAGTTACTCAATTGCTTGTTGAGAGACCGTTTAAGATTCTTGATAAAGATGACCTCTTTAATACGCAGTGAAAACTCATCCTCAGTGCTATCAAGTATTTTGAGTTATCAATATTACACGTGCAGTGACAGTTCAAACGATGATCACAGAATGCGGATATCCAGCATCATCTTGGAGTTGATCAGCAGTGCTGGTTTGAATTACGAATTGACAAACTCAATGAATTGTTGATTAATTTGCGGAATTTACGGAATATTGGATGTCCTGGATTCCCATTTCAAGGCATTGAATTTCACAAGAGAAATTTCTCATTTTCCTGAAATGTTATTCATCAGAACTTACCGGAAACAACAGGTCTTGGCGGAGAAGTGTGTTGGACAGCGAAGTCTTCCACCGGGATGTCTGAAAGAAAAACAATTTCGCAAATCTTTCGGACAAGAAACAATCTCTAATGACGTGAGGATCACATCACATGCTGTTCAGAGGAGCAGCACAGAAGACTGTATTTCATCCCTCTGGCTAACGTCATCTCCTCCGAATTTATATCGTCAACTAGAAATGGTTTGATCCATAAATTCATGTGGTTGAGACCGAGCCGTGTTCGTCGTCAATCAACTCCGAAGTTTAGCGCCGACCATCGGAAAGGAGGTGCTATAATTTGAATGTTCTATGCAAGGAGATCTAGCTACAGGAGGCGGAACTGACACTCGGCGCACTCATTCTTTTTACAAAAGTATGACAACGGAGATGTCAGGGTTGTAAGAGGTTTTTACTAGTCCCTGCATGCGTGTGCTGCCTAAGATTGCAGTTATCGACCAATCGAGTATACCTACAACTCGACACCGCAGCAACATGCTCTGGTGACCCGATCGGGGCGTTGTCAAGACAACCGGCCGTTGATATAATAGGGGAAACGTACAAACCGTTGACTGTGATTTTACACCGGAACCCCGTGACTCATGGCTATAGGTACAATATGAAAATACCCTTAGCATTACCACTGTGCATTTGCTTTGCGACTCATTTGGCGGTCAAAATCGCAACACTACGATTCGTCATTCATTCAGCACTCACCTTTAGGGATGAGGAGTCGGAATCGTAGTCCTATCAGTTTTGCTGGAGTCGGAATTCCGGCCTATAACTTGACCCGAAATATAATACAAACAAACTATTTATCCTCGTGCATAGCTGTCACTGTCTTGATGTCAACTTTCTCCGTCAAACCAAAGTACAGAGACAGCAGTGCATGCAAAGCTTGTAATAGTTGAGAAAATGAACCGTGAAAGTGAAAAAAGGATTGTCTTTTCACTCGGTGATTTAGTAGAGAAGACAGGTCCTCCTACGCGCCAAAGATCACATCAGAGACAAAAATGAAATGCTATTTTGTTTGAGAACATTACCTCTTACCCTCATTTTAATCGTGTATGTGATTGCTCCTCCAAAGCGCATATTAAATTCAAAAGTGTACTCATATTTTTTGGAGAAACATGATGGATTTTCCTGCCTGGTAGAGACTGGAGTAAAACCATGTGAAGCATACATCAAGAAGATGGGAGGAGCCGAGTCGTATGCATCCAACTTAAAGCGACATTTGATAAACTTTCATCGAAAATGATTGAGAATTGATACAGCAATGATCACTAAAAATAGGTTCAGGTAAGCCCATAATGATCTATGATGTAGGCTACCGGTTTATTTTTTAAAAAAACTAGGCTTTATACACTTGCCACCCGGGTTCGGAGTCCTATCAATAACCGGAGTCCTATCAACCTACGGAGTCGGAGTCGGAGTCCTTTCAAAATGATAGGACTCCGCATCCCTGCCTACCCTACATGCAACAGGTGTCCACTCATTTCTAGCCTAACCACGGACAAAGTGAGGGAGATGCTCTTCATCCATGGGTGGAACGTGGCCTTTCAATGGTAATGATTCCATTTCAATTGACTTCAATAATACGCGCATGTCGCCATAAAGTAGAAAACATAGTTCATGAATTTTGCACAGATTAAGTTTCGGATTAGAAATCAATAGCCCAAACAAAATCAGACTATTTGCAATCTTTTGGCTATCGACATGGAAATAATTTCTATTTATTGAAATTTTGGCTTGCGATCTCCAAGGACATTGAGTGACAAAAGTTCAGCATCTATTTCTGATTCACTTTTTCAAATGCATCTAATAGTGTATTGTTTCAGTGCCTTGTATCTATCGGCAGTTGATGGTGCAGCAGGTACAATTAGTGATGAAAATTTTCCGGAAAATTATGGAAAATTATGGAAAATCTTGAAAGTTTTGATTTTTTTTGATAGGCCTTATAATTTGAGCGCTTCCACTGCCTAGGTAGCTATAGCTGCTATAGCGTATACGTACCAATAAATTGGGTCTAAAACTCTTAATTTCATCATTATTTCGATTAAAGCGATCGTAGCAATGCGAGTTCCGTCCGCGGATTTTTAAACATTCCTTTGCCACCAGTGGCTTGTGCCATTTTGTTAACATTTTTAATTATCACACAGACACCGTTTGGGATAACGTGAATCTTGCTTTACAATAGGGGTATATTTTCATGCAATGTGAAAGATCTGGAGCAAAAATAATGTACTTCATTTTGGAGTTTGCTTATTAGCTTGAAAGTTAAGTTTTATTATGCAGCGTTGATCAGTGAAAGAAATTCTTCATGTGTTGATGAACAAGTGAAGTATAAGCACATAGTCCACGGAGCATTCATGAGCGACCATAGTGGAAGACATAAAGACTGTAAACTCGTGAGATGTTTGGTCACTAAAGATATCTGTGATGAGTAGAAGAATATCTATGATTAGCCTCTAACTTCTGGCCTATTGTCCGACATCTTCGCTGAGGATACACATCCTCCATTTCTAGTTCAGATGGTTCCAATTCGATTTCAGATCTGCCCAAATGAATTTCAGATATGATCCACATGAATCTCCAGTTGAATTTAAGATCTTTTCAAAGTTGAGCTTCTGACAGATATCTGAAATTGAGCTAGAGAAATCTGAAATCCATCTAATGTCTGAAATTCATTTGGAGAGATCTGAAATAGACATGGAAAAGGTGCAGTTGGTTACAAAAGTTAACATACAGGGATGATAGAGAAAACGTTTTCGGTCTTTGAATATTACATAGTATTTTTAAACGACTATAATAAGTCTCCAAAACAAAGGCAAAAACGTCAATCACCAAAAAAATAAATTTCAAAATTTTCCATTTGCATCACTAGGTACAATGTCATCATGCTATTAAAAGAAATATTCCGAAATAGAATGACGCTTATATGATTGCATGGAAACATCGGTGTCATGCCCCACAAATCACTAGGAGGCGGTGAAGAAAAAAATGACAAATACAAGACTGCATCTGTAAGTGAACTGCAGGCTATTGAAACTTTAGCATCCGTACAAAAAGTGTATAATACAGTGGACTCCGCTTAATAAATCTACGGATAATAAATCCAGGCGGCTATTACATCCACTTTGTCTTGGGACAGTTTTTTACATAGTAAAATCCGCCGCTAAATAAATCCACACTCCGCTTAATAAATCCACTTTTTTTATTCTGCTATCAACGCGACAAGTCATAATCAACCATTTTCAGAGTGATCATTCCTTCTCGGAATAACCTCTTCACCAAAATTGCATCTCTCTCTTTATCTCTCTCTATCACTCTCTCTGATTGGCCGATACACATAGCTAGTTCTCGCTTTCCCCTCCTTCCTGATTGGCCATTGTCTCGCACTCCTCGAATCAGGTGAACTGTAGTTTTTAAGTTGAACTCATCACAAGGTCAACTGTTACTTTCCAGTTTTATTCGAATAAGTACGGACGTATTCTGTGAGCCAACATGAAGAGAACTCGACAAGAGAAAACTATGGCGGAAAAGGTCGACCTGTTGAACCGATTCAAGGACCTACCTCCACTCAGTCAGCGAGAAGCAGCGGAAAAGCTCGGCATTTCACGAGGTTTCCTACAAAACCTGCTGAAAAACGAGACCGCCATTTGCGCCGAGGACCAGGAATCAAGCGCTGCCAAGCGGAAGAGAGCAGGGAAAGATCAGGATGTTGAAGACGCTCTATACGAGTGGTTTAAGTTTGCACGGCCGAAAAATGTGCCAGTCAACGGGCCTATAATTATGCAAAATCGCGGTTGATGCGGGTCACGATGACTTCAAAGCCACAGGCGGCTGATTCTCTCGTTGGAAGAAGCGCTACGGAATCACATTTACGACTCTGAAAGGTAAGAGTTTTCGTCTTTGATTGCTGAATCGCTGAAAGATGTTGATCATGTTTTTATTTCTATGCAGGTGAAGCAGCGGAAGCCGACGTCTGTGGAGCAGAGGAGTTTCGTAACTCGATCGTGGCAGATCTCCTGAAGACCTACTCTCCAGAGCAGATATACAACGCTGATGAAACTGCACTTTATTATCGCGCCCTTCCAGACAGCACCTACGTGGAGAAAGAGAAAAAGGCTCAGAGAGGGTTCAAAACGGCAAAGGACCGCGTTACACTTTTGGTGGTTTGTAACATGAATGGCGATAAAGAACAGTTGCTTCTGATTGGACAGTCCAAGTCTCCCAGATGCTTTAAGAAAGTAAAATCGCGTCCGATACCGTACGATTTTTCGGCAAATGCATGGATGACAGCGGGTATCTTTGAGCGATGGCTGAGGTCTTGGGACAATCGCTTGCAGCGATCAGGGAAGAAGGTGGTTCTTCTTGTTGACAACTGCTCAGCTCATGCAAAAGTCAACGGCCTGAAGAACATCGCTCTGTGTTTCTTTCCTCCAAACACCACATCCGTGATTCAGCCGTGCGACATGGGCATTATCAGAGCCCTCAAGGCCTATTATAGGCACGAGATGCGTCAGAAGATCATCGACGTCATTGACGATTCTGAAGTTGAGACCGTTGCTCAGACTGTCGCCAAACGAATCAATCTCTTCGAAGCAATGTGCATGATAAAGAACGCATGGATGAAGATCACATCAATGACCATAAGGAACTTTTGGATGAAAGGAGGTTTCGTATCTTCTGTTGTAGAAGAAGAAGTCAAGGACACCAGCATAACCTTGCCGGAAACACCAGTTGGGCTCACCCAAAATCAGTTTGATGCCTGGGTAGCTATCGACGATGAGGTTCTGGTGACTCAAGAAGTAACAGAAGAAGACAAAATCAAGGAGCTAGTAACTGGGATCTTGGAGAAAGACAAGTCCGAACCAGTCTACGAGATTGGAAGTGAGTCAGATGACGAACCCATGGAAACGACTCCCTCCGCAGCAGAAATCAGACATTGCCTACATCGCAAGTAATTGAGGACTTAAGAAGGAAGTGCCCGCCTAAGCAAACGACCATTAACTTTATGAATCCCTAACTTTCATCGTCTTAGTCAGATCTACATGTATTGAATATTTTGTGAATGCATGTACGAGCGTACCTTGTATCAGTTCGATTGAATCATACTATACATACTGTTGTACACTGTTTGTTCTACAACACCGCTTGTTTTCCTTATTTGTAATAGAGTTTGTTTTACAGCCTATAGCATGTGTTTTCCCTATAAGCAATACGTATCCCTATACAGTGTATAGTTTATCGGTTCTCTTAGCGATTATTATAGCAATCTTTTTGAGCCTCCGGTTGATAAATCCGCCGCTTAATAAATCCACTTCAAGCTGGGACGGAGGTGGATTTATTAAGCGGAGTCCACTGTATCAAGTAAGTCACATCCTTCATTGCCATTACCAACTTACACGAGCATTTATTTGAATTTTCTAATCACTAGTCTCTTGATGGCAAGTAAAAATGATTATACAATATGAAAGAGAATATGATACAGAGAACAGAACATCAAAGTAACTGATCAACACGGCACTTAGAAGTTTACACTCTAGTAGACTCTGCTATTCGGAGTCGGAGTTGGCAACTTTGACTCCACATTCCTTGTAACAGCCACTAGACATGTTTGTTTTTGGCGATTGCATCTGTTGAGACATGGCGAATGTATAAAAATACAAATTACTGAGAAAGTATATATACATTTGAGTTTCAATTTAAAGTGTTGATGTAATACGTGTGAATAAGTAAGGCTGCTACCGAACTAAAATTCACGGAAGTACTTAAGTGTTTGTTAAGTACTAATATAAAGAAATGTTGATATCAATGGATGACGCGACACCCGGCCATTTCAGTGAGTCACTGAACGGCGTATACGATCTGAATAAGCCTTTTAGTTCCAGCTAAGAATGCATTGTCGACGAAGTAATGGGAAGGACGGCTTCATTCATAGTCAACACAGTTGTTCATAGTTCCTGCACCGAAATCGTCACTCCGGTCGCTTCTGGTCATTTAGCGAGTGCTCACAGAAATGACGGTTTGCTGTGTTCCTCCAGATCGAAGTGGGTGCAGTGATACAACAAAGGATCCTGCAAAACAACCTGTGACATTTCATCGATATCCTCTGAATGAATCTAAAACATCAATTTGGATCAGAATTTGGCTCGGCTAATATGCACCATGCATCATCAATAAGCCTTGGAGGTTTGAACGATCTGTTGCAGACCACTGATTCACATATCTTGGTTTGTACACAAGACTAGATTTGAACTTTTAAGACTTGTTGTTGATACATAATACATAGTAGCCGAGCTCCAGACTGTAGTTTCGGTTTCATGTCCGCCTATTTGAATTTTTCTTATTTCTCGAAAGATACTAGCCGTATGATATTCCAACAGTGATTACTGAAATCGAGCGTGTCAAAAAAACATAAAACTGTTGACGAAATAATTCAGACTTTTTTTAATCCACTCCCAGAATGCAGTTTCAGTTTTTCTGTCCGTCATTTTGAATTTCCGTCATTTTCTTGAAAATGGCTAATCGCATGATTTTTTGATAACTATATTTGAAGAGAGCGGGTCAAATTACATAGGAAACTGCTGACAAAATGCTTGGGATTTTATTATTATTACAGCACCAGAATTCAGGTTCGGTTGAGAAAACCGGAGAAAAACTTCCACAGGTACCAATGTATATATTACATAGCTCTCCTGACGTTTCGCCTAGTCGGCTTGATCACAGGACAACGTGAAAGACGATACAATCATTCAGCATGGCATGTTTCAACAGGTGACATTCATCGAACACGTTCGGTATGGAATGATTTAACACCTGACAGACATTGGAAAATAGAAAAATTACAAAACATACACTAAAATAGTTTAAGAACTTACTACTAAAAAGGACAAAGTAAGTAGACTGTACAAATACTAAAGTTATGAAGAGAGTAAAACTAAGCAAGAAAAGATCGTTAAGAGCTAGCATGAAGATACGAAGAGCGAGAAAAAAAACCGCTGAATCAGGCAATGTACAAATACTAAAGTTATGAAGAGAGTAAAACTAAGCAAGAAAAGATCGTTAAGAGCTAGCATGAGATAAAGATACGAACAGCGAGAAAAAAAACCGCTGATCAGGCAATTAGCAATTTCTTACCGAAACACCCATTCATAAGAATATCTGGAGCAAAACTGTTAATGTAGATCGATTCCAAGTGAATTCGTCTCGAATAGGTGTGGAGTCCCCGATGCAGAACCTCCTACTCAACGTCCATATGATCATGTGGATGATGGATGTGGAAATGCTCGGCCATCGCACTGTCGAGCTTCTTACCGAACAGATGCTCCTTTACTCTTGATCCTATTGATTGCACTGTTTGTCCCACATATATCTGGTTACATGATTTGCAAGTAATCTTGTAGATGACCCCTTTCGTACCACAATCATTGGGAGATTTGGCAAATTTACAAGTGACACAGTCTTGAGGACACTGAGCACGTTCCTTGGGCGGGTGGAATATTCTCTTCATTGATGGACCAGACGAGAAGATAAGATTCACTGTGTTTTGTAGGCCTGTGACCTTTACTGCGTTCAACATGCACCGTTTCTGTCCTTCATCAATGAAAGGGCATTTGATGAATATCCTCTTGTTTTGAGCATCATTGTTGATTCCATCATCATGACCATGTTGAATCATGCCATGCTGAACGATTGTATCGTCTTTCACTTCCTGTGATCAAGCCGACTAGGCGAAACGTCAGGAGAGCCAAGTAATATATACATTGGTACCTGTGGAAGTTTTTCTCTGGTTTTCTCATTATACACTCCGGGTACGCGTGGAACAGCACAATCTCGCATCAGGTTCGGTTTTTCTGTCCGCTATTTTAAATTTTCGTAATTTTCTCGAAAAGGGCAGGTCGTGTGATTTTTAGGCCATGATATTCGAAAATTTCATGCAAAATACATCAGAAACCGTCGAGAAATATAAAGGGAAATTTCTAAAATGAAACCGACTCTCCTGGCGCACTTCCGCATATCAATCCTATTTTTCCTGTTCGGTCTGAAGATGATTCCTCTTCTAGTTCACCGTGCGCTATATTGAAAACGGATGAATAGATGAAGCTGAAACCAACATAAACTGACCACGTCGGCATAGTGCAATTTGTCGGCACATCATCGATTGTAACAGCTTTAGAGACAATGTGTTTTCCTCCTACTTTTCTGTATTAAGTGTTCTTCGCTCTTCTTTCACTTTACCTTTCTTAGAGTCTCTTTACATTATTCATCTTCGTATATTACTTTGTGTTCAAAAGGGATGATTTTCCTTTTTTTAATCTAATTTATACTTCATTTTTTCTCTGACATATTTTGTAATGTGAGTTACGTGCCTTCTGCCTGTACTAAGTTGATTTTTTACTGCTTCGCTTCACTTTGCATGACGCTATGTCAATGGCTTATAGATCTCTGTGTCTTTATTGATTATTCGTTGTCTCTGAGATATTCTGTTCTGTCATTGTCACTATACGGCCGTACTCCTCATGGAGAGAGGCCGCAAAAAGCGCTCAGCAGTAAAATAGACTCCCATCAAAATAACGGCGATATTTTGTCTATTCAAATTTATTGGGCCAACTTCATGCTTCAAAGTTCTCATAAACTGACCCGTTTTGGCAATTGTCAATTACCCATGACTTGTTAAGTTCAAAGAAAACTTCATCGTCCTTTCATGATCCTTATAGCAATTTATATTATGTTAGTGACAGGCCAAGTGCATAATTACTGTCATTAGTTCACGTTACATAATTAGTCGGCTATTTGTTCCTCAATAACGGAGCACCTACCTGGGCGAAGCAGCGCTCTCACAATGCTTCAGAAAACGTCGCAGGTTGACCGTAGGTCATTAGGTTACTTTACACGACGAGGACACGCTTATCCTCGTCCTCAAGCGGCAGATTTCGTCATCATTTCACTTCAATTGTAAGATAAGTAAGGCGATAAGAAAAGTCAATGAATGAAAGAATCTGTTAGCCAATCAGAATTCTTCATGTTTAAAAGCGTCAGATTTGGAGGATATGCACCTCACTCATTGTGATATTCTTCGTCGAAACTGGTTATCCGCTGTGTCAACAGCTGCTTTTTTAGCAAGCTACTCACGTGTAAATATCTTATCAGTGAATGTAAAGCGTTCGATTAAACGTGTTTATCCAAGATGAAGAATTGTCTAATCATCAAGTGTATTGGAATCCAATTCATCTCGATATTGAGACGCTGTTTATCGGTCATACCCATCCAGGTAACTTAACTCAAGCAATGCTGTCCACACGGAAGTTCTACCTCCATTCCTCATAATCAGTATGTTGCGTACGATATCTGAGCAGGGATGTGGAGTTCTATCAATTTGATAAGACTCCGATTCCGGATAGAAAATACTAGAAAGAATAGATGTCCTATTAAGCATCAAGGCAAAATAAAGGCCCAATAGTGAAGACAAAGATACATATTATGTATAGGTATATATATGTGCTATGCTGCATTATACAAGCAATCTATGTATAGACTTCCGTTCTGTGACCTGCAGTAGTAAAGTGTACGGCCTGCGGTTTAGGCACATACAGCATGTTCATACAGGAACTTAAGGATTAACGAGTCAGCCGGATTACTAACAGTAGTTTGATAAAAGTCTAATTTACATCCCTGGTACGGTATATTTTCAAATATGTAATCTACCAATGGTCGTCGTCGTCGACCAATCTGAACATGTTAAGTTTATGCATGCAATGTCGAACTATCATTTCTTCATGAAAGCTTACCAAACATGCAAAATTTACTTTAATGCACGGTATGTTATTTGATAAATATTATAACGGTTTGATTAAAAGCAATGATGAAAAATGAAGCATCAATTTTCATAACAGATTCATACCAGGAATTCAAAAAATCACAGCACTTCATTATTCGTTCAGAAAAAACATGATGGAGTGGATTTATTATCAGTCTTTAGTCGAGATCGGAAGCCACTGATTAAAAACTTTCCGGCTACTTAGTTGTAGATCGGAACACGGCGTTCTATCAACTGATGATTTGTTGTGTTGATGAAGGTTTGGAGGATGCTCCAGTGGTCAGGGTTTGGAGGATCATGGTTTATCCTCAATTTTCCCTTAAAATTTGTAGCACAACATGTTTCAGCTTTGCTCAAAATTTGTAGCACGACATGTTTCAGCCTTGCTCAAGTCAACAAACTACATGTAGATAATACACAAAGTTCGTTGAAATAGAAATTGAAGGCATGATAATGTCCACCCATCAAATTTCATAAAATGCATTGATTGTTCGTTCATGTCAGCAGCAGTCAGAGCAGTCAGGAAACAAGAAATGATAGCTAAATCAACATTACTTGCAAGTTCAAGCATAGATCTCTAGGACTACCCCCTTTATGCAATGATTCGAGATATCTAGAGTATTATGTATTATATATAAATAGGCTTGAACGTCTCTTTGTCATGAAAAGTTTTGACCATGATGAACTATGGAGACTTCTTACTTCGAACAATGAAAGTGTTATGTTGCATGCTTTTCAATTACTTGGTAGTCTAAGCTGTAAATGAATGCAACTTTTACATAAGACATTCAAAAGTGCTAAGAAAATCGTGTATCCCATGTGCCCATGCTCAAGCATCTTTAAAGCTTTCCCGAGCGACGATGGAATTTATTTGATGATTTTGTAAAAAATGTCAGGACTTATTAGCCATCCACTGTACAATGTAGCCCCACGAAGAGAATGGTCGGACCAAGCTAGCTAGACAAACCACAGACAAATTTGTCTCATAATTTTGTCGACTTCGCCTGTGAATAATTTATGCGTTCTTCTGCTATTATTATTATAGTTTAGAATTTTAGTTTTGAATTTCGAAATGTAAATTCTCTCTATTGTGAGGGTAAACATGCTGATCGCTATCGGTTGAAATTTGAAAAGTCTCTAGATTTAGTCTAGATTAATACTAGTGGCGAAGTCCCAAACCTTGCTGCCTAAGTAGCTCTTGCCATAGTACCGGTACTCACGACTTACTTATAGACGGTGCAAAGCATTTGATTTGAGCTCATCGTCTCTATTGCCAAAGAATATGATGGTCTTCATACTTTTGAAGTAATGGCGAAGCTCTGAAATTGACTGAATTAGTTTTTGATGTATTTTATGTGCTTTAAAAAGTTCCTTTAACCTTCAGCGATTTCAGCATGGTAGACGTCATTTGCCAATTTCACATAGGCTGCTTTATGTCTTCAAAGAACATGTTCATAATACATGATTTTGCAAGGCTTTCTATGTCCACAGGTTAACAAGTTCCACGAAGCAGGTAATTATTTTCCCGATTGCATAACAGATATTATAACAGAATTATAACAGATAATGCATAGATTTCTTCGATCATTATTTGTCATAATCAGGGCCAGGCGGATTCCGCGCGCCGCGGTAACCCGCTGAATCTCCTATTTCGAGCGGTAAATGCGGAAAATACAATTTCGTGCGGAAATATGCGGAATAATCAGTTATAAGCGGAAATGTGCGGAATCTACATGTATTTAAACATCAAATATTGTCCAATGTTACACCCTGTCGTTGCATTGCAGGCACGGCTGAGAATTCTAAACGCGAATCTAAACTGAATGAAATAGCAGCCGATTAAAGTTGACTATTTCGCTACCACTGAAGAATGGCAGTATGAGGCAGGCAATCCACGACGTATTCTGGTGGCGTAGCCATTCAGGTGAACTTCCCTCGCTGTCCAAGTTGGCTCTGGACTGTATTTGGATGAAGATCAGTTCAGCTGAGGTGGAACGGAGCTTCTGCTGCTACAACAATATCTTTTCTCCGCTACGACAGTTTCTTAGCGACGAAAACGCTTCTGGTTTAGTGTATACCTATTACAATAGTTTTTAAGACGCTTCGATTTTAGACACATTTTGTTTACATAACTTGCGTAGTCAATAAAATTCGTTATATGCCTGAAAATTGCCTTCTATTTATCTTGAATAATAGCCTTTTTATATAAGTCGTCAGTAAAGTGGAATAATTTTTTCGAGCGGTGTGTATATACTCGGATTTTGAATGGTGACGTCTTTGGAACAGAAAACGGACTTCACCAGTCGACTCAGAATATATGAATTACTATTCAAAAGTGGTCTTCTTTTTCGATAAGATGTCATGATATTTGGAATAATTTTTCGAGCGGAATTTAACGTATTGTGCCGCGGAATCCGCCTGGCCTTGGTCATAATAACCTCGAGCCTTCGGCTCTCGGTAATTATAGCAAATAATGACCTCAAATCTATGCATTATCTATTACTAAATCTCACAATTACAATCGGATTTACAAATGACTCGCGCTGAAGTTCTGAAAACAATCTTTGTAATGGATGCGATCTCCACATTGAGACTGCCGAAAAGAGTTACACAATATATCAAAATTCCTTCAATCACTGCACTATACACCGTCCACAGATCATCATAGCTAAAAGAGCTTTTGTTCAAGTTTGTCCATTCTTGGAAAGTTGTATAGTTCAATAATTGCCTCTGGCTTCTCAAGAATAAGACGAGTTTTCTTTGTCAAAGGATCAAATAACAATGAAATGCTGATGCAGAATACATGAGATAACTCGATGAACACAATGACTTGTCTAGACATTCAATGCACAAATCATAGATATGCAATAATTAAGTAAGCAGGACAAGTTGAAAATCTTAAGTAAAAGAAAGGCAAGAAAAATACTACTTATAAGAATGGCAGTACGGAACTATAAAAGAACTTTTCAAAATTTTTAGATGATAACGTTGAGAGCATCTTCCCTTGATTGCCTTCAAAATGAGGTGTCCACGACAGTGATTTATTGCTCCAAACAGCACCAAGGACTTAGACATCTTGGACTTAGAATGGAAGTCTATCAAGCAAGTTTCGTTCTTCTTGTCAAAAAATCGCTATTTTAGTTTTCTCCTAATTTATTCACAATAAGGACGAATGTTTTTGATGTTACGTAGTAAAGTGGACAGTTGAGGTTCACGTGTGTTATCTAATTCTGCGGAATTACGCTTCCTTGACTTTGACCAGTCGTGTGAGACAAAGGGAGACGAATATCTCCCTGCCAATCTCCGGCTTGTTGATGTTCGATTTTTCTGAAAACCAGGCGAATGAGTAATCCAACTCTAACTTGCGCATTATTTTCGTAAATCTTATAACATAAATCTACTTGAAAGTCCGAAATTTATAAATAGAGAAAGTGAGATATTCATCAAATTAATCATGATGGTATAACGAAAACAGTATTATAAAGGCTTATGTATCATACATAACAAAAATATCAATTACCGGCCGAGCAGCTCGAGATGAACGGGCCGGGCCGGACTTGGACTTGAACATTTCCCATGCAGCGGGCCTGGGCCGGGCCGAGCTTTGTCTGAGAGGGCCCGGCTCTGGAAATTCAGGTTCATGTCTGAGCACAGACATGTGTGAGAAAGCGTGGCTCAACCTGCCGCTACGACATGTTTAACTATGTGGCCTCACCCCTAACAGTCCCATTTCAAAACATCCAAAACCAAAAACAGACAAACTTCCAAAAATCGGATTGTCTTGCCCAAATATGTAGCCCCTTATTCTCCGATACTTCATTTCATCAATGCAAATGAATCCAACTGTTTTGACAACCGCTTTGTTTACATCACACTTCTGTCAACCCGAAATTGTTGAACAAAAAGTATTCATACCTGCAGTAAGGGGCTGTTAAGCATATGAAAGAGTATCGTCTTTTACTATACCTGTCTATAAATTTGACAATGCCATCATTCAATTCATATAGAGTTCTTTTTACAGACGATGCACTCTGGATTGAATGGTCACTGCAAATACATAAAGAAATGTTCACAGTTTGAATCAGTTATCTGCTTCAACTGCTGACGTTGATGAATGCAAAGAGAAAATTAAGATGGCAATAACCACCTCACACAACAAAGCTTTCTGCATAACATCAAATACTCTGTTAATATTCAGCTTGTCTGAATGATAGACAATGAAGAAGTGTATGATTACTATGTAATGCCAGACGCGCGTTGGCTACACGACTACGACAAAGTATATGATGCTGCTAACTATATTGCTTGTGAGACTTTATGATAATTAATGATGATAATCGAAAAATGTTTCAATTTCAAATTGAATTTAAGCCTGTGATATAATCACGCTTAAGAAAATACTCTTGAGGTTGAGCATGACACGGAGGATCTGCAAAATACCATCATTCCTTCTGCATTACAATCATGATCAATCGATTCCGTGGCAATTTCTTCAAAACTGCAAAAATGTGCATATCTCACATTTGGTGACAATTGCCAACTATATCCCCCTCTAGTTCATTTAACAAAATCGAAAGTGTATACACATATGGGATTTAATAAATGCGGAGTTTTCTTTAGCGTGATCATATCACAAACTATGCCGCCACTGAAAGAGCAAAATATCGAAGACAATGATCATAATCCTCTTTAACCCTCAGAGACCTGAGGGGGGGTCCAGTGGACCCCGGAGCCACATTTTTCTATTTCATTTTTTACGCTGACGATATATCAACCACTCAAGCCCATACAAAATCATCATTTCTGACAGTGAATCTGCATGTGTTATTTCATTTCAATTGAATCAGTAGAAGTATGCCAGATAGGCCAAGGTGTAGAAATTCCATGACATAATTTTTGTAATTAGATGAAAAATGATTTCGAACATGTCCACGATGGTGTATAAAGAGTGAAAGTCATTTATTCATTGTTTGCATCATGCTCGTAGATGTGCAATGTGTTGCAAGATTGCAAAATGTGAATATTTTGCTTTCGCACATGATCTCGCGTGACTGGTTGGCCTATATGAACAACTCGACATAAATCGATGACCGAAATGAAAGCTATTATTATATTCATAGTTGAGCACCAAAAACTGATTGATGACAAACTTTTCACAGCAGTAATGATAAGTTTGAGATCTCCACAGCTGTTTTTGGTTCTAGAAGTACAGCAATTTTGACTCATTTTAGGTCTATTTCTGATAGCTTTGGATAAATTTGAAGGAATGTACAAATGGAAAGGATTAGCTGCATGAATTAAATCAATTTCATCAAAATTAACTATCTGAGGCTTTATGGTGACACAGAATATCGTAAAGCCGCCTCCTAGTACAAATGATGCTGTACTAAATGTGGTTGACTTACAAAAAAAACACCATATTTTCGCACGTGTTTACTGAGAAGGCTGAAAGTCACTCAAGGGATTCGTTATACCGACCTGCTACACGCAAACATCATTGTTTTACTTAAAATCAACTTTCCTAATGTTTTGATATCGATTTAAGCAGGTAAACTAAGAATATGTTAAAGAGGTCCACTGGACCCTCCTCAGGTCTCAGAGGGTGTGAAAAAGCTCAGGTCTCTGAGGATTAAGATAATGTTGATGTTTGGCGAGGATTACTTTTATCTGATCGTATGTCGAAGGATGATACGGTGCAATAATTGGAATTGTTTCAACATTTGATGATTTTTTCCTTCTTGATTATAATTTGTTCTCATCTATACGTAAAGATTCATTAATTTGATGTTGAGCACGGCAGTGAGGGGACATCCTCAGATTCCTCACTGTACTAAGGTTGGCATAGATCCTGTAGATGAATTCTCGCTCGCAGAGAATCAGAACAAAGGTGTCTTATTCGCAAACCTTGGGAATACGCGATTGGATTTTTATGTTCTGCAGGATGACATGATGCATAATGTAAAAACTGTCGGGTATCGGTTGGTTTGATACAGAAATCAGTTCGAATGTGAGACTCGTCTCTTGTAGCTGTAGTGTCAAGAAAGTCTACATTTTTGTCTCTCCTCTGAAAAGCAAATTTCATGGATGGATAAAAGTTATTAACATGATTTTCAAATTCAAGGAGTGATTCTACGCCCTGTGTCCAAATCATAAAAATGTCATCAATATAACACCACCACACCAAAGGTTTTAACACTGTACATGATAGAATTTTATTTCTCAAACGAATTCATGGAAATGATAGCGTAGTTAGGCGCCATCTTTGTACCCATGGTGGTGCCTTGTATTTGAGTGCAGTATTGGTTTCGAAATTGAAAAGAATTTTTTGTTAGTACTAATCTGGTCAAATGTACAATTGTCTCTGGGCCTGGAAAAGTTACATTCAACTTAGCAAAGTGCGTCAAGGTAACAAAATTAAAAAAAAACAAGCTAATAATGACTAGTTAATTTTCAATAGGTACAAAATATGATTTAAAAGAAAATTTTTATATCCTTAAATGTCTAGAAATTTTAAAAATACTTACTAGAAGGACAAATAACGCTTCTCCTCTCCTCATGTGTTATGAATTGTCGAGTAAGTCGTTCTGTTCAAAATTCTGTTTATCACTTATATATTGAAAAGATCCTATTTAACAGTCTGCCCATTCAGATGATAAGAGGACAGGTCTGTTTCCAATCAAAATACCAGATCTAGCTAACACAGCGGGATTACTTTATCTAAAATCTACCAGGTGTGTAAGAGAATTAATATTAGTTCCTTAAGCCAAAACGTGAAATAAAATTCTACAAAATATGCATACAAATTATTTGACTATTTTTAAAAAGGTCATCAACAGGAACTTGGTCAGGACGATCGCGTTTCGACCGCTTCATCCTGGACGCTCAAACCCGACCAAGCGCGGTCCTGTACATTTAAGATGCACAGCCTCAAAAATTAAATTTATAGTTGAGAAAAATTAGCATCTATCAAAAAAATAGAGTCACCATTGACTGAAAGAATGACTTTGAAGAGTGAATTTGAAAGAAGGACAGAGTCCAGCCAGTACAGGTCAAGAGGCGGGGACATAATCCACCTTCAACTCAAGACGTGCTGCAAAAACAGTTCAACGTAGCAAAGTGCGTCAAGGTAACAAAATTATTGTTATAACGTGTTATTATTAAGGGCTTCATGCATTGTTCTTACACCATCATGGATAAGAATGTTTGCATAAAGGGATGTCACATCTGCCGTCAATAAGATAAAATCAGTTGTTGTCGAGTTTAGCAATGATTTTCGCTAAGTTTATTAGACGCAATGAGCACAAAAAGGCGATAAATAATAAATCGATAAGTAGTGCCATGTACGATCATACTAGAAGCAAGCACAGCGACAAAGGCGACATCGAGATTTTCAGGTCGGTTTCATTGCTAAACTCGACAACACTCGAGACACAACATTTACTGAATCAAAAGCATTCACACAGCTTCAGCCCAAAATCAATAGAAAACATGAACTACCGCAATACAACCTGTCTTCACATTTAATCACCTCACATTCGACGCACAACACACTTCTTAATACATAGAAATTGACAACAATAATACCTTTAGAATGGAAATTAAGCTTCATGCAATGTACAATAACGGCACATAAATCGCACGCATTTTCACTTAGATGCACCTGCCAACGTCTGTATGATTGGGTTAGAATCAGTCACATGTGTAAATCGAAGCTTTTCATTGGTGGTTCATGCCCCAACTTAGTTACCCCTGATGTGCCGCGACCTTGAGTCAATTTCCATTCTAGCGAACTTCAGATAAACAATCTATTTCTATGTCTTAATATCACTCACCTCTTTATAAACCTTCACAAAGGCTGCCGTTTAGCACTTACATCGACCGATAGAAGGCACTGTCTTTCTGTTAATCATAACTTAAAGTGATAGACCAATAAACGTTTTACCGAGAGAGCCCTGATACTTTTGTTCTGTCTTGAACTATTTAGGTTCATTAGTTAGCTTTCCACCAAATAACAACTTCACGGCCTTTATCCGCAGGTTTTATCAGGTTTTTATCTTTTCTCAAATCTCTCAACATTTTCATTTCATCTGTATTAAGCGATCTAGTATTAATGAGATCTAGTTATCTTGATGTTTTGTATGTCTTTCTTGACGTATTCCGTAAAAGCCTTAGTAGCATTTCACTGGTCACTTTGTGGCAATTTGGAACAAAATGAAGCTGTACTGATTAGCAGATCATGCCGATTAAATTTCTTATGTTCGGATTGAGAAATTAAGACCTTTGTTCAATACAAGTTTTTCATTTCGGGTGAGTTTATGAGGAAACGACTGTTTTATTAAGTTCATCATCATTCGGTGCATATTTACTTCTTGATTTCGAACGGTTACGTACGAAACGTCGATTGCGAGGTCGAAAAAGAATGTCAAAAGTCAAAGTCATTTTATTCAAAAGAGCTGAGAAAATTTCGATGAATGACAAGTTACCAAAGGAATGAAGTGTGTTGATTTTCACGTTATGCAAATATTCTGATGGCATTTCGAATTTTCGATTGTCAAGTGGTATCTGTTTAATCATACTTTCATCTTAAATACATTACCGTTTCGAAGCCTCCAACAAGAATTAAGCAGTTTTTAGTTTCTTCTAAATGACAAGATGATCCACCTCTACGATCAGTTAATATAGATTGTTTTAAGATATGGCTCCACACGGTGCAAAACATGTGATATTCTTTCGTCGGGTGAAGTTATAGCATCGTTAGTGACAAATTTATCATACAACAACGCAAATTTATATATTCTATTCGTTTTAATGGCTGTAACTTCATTTACATCGGTGAATCGGGTAGAAGTTTGAGAGAAAGGGATAATGAACATCGGTATGATATTGCCCATAAGAATACAGACAAAGTTGTTTCTTTTCATTGCACTCTGAAATAAAATATCTACACTCAAAGAACTAAACGGAAACGAGAAACATGGAAAACAGAAAGAACTCAGGCTCATCAATCAGCAGATGACTGACACAGATTTGGCCGCATGGAATAGATATGCAGCATGTTTGCAACGATCACTATGTCCTATGTCCTTATCAAATTAATTCCTAACGAAGATTGTGACCAGTAGCCCATCCACTGTCCCTCTCTGTTCGAACCGGTTGAATTTTTCACAAATTATATTGATTTGAAAAGACTTTGGCTCCAGATCCGGTCCCCTCCAAGGTTAGAATCGACCATGTCTTTTGAAGGACGGAGTGATCAAAACCGGACGGAACTAAACCGGTTAGAAAATCGGGCATAGAAAATATTGTTGGCAACCGACCCGGACCTGAAAAGTCTAGAACCTGGGCCGATGTTTTTTAAGTCTGAAATCAAAAATATTTTCTCACTTGAACATTTAAATTCTCTGAATCAATTTCATGTGATGATATCAACATATACTCATTGACAAAATTTTTGAAACATTTACTTCTTTAACTTCTTTCATTTTTGACTGTTATATATACATGTACTGGTATGTATGATACCTTGATAATTTAGTCACAATCTCCACCAAGTCGCTAGCACAGAAAAACAACGCATGTAGCAGATTCAACTTTAATAGCGCGTGTGCCCCCCACTAGCTCAAATACATTCAGTAATCCGAGATGGCATGGATTCACAAAGTTCCTGAATGAAGGATGTTTCAAGGAGAAGCCACTGCTCTGTCAGTCTTTCAGAGAGAATCTTCAGGGACACTGGTGAAAGTGAATAGCGGTCTCTCACTCGCCGCCCAAGCTCGTCCCAGACTTGTTCAATGGATGACAAGTCAGGTGAGTGTGCAGGCCAGTCAAGGGTTTGAATGTTTAATCTCCTAACAGTGGCAATGACAGCCGAGGAGCGATGTGGTCTCGATAGTTTCAGCTCTTCGGTAACACTCGCACAACTTCTACCACAACGAATCTTTCCAATAGTCATACCTCTGGTAAACTGATTGTGTGCCATTTTACTTTACAAAAGCTGGATTTCAGTTCACGTTTATGTTCAATTTGTAAAAGCAATTGTGACAGTTGTATCGATATCAAAATTTGAAATTAGACCACCATAGATCTTTCTCCATTCTCTAATGTGTTGAATGGTAATACATAGAAAGCGATAGCATCATACATGGGAAAAAATGAAACAAACTTCAATTCAAGCCAATGATAGTTTGTTTCATTAATTATGTCAATGAGTATAGTTGTTAGGCAATATGATGAAATAAGCACTGGCACAATGATTTCACTTTTCAAATAGACTGCATGTCTTCAGTGCATTCGCTTTCAGTGGCGATTATTGTCTCTCATTCACAGGTAAACATCTAAACCTATTAAACTTAGAATCAATAGGCAAACGGCAGGTCCAACTATCATGTAAATCAGTGGCGGAAAAAGTCTGAAGCCAGTGAATTTTCTTAACTGAAATTTTGTTTGCTTATCTTTATTTTGTACTATTTTCATATTTATCTATATATTTATGTATCATCCGTTGTCAATGGATTAAAAGCAAATGCTATTGAATAACATATCATCTTATATTTCATAAAATACAAAAGAATCGTTCGGAGAATGTTAGTCAGTACTTGGTTGGGCCGCCCTTGTCTTCAATAACAGACTGACAATGACGCCTCATGGACTGGACCAAGGTGCTACAACGATCGATCGTGATATTGCTCCATGCTTCACTCACCACCCGAAACAGTTCTTCTTTGTTAAAAGGGCGGTGACTTTTGACTGGGGAGTCTACCACTTGCCAAAGATGCTCAATCGGGTTGAGGTCCGGTGACTGGGCCGGCCACCAAAGACACTGAAAGCTCGGGTCATTGATCCATTGCTTGACTGGCCTGGCCGTGTGTTTTGGATCATTGTCATGCTGAAAGATCCATTGGGCATTGGCAAACATGGTTTGCGCAGCTGGTACCATGGTCTCTTCCAGTATATTTCGATATTGGTATTGGTCCATTACGCCGTCCACCAGCCGGATAGGGCCTGGTCCGAGTGCCGACATGCTAGCCCATACCATGATGCTGCCACCTTCGTGCTTCACGGTCGGCACGAGACAGGCAGGGTTCATTTCTTCACCAGCGCGACGACGAACAATGACTTGTCCATCATTGTTAAACAGGTTGAACTTGGATTCGTCGGACCACAAAACGCGCTCCCATGTTGGTCGCTCCAGCTAAGATGCTCTCTGGCCCAGGTCAGTCGGGCAGTACGGTTCTTGTCGGAGATTAGGGGCTTTTGGCGAGCGACTCGCCTATACAGACCGACTTCCATCAGTCGATTCTGGACAGTGCGCGTGGTGATATCGACGCCATAATCACTGCACAGAGATTTCTGGATATCGGGAGCCGTTAACCGCCGGTCGTTCAGACTCATCCGAACAAGCACTCGGTCAGTAGTTGCTCGAGGTCTGCCACTCCGAGGACATGACTTGTAATCGCCGGTGGTGCGATAGATTGAGATAGTCTTCTCCACTGCTCCTCGACTGACCCCAAGAGCTGCAGCCACTTGTCGTTGCGACTGTCCCGAATTGATGCGGTCAACGATGACATCGCGCTGTTCTGTTGTCAACTCGGCACTCATGATGATGAAAATGAGGTTAATTTCTTACTAACAATAGAATCGTTTGAATTCAAAATTTGAATGTCTATCACAATCATTGTACAAATTTCTTAGCTCATTCATTTAGTAGGATGTGTATGCACATTCAAGATTGAATTTACTTACACTGACAGCCGCAGAATCAATACCATAGCAATCAGTGCGCATCTATCACTGAAACTCAGTCAAAATTAAGGGTGGTTTCAGACCGGACCTCAACCCGATTGAGCATCTTTGGCAAGTGGTAGACTCCCCAGTCAAAAGTCACCGCCCTTTTAACAAAGAAGAACTGTTTCGGGTGGTGAGTGAAGCATGGAGCAATATCACGATCGATCGTTGTAGCACCTTGGTCCAGTCCATGAGGCGTCATTGTCAGTCTGTTATTGAAGACAAGGGCGGCCCAACCAAGTACTGACTAACATTCTCCGAACGATTCTTTTGTATTTTATGAAATATAAGATGATATGTTATTCAATAGCACTTGCTTTTAATCCATTGACAACGGATGATACATAAATATATAGATAAATATGAAAATAGTACAAAATAAAGATAAGCAAACAAAATTTTAGTTAAGAAAATTCACTGGCTTCAGACTTTTTTCCTCCACTGTTTGCTTTTTATCAAATCGTTTTAAAATGCATGTGAGTATATACAGCATCCGTACACTTGCACCTTCTAAATGAAGTAAAAACAAAGCATTCCAATTCAACATTCATTTTTTCTTCAATTCTATTCTTCTTTCTGACGTTGCAAAAATGTCGATAACATCTGAATGCCATTTTTCACCATACAGGCTATGAGTTCTTTTTCAATCGAAAGAAAAGACAAACTACACAATCTCTCACGGACATGTGCTCGTCCTAGAAAATCTTTCAATTCTTTTGAGAGTAGAGAAGGATCTTTCTCAACTACAACTAGACACGCTAAGCGTGGTGAGTGTTTTGAGCAGTTTTTCAGTTGTTGGAAAAACATCAGAAAAATCACGCACCAACATGTTCAAAACCCTATTGCACTTTCTGTCTGACCAACAAACTCATCGGTTTTATGCAAAACTTGCAATTCATCACGAAATTTGTTTTCAAAACATGCATCTTATCTTTATTGATAGAACAAAACAAATCATTAGGAGATTAGACAGATATAGTATTCCCGTAACACTGGGTAATGTTTGAGAAGAGTATTAACCCTGATGTCTGCCAACTCGAGATATTACTAGATGACGTTTATCAACAAACGAATCGTATCCATGCCAATACATAATCACATCATACACGTATGTGTGTTCATCTTCTTAATATTGAATATTCTTTCACCATGTAGATTTCGCCACTTTGTAATATGTTACTAACAAGCTTCAAATATAGTAGAGCAGATATTAATAATTGCTTATGATAGGAATTCTCATACGATGATGAAAATCATCCCAGCAGCCATTTATAATAGAATATAATGCTTACTAATTCAAATTATTAATTGAAGTAGTCCTAATGAGGACTGATGGCGTTCTCCAATCCGCAAGTGCACAGATGCAATGCTATTGTAACCATTGGTTTAATCAGTTCTCAAAAGAACTCAATGGAGCTTTCTCGTGGCAACGAATTAAAATTGATCAGCTTTGGCCCAATATCTGGTAAAAGTGGAAATCTTGAGATTTGTAACACTACTTATTCTTACTGTTAATATACCATATATTCCAAACACTGCCGCATACATGTTCAAAACAGACGTCTAATACACCTTACCGACTACAGATACTGATAGTGGAAATAGAATAAAACAATGGTCACCATAGGTTAAGGAAATTAAAAATGGATATTATAAAACAACAGGAAACCGATGGATAAAAATTGGAAAAGTGGAGGTAAAATATGGAAATACAACGATGCTACTACACTGATTACAAGTGAACTATATCTGACACTACACTAAGTGGATAAGTGGAAAGTGGATAATGGAGGTAAACAATAGAACTACAATGACACTCTACTACACCGAAAGCAATGAAACTATACACACTATACCTAAGACTACACATGGAAAATACTATTTCTTCACTTGAATTTGTTATCGCCAGTTTCTTAATCCGTCTATAATACCGTACTTCATGTAATCCCACATTTCTTCATTTGTTCTATTCATTTGAAATATACAATACATCGACCACTACTTCAGCTACCGATTAAGGGATATAAAACATAATACTGCAGTCCGTCAGTCATCAGCAGGTACTCGTCTAGTTGTGTTTCGACCCCTAACCTGAACACTCAAACCCAGACGAGCGGGGTCCCACACATAGTGGCTGACAAAATACTGAATAGGTAATGATATGTCTTGAAAGATATGTCACAAAGATAAATCAGACATCATTCAATTGTTGCGTTTCCCACATGTAAACTGATCCTGTCATAAAATTCATCCCATCAATAAATACATACAGTATGCTTTTTGCGATCCGCACATGTAAACAAATCCTGTATATCAATCCTTGCCTTTTCGATTCCCACAAGTAAACAGATCCTGTTCATCCTCGAATCCCATAAACATGTAATCGCTGTGTGATAAATATGTAATCCGTCTTTACACAAAATTCGCCTCATACATCAAGACTTAACGATAGGAGTTCTCCCAGCTCCCGTAAGCCAGGCTAAGCGCTCTGTATTCACTCTTCACCGCCCCACCCCGCAATGAAATTTTTTAGAATGAAATTTTTAAAATTTACTTTAGAATTGTTGTAGAATTTTTAAATTAATTCAGAATTTCTCTGTCATTAAGAATGAAACGGTAAAAGTTGGTTTAACATGATAATTTGACAGTAAATATTGTTTACCTTAGTCACCCTGAGAAATCGCCATAGTTCGTTTTCATGTTTTCTTAAACCTAATACATGTACAATTTACAACAATGGCAGCTATCTGCACATGAAATGATATCCAATTTGTTTGTGATAGACAAACGTGCTATGCTTGTACAATATGTAAAACAAATGAAAATTCATTATGCATTAAATGTTTGAAAGTTCACCTTAAGGTTCAACAGTTATCAATTGTGTAAATAACATGGCAATGACAGAATTTTACATCATGATTTTTAAGAATTGACTATAATTCATGTAGGCACATGTCCAACAAGATCAGCAAAAGAATTACGCACGACTGGCATGGATATCGCGAATACCTTACGATGCAGAGACAAGAAAAACATGAATTTTGAAGAATGAAGTAAGAAGTAAAACATAAGTAGTAAGACGAAACGCAAAAATCTGCATAAAGTCAAAAATCCAAACTTAGCGACATTACGTGTTCCCTTTGCACACATAGCGCATGCATTCAGAATCGTCAGACGGGTGAGATCCAACAGAGAACTGATGATCTTGTAGACTCTTTTGATTAAGAGAGAAAGGCCTGCGCTGTGTGTGCAAAAGAAACACGTAATCTCGCTAAGTTTGGGTTTGTAACTTTATGCAGATTTTTGCGTTTTGTCTTACTATTTATGTTTCATTCTTCACCAATCATGCTCTTTTTTGTCTCTGTATCGCAAGGTATTCGAGCTATCCATCCCAGTCTTGCGTAATTCCTTGCCAAAAATGGCCAAAAGCGCTCGTAAACAATTATTCGTTTTCAATTTTATTTACAAAATGAACAACTGGGACAAATTGCTTCAGTTATCAATTTACTTACAGATGGTACATAGACCCTGCAGCATGCGATCATGTTATCAACAATTACTCGTATATTTTTAGAATGATTCTTAAGACGATTACACTCAACTAACGTAATTGACATTAATATATTTTGTAAGAACATTATTTGAATTAATTAAGGATAATTAAGTGCTCAAAACGGTGAAATGTTTCACCGGGCCCAGACACAGAATTCATCCGGGCCGGGCCTAATATTTTGAAGTTGATGCGGGCTCGGGCGGCCGGTTCCAGCTCTGACTAATTGATGCTGGCAGCTGCTCAAGTTAGACCGGTAGACATCATACGACTTCTCCATTTCTCACACGACAGGCTTACCGGCACTCCGAATAAGCAAGAGTTCCCGATGATGCACAACGATGCTGATTTTATCAATTTCTATCCAAATTGATCTTCGAAAATTAATTAGACAAATATTCGTGCTTTGATAATACAGTTTTGCGCGTGTGAATGAGATTGAGCAGCATTACGCGCTAAATTATTCAAGAAGTGGAATAAAATTACGATAGATAGGCTTGCGAACACAAAACTCAAACAGCATTCATTTATGCTAGAGTATGCGGTTCGGAAGCTCTATTTGAGATCGAATACGTGTTAAAACTAGATGTATAAATAAATAATTATCCATGGATTGGTACTTATAATGAGCATCGACGTGCCCGCCATCACTGACGTCAAGTCAGAAAGAAGCAAGCTGAAGCTACAATCCTCGAGCAAAAAAGTCTTGAATTCAGCAATAAATTGACTGATTACCTGAACTTATTGATGTACTTCCAGATAGTTGTGTCTTTGACCATTATTCCCTGCAAAAATGAGACGCAACAAAAATTAATAATTTTAATATTTCACCTTTGTAAAATAAAGTTTATGTCCTCCAAAGAGTGGGTAAATTTCAAGGAGTGCAATAAACAATCTTTATTCCACTCTTTCACTGGAATACATTAACACATAGAAAGTTTTTCATCCTCTAAAACGGCAAATTCTACATAGAAATCTTAAGAAATACCGATGATATCTACAATGCCATGACAAATAGAGGTAGATTTTTGACAGCTGTAAAGTTCTGATGGTCATAGATTCTGACGATCATGTGAAATATGAAGTTACTTACGCATCTCGTGCAAAGATATCCATCTTAATTGCGTTATTGTCGATGAGCAAACTGTAGCCTCTACCTTCGCGCTCGTGCATGGCCATGTTGATCTCGAGTAAGTATATTAGGTAGAGTGGTAGCTCCGCATTTATTAAATCCCAAATGTGTGTACACTTTCCATCTTATTAAATGAACTCGAGGGGGATATAATTGGTAATTGTCACCAAATGTGAGATATTCACATTTTTGCAGTTTTGAAGAAATTGCCACGGAATTGACTGATCATGATTGTAATGCAGAAGGAATGATAATATTTTACAGATTCTCAGTGTCATGACAGCCTTGGAGAGGTAATGTTTGTTAAATTAGCAATTCGATGGGTTCCTATTACTTTCATGCTCAACCTCAAGAGTATTTTCTTAAGCGTGATCATATCACAGGCAACCTGCAACTGGCAGACCAAAATCACATAATCAAAGACAATGATTTCAATTAACTTTGAAAGATGCAAATGGGTCCACATCACTGTTCAGATTCAAGAAATGAAACATGAATTTAGTGAATCATAAAATCATGATGGTGAAAATTGAAATAAAAACTTGAAATTTCAGCCAAGAAAGCACGAATAATATCGTGACTTTTCATGAAGACCTCCATTATAATACGGAGCATGAAATTCAATTGATAATCAGCTTAATTTCCGCTTAATTAGGATGCTTATTAGCAAATATTCATTCCTTTTGATATCCAACTTGTTTCATGCTACTTATATGAGGGAGTCATCTCGGTAGTATATAAATGGCAAAATTTTGACTTGTTTAAAACTGTTCAAATAATTTTTTGGACCACGGGAGCGTAATCTCCGCAAAAAAACTGAATCTTTCATATCAAGTATACAGATACTTTTTTGAGTCGACACTCTACCAATATATTCCTACTCTATGCTTTGCATTTGTTGCGTAAATAACTATTCCGAATGCGTTATACTTTATTCTTGGCACCCAAACTTCATTATCAACCCCGCTGGCGGCCGCTTACAAACCTAATTCTCACTTTATCAGAGAAATAGCATCATATATATATATATATATATATATATATATATATATATATATATATATATATATATATATATATATATATATATATATATATATGACATTTATATATATTATTTATATATATATAATGACATTATATCCCACAAGAAAATCAAAAGCAAATGTTTGCTATTGCCAATCAATTTCGGCCGCTACGGCGGCTTTTCAAGGCAAAATAGATTTGGGCGGAATAGCGGCCGAAATCGATTGGCAATAGCAAACTTTTGCTTTTGATTTTCTTGTGGGATATAATTTCATTTTATCATTTCCCATTTGGGCTTTATCATTTGATTATATATATATATATATATATATATATATATATATATATATATATATAAAAATATATATAATATAAATCATCCCCAAAGAAAACACAGCTTCAAATAAAATCTCCGACCGGTTTCACTTCATTCTCAGAAGCTTGTCAAGGGAATGATTTATTAATTAAATCTATGTACAGTATATACATTAAATTCAAACTAACTGAAATAACATTCAGCGCAGGTTTCAGCAACTCAATGATACGAAGTTCCATAGCTTCCCTATCAACCTTGGTTTTCGACGGTGACATCTGATAGAGAGGAGCAGCCTCAAATTTCTTTGATAATGAACTCCCACAAGAAGCTATGTGCTTGCTCATGCCTAAGCAAAAGCTCACTTAGCCTATTATAATAATAATAATCTCATGCCTATTCTATATATATATATATATATATATATATATATAGAAGAAGCATCATATTTTCCGAAAAAAGGCTGTGAGTTTGCTGCGCTTGTTCCTACCGGTGCACAGAAAATATTAAAAAGTTGCGCTGGAGCACTTATGTACAACCTGTACTGCCGAACTGCAGTTGCAACAAAACTTACAGTGAAAAAAGCTTAGGAAACGTCGGGGTTTTAATTTATTATATAAAATATGCATATGCATAATAACACAGGAAAAGTTTGTCTTTGATTCTTTTTTTCAAAATTACCAAAAATCTGAAACTGAAAACATCAGGAATTGCAGAAAGATTCTGAAGAATGGCCACGCAATCTGCAAATGATGGTGCAAGAAAGATAGTGGGCCTCGCACACCGCAGGTACTTGCTGTGGCCGCCGCCATACCTCAAATGTTCAGCTAAAATTGGTAACTAGGTCTATAGACCTCTACAACTTCGTATCAAAATATTGATGTGATTAATTAAAGATAACTAGTCCTGAACTTCATATCTGAGAAATATGGAAGGAACCTAATAAAAGCCATGTCATGATCATCATCATTACTTTGAAGTCGAATGATCCAGAATTGCTCATTATAATTGACATTCGCTATACCCTTGAAGCGTGGTGACATAGACAGCGTCGATAATACATTCGAAAGATATTTTCACTAGTCATTCACCTCACAAGACACCTTCGATACATGGGTATGATCAGCATGCGCCTGTACCAAAACTTTGCTCAAAGGAGGAATCTAAGGACAAAAATGATCGCTATTCTTTTTACTCATAGCTGCGGTTGTTTAAAGTGTGAAGTATACAGTGTATACATTCGAAACTATTAAACAGCAGATTATTTGCAGGCTACTCTTTAAAATGAATTGCTTCTATAACGGACCTGAACTATCGCACAGGACACTTCTCGCTAGTCATGAAGCAATTGTCATGGATACTTTTATGCACAAACTATACACGAATTTCAGGGACAGTGATTACTTTTGTTATGTCTTTTCAGGACATTCTCCGGTGGTTGCGAATACAATGGAGAATTTTGATGATTCTTGCGCTCTACTTGCATTTATTTTACCTCTTTCTGAATTACCATCATGTAAACGACAAAGCTCCTGAAAATGATGTCTCTAAATGGACTTGCACCGACATTTCTGATATTTTCACCGGGAAGTACTCGGGATATGCTCCGGAATATATTGCAGTGATTCATCGACATCCAAATTTGAAAATCGATTATCCTCCAGTTTCTGATATAAACCCAGCCATTGAGACTGTTCGAAGACGTTGGGAGATCAGAAGAAAAAGCTATTTTTCGTTTGATAATGTCAAAGGAGTTAAGCCAGTCAACAAAATAGACTATGGCTATAATATTCGAAATCCAAATCGGTGTGGTAGTGAACTTGTAGATATTCTCATTCTCGCAAAATCAGCCACATCGCACTACCAGCATCGATCGGCGCTACGTCGTACGTGGATGAACAGTTCACTGTACATGAATTCAGGTTTTACCATTTGTACTGTTTTCTTGGTGGGGATGTCCATCAAGGGTGTTCATGAAAATTCCCTCCTAGCATTGGAACAGGAAAAGTATCATGACATCGTTCAGTTCAAGTTTACTGATCAATACTTTAACAACACAGTAAAAACTATTCTTGGGTTCCGATGGGCTATTGAGAACGTCCAAAATGCTAGATATTTGTTCTTCACAGACGATGATTATTTTGTGAATGTTTGGAATTTGTTTCAATTTGTCAGTTTATCTGTGTTAGACAAAGAACGAGTTATTGCCGGATTCATTCGTGTTAATGACGATCCTGTTCGCATTGTCAAGGATAAATGGTATGCCACTCCAAAAGAATACACTGGATTGATTTATCCCCCATACCCCCTAGCAGGTGCCTATGTATTAAACATGAACTCAGCAATAGATTTGTATATCGGGATGCACTACACGAAGTTTCTGCGTTTTGACGACGTTTTCATAGGCCTGGTGACCCATAAATTGAATTTCACAAAAGTTCATTCGCCGTCGTTTGGCCAGAGGCCTGTGACAATCAATAAGCTCATTTTCCTCAAAGAAATTATCGCTAGTCATATGGTTGGCAACCATACAGCTGTGTATAAACTGTGGAAAAACATATTTAGATGAGTACATTCCCATGACGATTGATCTTTTTCTATATAGTGATTTGAGATTAAATAATAATGTTGTATCATGCTTGACGCATTGAAGATGATGATTGTAAAACATTTGCATAACTTTGTGAATTATAATGATATTACTTACTCAATGTAATGATCAACAATTTTCTTATCAAAAAGACTTTTGACGCTTTACATCCCTCACGAACATTTTTCATGAGAACTCATGAAATTCAATTCGGATTCATGAGATCTTTATGAGAGGTGATAGGTTTATGATGAGTCTCATGACATTCTCATATGAAAATATCTAACTTATGATGTTCTCATCATGCTTGATGAGACTATAATGTGTGGTAATGAGAACATTCATCAGGGTAATATCTCATAAAACGTTCATTGGAAAATTATGGGCATTCATGAGGTTTTATGAAAATAAGTAGTAAGGTATGCATGCTAGCCGCGAAAGTAAATAGACATAGGAAAGCTTATTCAACACTGTAAACTCTAGGGCGCGAAATTCCGCTTGAATTAGGCACGAAATTTAGGCATCAATTCTAACCAACACAAGGCACGAGTAGGCACGAAGTTCATGGTGCCGAGCGCATGCCCATTGACTTTTCCTTCGATTTCATGGGATAAACAAATGTTTGGTTTGGTGCCTATTAGTGCATAATGGTGCCTACTGGTCCTCATAACACTAGAAAGGCACTAACTAGGTGCAAACTGGCACGAAATTTCGGCTTCGTAGTAGTAATAGTACTAACTAGTACGTAATTAGTACTAATAGTACGTAATTAGTGACCTACAGTTTACAGTGTAGATGCCGGAAAAATAAGTTCAGAAGCATGAAGGAGCAACTGTTTATTTATTAATGAGATTTTTATGAGAAACTCATGAAATCAGATGAGATATTTTATGCGAAAACGTTCCAAATCCCCATGAAATTTCATGAGACTTATATGAGAAAAAATCTCAAGAAAAATCATGAAGAATTTCCGTGGGGGACAAGTTATTTACTAATTGTAATCCACAAATGTGATGTAAATGTAGGAAATCTTTCGTTTTCGGCCGTAAATTATTCCGGCATTCGTGACACCATGTCAATCACTATTAAAGTAATGTTTTGCTAATTACTTGTGTTAGACTATTATTCACCATTCGCTTGAGTTGAGGGGTAGATATTTGTCAAATGCACTCAACTTAACACGATGTTTTAAAACCTATCTTCAAGAATTAATGCTCTATGACTACTCATTTCTACATGTATTTCAATTATTTCTTTGATTTCATGACATTCTGTAAAAACATGGTGATTTATGTGAAATGTAAATAGCAGAACATTTGCCCCAATATCACTGCTAAAACTTTAATAAAGTAATTGATTATAGATTTTGGCATAGATTTTGGAATTCTACCTTAAAATGTAAACAAACTGCATTTTGAGAAATTCGTGAACTACTAATCTACTGCAGATACCACAGCTCACACTTGTGTGCTTATTTTTTCCCTGACGTGACCCTAGCTGCAAAGAAAATGCCTGGCGACTCCTTGAGGAACAGTTCTACCGACAACTAACAAGGGCCACAAAACGATTCCGTCATGTTACATCGTACCAGCTTATAGTGGCAATTGATATACCACTGGGCGAACTCCGTGCATGCAGCTGCCGCAAACTGCATTCCTGCGTAGGCTTATGTTGGCGCTATTTGTCAATTGGTTTGCAAAGATTTCGACTCTGAATGATCATTTGAATAGGCCATACTCAAACTCAAAGCATTCAGACTATTTTTGATTACGAATTCAAGCTCAATTATTCTAGAGGCTCCTTATCTAGGTCACTGTGTCGATTGGGTCAGTGTTCAGATATGGTGATCCGGTTTTTTCCGCTGTTTTAATTAAATTGCATAGTACCCGTAGTTATTTATTTTATCGTGCTTGTTACTGGATGACAGCGTCAAGAGTTAAGGTTCCACACACCAAGCGCTCCATTGTAAGCCATAAAGCACAGCCACAGGGCAATGGGGCGCCAGTACAATGCACGCCGCTTCTAAATCCGCTTGAGGCGAATTTTAGTCCTTAGCATGTTGCTGTTACTCATTATTATTAAGATTATTGTTCCCATGACAGCTTTCTCTACCACATCGGCCCGCATCTTCTGACGCCCAGAAAAGTGACCAAATCATAGAGGAGATCAACGCGGTTCTAATGGTTCCACTTCCGACCTCGCAAGTTGCCTAGAACGCCAGCAAATTGCATTTGAAAAAAAAAATTATAAAGCTCCAACTTTTGAATAATGTGCTCGTCACTTATCTCTTAAGTTCAGCAAACTATGTACTACATTCTTTTTCCCCAGATTCAACATGCAACTAAAATCAATAGAAACAAAGTTTCGTGGTCACCGGGTCACGCAATAGTGACCCGGTTCCATCGCTGATCCAGACTAAGGACCGTGTTTCCTATTTACGGCCATTATTTATCATTTGTGCTATACTGTATATATATTGTAAATGCGGACTACATATCACTCACGATATAGTCACTATTTATGTCACTACTTAATAGGTACTTGCGAATTGGGAAGTTTAGAGTCGAATCGAATCATTGAAACTTACAAACGCCTTCTTCAACTTGGTTTCATCTGCGGTTTGTTTGTCAGCCATGCTGTCAGCAGGGACTTGGAAAGTGACCTAATAACCTTGTAATTAGCAAGGTCACTGAAAATTGCAGTGATACTTCGGCCCTTTAATCTCACGATGGACTGGAAATTCAATAACAAATGGTTAAAATCGCGAGTCCGAGAAAGCACAGACACTCAGTAGATCACAATTTTTCAGTAGATCCCAATTTTTGCAAAGACAATTGCAAAGACAATAACAACAATAAAAAAAGTCTTTGCAACAATTTGCTGATGCATATAACTTTCCATGTTTTCGAAGTTCGCAATAACTGTAACTGTCTAAATCATTCATGACGAATTCAAAGCAATTTTTAAATGAATATTGTAGAATTCTACGTAAATTAGTAACATGCACATACATGTACAAGCCCACACAAAAAAATGATTATGAAGACTTTGAGCACGATAAAGTATGCAGTACTGCGCTTGCCAGCTTGGTAATGAAAAATCAGTAATGTAAGGAAAACCAGTAGAAATCTATTTTAAGGATGCAGCTCAAAGACAGCTTTGTACTTGCAACATTTGTACCAGACGCCCGATTAATTTCATCTTTGAGTCATCCTTGAGATGCTCATCATTCAAGATAAATGAAACATTTCTTCTCAACAAACCATATACCAAATCTCAACAGGAAAGAGAAGCCAGTCTGCGGATCAAATTGTTCATGAAAAATGAACTAATTTCATTCATGTTCGGTTTAAGTGAATATCGAAATTTGGTGCGATTTCTAGATTTTTCTGGGTGAGATTTGACCCATAGTCGATATGAAAGAAATGCTCCCCGAAGCACGAACATGTGATTTAAGTATTACATGCACCTCAATAAGCTAGCCAAAAACAAAAAAGGCAAAGAGCTCATGTAGGAAATTTCGAATTCGCAAATGCCTTTTATCTTCTAATGGGTCTCACTAAGAGAAGTCTTAAGAATACTATCAAAATATCAGACAAGATACTGATGCACAAAGCAATATTTTCGCATCAGCTGTTTGAGTCTTGTCTCCTAACGCCAGAACGTACGCTGCAGATCATTAAGTCCTATTTAAGCTATAATCTGAGTACTAAACAGAAGAGTACTAGAATTCCCACACTTAATTTCACAAAAGTACTAAAATGATGATACGTAAATATGAATACGATGAAATGCCAATATTGATATAGGACGTGACAAGAAACCAAATTCAGTTAGTCAATGTGCTGCACTGGTAGTTTTGACGGCGCACGCTTAGATCTGAATAAATCTTTCTTTCTAGTCTTCCCAGTTGCGAGTGCATTGAATAGCGAAATGTGGGAAGGACAGTGTCAGTCAGCTAGTCAGCACAGGTGTTTATAGTTCCTGCAATGATATCGTCATTCGGGTCGCTTCTGTCTCAGGCAGCGAATGCTCACTGACGGCTTGACATGTTTCTGCATATCAAAGTGGGTGTAGTGAAACAATAAATGATCCTGCAAACCAAACAGTCTGGTAGCTTTTCTCAGGTAGTATTGCAATATTGTGCAAAAGAAGTTAATCCAGTGGTAGAAGCAAAGAATTAGATTATTTAAGCGCATCACTTTGCTGGAAATTGTATATTAAAATTGTTTTTGCCCACTTATTAAGTTCCTGCAGAAATAGGAAATTAGTCATGCGCCGCTTGCGGATTGCTGTGAATTCCTTCAAAATGCTCTGATCGCCACGATTCCCTCGGATTCAAAGAATTCAAAGACAAATACGTCTTTGAATTCAAAAAAAACACGCAAGCACACACTGGTAAGCACATAATGATCATTGTCAACAAACTCTCTGCAATAGAGGCACTGACTGATGATGTCGTTGGATAGCAATAATCGGCGGATACGGAGCGCAGACACAAAGTCGTTGAAGGAACGGTGACTGAACGAGTTGGAATACACTAAGGTTGAGAATAGTATATTTTACAAATCATCCGTGTCATGATATCCTTGGAAGGTAATTTTGTTAAACTAACAATGCGATGGGTTGCCAGTGGACCCCTTTTACAAATTCTTAGTTTACCTGCTTAAATCGATATCAAATCATTAGGAAAGTTGATTTTAAGTAAAACAATGATGTTTGCGTGTAGTAAGTTGATATAACTAATCCCTTGAGTGTCTTTCAGCCTTCCCAGTAAACATATGCGAAAAAATGCGAAAAGGGACGGTTTTGCGATCTTTGATGGTCACAAAGTAACCTCAGATGGTTGACTTTAGTGAATTTGATTTATTCCATGCAGCATTACCCTTACATTTGGCCATTTATCAGATTTATCCATACCAATCGGAAATGGGTCCAAACTGAGCCATAATTCCTGTATTTCAAGACCCTCAAAACCGCTGTGGAGATCTCAAACTCATCAATTTTTGCTGTGAAAACTTTGCCAACTGTCTGTTTTTAGTGTTGAATCATGAATATAATGATAGCTCTCATTTTGAACATTGATTTTTGCTGATTTGTTTATGTAGGCCAACCAGTCATGCACGATCATGTGCGAAAACGAAATATTCACATTTTGCGATCTTCTAACGTAACGCACATGCACGAGTATGATGTAAACATTGAATTAATGAATTTTACTCATTATGCATCATTGTAGACATGCACAAAATCATTTTTCATCTGATAGTAAACATTTTGCAATGGGAATTTCTATACCCTCTGAGACCTGAGGAGGTCCTTGGCCTATCTACCATACTTCTACTGATTCAACTGAAATGAAATAATACATGTACATGCAGATTCACTGTCAAAAATGATGATTTTACATGGGCATGAGCGGTTGATATATCCTCATCCTTATTAATAAGAGCATTTTCTTTAGCGTGATCATATCACAAACTATGCCGCCACTGAAAGAGAAAAATATCAAAGACAATGATCATAATCCTCTTTAACCCTCAGAGACCTGAATCAGTAGAATCAGTAGAAGTATGCCAGATAGGCCAAGGTGTAGAAATTCCATCACAAAATTTTTGTAATTAGATGAAAAATGATTTCGAACATGTCCACGATGGTGTATAAAGAGTGAAAGTCATTTATTCATTGTTTGCATCATGCTCGTAGATGTGCAATGTGTTGCAAGATTGCAAAATGTGAATATTTTGCTTTCGCACATGATCTCGCGTGACTGGTTGGCCTATATGAACAACTCGACATAAATCGATGACCGAAATGAAAGCTATCATTATATTCATAGTTGAGCACCAAAAACTGATTGATGACAAACTTTTCACAGCAGTAATGATAAGTTTGAGATCTCCACAGCTGTTTTTGGTTCTAGAAGTACAGCAATTTTGACTCATTTTAAGTCTATTTCTGATAGCTTTGGATAAATTTGAAGGAATGTACAAATGGAAAGGATTAGCTGCATGAATTAAATCAATTTCATCAAAATCACTGCGATCTGAGGCTTTATGGTGACACAGAATATCGTAAAGCCGCCTCCTAGTACAAATGATGCTGTACTAAATGTGGTTGACTTACAAAAACACCATATTTTCGCACGTGTTTACTGAGAAGGCTGAAAGTCACTCAAGGGATTCGTTATACCGACCTGCTACACGCAAACATCATTGTTTTACTTAAAATCAACTTTCCTAATGTTTTGATATCGATTTAAGCAGGTAAACTAAGAATATGTTAAAGGTGTCCACTGGACCCCGCCCCCCTCAGGTCTCTGAGGGTGTGAAAAAGCTCAGGTCTCTGAGGGTTACCAGATGTAAATAGGTCCACAATACAGATTCAAGAAATGAAACAGAAATGTAGTGAATCATTGAATCATGCCGAAAATTGAATTAGTAACTTGATATTTCAGCATTGGCATTAAGTCCAGATGCATTTCTGTTTAATTGCCAAAGTAGTTCTTCGAAGGATGTACGTATGTGATACAGCGCGTTGGATATGCCGCATGGCATTTTTCGTTTTAGTGGAGGTGCTATTTCTATGTAACTCATTATATACTCATTGACAAAATTTATTTTTGTCAGTGACAATTTATTTTACAAAAGCTGGATTTCAGTTCACGTTTATGTTCAATTTGTAAAAGCAATTGTGACATTTGTATCGATATCAAAATTTGAAATTTGACCACCATAGGGTGAATATCAATAAGCGAGTGCATTTGCTGTAAATTTTTATCTAAAATTAGAAGTTTTCGAAAAGTGCTCATTTTGGTAGATCGTCGAAATCGTGTCTTCAGTGACCGATACATGACATTTTTAGAACTCAATTGCATGTCAGGATTCTATATCTAATGGTTTAAAATATGTGAATTGCATGCTCGACTAATTTACGTTACTATTCTGTTTGATCTTTCTTAATCATTATTCAAATGTTAATTGCGGCTTTTAAACATAAGGTTGAAAGAGTTTCTAGTTTATTTAACCCATAGGACGCGTGTTTATCGATGTATTAAGGTTGCGTCTATTACGGAGCCATGATTTGCCTAATTTACGTTACCCTACTCTTATCCTAGCAGAGTTGGCTTATAGATTTATACGTTTCTAGCAGTTCATTCCATAATCAAAAAAATCATGCTTGAAATACAAATTTAATGGAGAGCATGTTGCAAAATACACTATGCAAATACGCATAAATGTTTTTGTATGCAAGTCTAGAATTATCTGTTTATAAGCACAGCAGTCGAATAATTTGGGCGCGATGCTTCCGGTGGATTCTGACTTTTGTTTTGTCCTCAGTCTCCTCCATCCATCTTTATGGGAGCTCAAAAGATGGGCTTCTTCTGGTACAAGTGCCGTCTAACAAATGAAAAGTCATTTCAAATAAAGCAATTGGCGATGATTTTGCTAATGATTTGCGTGAGTATAGGCCTACTTCAGTATATAGATAACCTGGATGCTCTACAAAGATGCCTTAATAGGAATTTACACATTTTCTCGTACGTTTGCATAATACAATACAATCAAATCAATATCAGTCTATCTCACTAACAAATAAATAAGCAATAGGGCCTTTTGTTGATTCACTGTTTGATTGATTAAATAAACAGCCAAAAAATTAGTCATTTTATTCATTAGCGTAAATTACTCTTCTTAGAGAAAGTTACTCTTCTTCTTCAGCAGAATTCAACTTACCCTTTCTGAGATCAAAGAGTATTCTTCATTTTCGTTTATGTTGTCATAGTAGTAACTAGGGTTAAAACGATAGTGAAATTTTCATTATCGATATTTCAAAATTCTTTATCGATACTATCGATATTAATAGCGATATACATCTTGTACAACATACCAAATGTGCATCTTGTTGATTTGCAGAGATCATGGAATACCCTTATAAATGCTAGTACTACCTCTAGGGTGATTGGCCTGCTATGATTATTACTGATAAATCGTTGTTACGCTTTAGCATTTCTATTGCTGAATTTCCACATGTGCACTGACAAACTGTATTGGATCACAGTATTCTGCTAAATAACATGCACCTAATAACTTTTGATTCCTGCATTCTATGTCACTATATCTCTATCACAAATCAAATTGCAACAAAAAATATCAGTAGAATTTTTCTGACTTACATATCACAAATACAGTACCTACATTAGAAATTAATTCCAAATTATAAAACAGTTTAAATGTTAAAGTAATTTCGCATGTCTGTGTAAAATGTAGGACCTTCTTCTGCACTGACTCTGATGGATGGTTCATAGCAAGTGTACGTGTCACATTAAGAAGTCGGCCCTGGTATATTTATTCAGAAAAATGCTTGAAAACTAAAATTTTCTGAAACCACTAATTTACGTGATGTAACGTAAATTAGTAATTTGTACAGTAACGTAAATTAGTATTTAAATATTATTGTCTCTATCTCCATGAAGACGAATCCGAATAACACAGTGAACGGATTTTTGACATAAGTACATTCTAGAAATATATATATATCGCACAGGAATAGAAGCTCCTTCACCTAAGCTTCACAATCATGGTAACGTAAATTAGTATCTTATCCATAACTTTCACCTAAGAACACTTATCAATGAAGGATAATCGTATGATGTATAAACAATGATTAATTTTGAGTCAAACTTTTAAAGCATGATGTATTAAAGATCTTGAGACAGTGCCAGCAAAATTCAACTATGACATCTTGCATTTTGAGATGAATGTGGACTTGGTAACGTAAATTAGTTCAGTTTAGGGACAAATATAAAAGCGGTCGTCTTTCTGTCCTAAACGTTTTCAACTAACATACATCAGACGGGAACGACTACTTGTGTATGTATAGTCGCTAACACTCAATCAAGCATGCTTGCCTCAACCGGGATTGACGCACGTCTCACAAGTGTTGACACTTTGACCGTGGGGACACTGAAAACCGGTATTTTTGTTCACTTAGCAGTTATTGTTTGCACCGTGTATTGTCTTCGAACTTCATCTGTTATGTGAATGAGTCATCTTATAAGCGCAGAGTCGAGTGACGTCAGGTTGAACAGCAGATCAAAACCGACAGGTCGCTACAGCGTGGGGACACGAAAAATGGCGAAATGCACTCCCTTATTGATATTCACCCCATAGATCTTTCTCCATTCTCTAATATGTTGAATGGTAATACATAGGAAGCGATAGCATCATACCTGAGAAAAAATGAAACAAATTTCAATTCAAGCCAATGATAGTTCGTTTCATTAATTATGTCAATGAGTATACATGTATTAAAATGTGTTCGAATTATGTACTGCGCTTTCAAACCCAAAGAGTTCTAAAATGAGTTCAAATATTTTCGAACTCAAAGAGTATTAGATAGGGTCTGGGGCTCATTTCTTAGTCGTAGTTAGCACTCAGGTTCAGTAGGCCTACTCTTTCTAGTACTCTTTTGGAACTTCATGAATAAATGCATGCTTCAGTACATTTCAGTGAATCAGTAGCCGATTCTTGAATCGAATTGAATCTCGTAGCTTTACATGTCAAAACTACATAATCAATCATTTTCTTACTATATCTGGACAATTTGTTTGCAAAGAAGATCTAATTCGGAAACTTGTCTAATATAACTCGGAGCTTTTCATAGCCTCAATACAGACTATTCTAATTAGCAGTGTAGAAGACAAATTATTACACAGTTGTCAATGTGGCAGTGAGGTAGTCTTGAAGAGATGGAGTTTTCACTGCCAATCTGTAACGCTCAATTGACTGAATGTAAGAAAATACGTCTGCGTTGATCCATCATTGAAATTTGTATTTAAACGATAGTTATTAGCTTGTCTACAGCCAAAATTCAGTACAAAACCCAACTCTCCAAAGAAGGTAGAGTAGCAATATGTTTATATTCATAAGCAAGCAGACCGAAGACAGGGACAGGTCTGATTCTGTTGAAAAGTTGACTAATTCAGTTGACTCACTGACAAGATTCAGACCTCATTATTTTCTTGATTTGTATGATTTTTATTCAACTGAAAATATATCTTTCTATTCTATTCTAATTCACATTACCACTAACGCAACAATCAAGCGCACTGGTATGTGACCGCCGTGATAATTGCAGGACTGATTCATAGCAGGTTGGCAGCTAAATAATGCAGTTTCAATACAGTTGAAAAACCGATCAACTAATAACTGAATAACTGAGTTTAGATGGTAATAATTCTGTCAGATTGCATCTGCATTCGTCTGTTAAGGCTGGTATTAATGGAGCGATATTGATCAAGTCGGAATTGGTGAAGCACAAAGCCTGAGAGAATAGTTTTTTGCACGCTGTGTCCAACTTGTGGGTGTGTGAAGACGACGAAATTGTGCTCGTGTACTGCACCCAAGAGAGTTTCTGTTAAATCTGTGTTGTTGTTGGTATTGCGAAGCTAGTGAGGTGAGATGGTGGCCTAACTCTACTAGCCTGAAAATGTTCTACGACACGGTCGTGGAGCAAGCGGCAAGTGCCTACAATATAGAAAGCGCTACATACAGCACATACGCCTTTGGAAACAACGTTCTTAGCGTTGCAAATAGGGGGATCATTTATAAGACAGGAACACTTGAACATGACTAAAATCGTTTCACCCTGCTAATACTAAGTTGGAATGCAAGATTGTTAGCAGATTTGTTCACAATTCGAATGTTGAGTCCGAAGATTTCACAACATGCTGAAGTCTGTAATCAAATTGATCACTTATGAATAGGACTTTGAAATAACAAGAACCAGTTGAATATTGAGTTTGTCTTTGATTATTCCTTTTGGACATTGGTCCATAGCGATAAATGGTAATACTAGAATATCCATTTCATGAAAGCTTCGAACTCAAGTTTGTGGTTGCTACAGCTCTGTCGTTCTCATTAGAACAAAGACGGTTCACACGTCGAAACTCCTCAATTGCAGCATATTTTTCACATTATTTGGCAAAGCCGAAGTCGCACTAATAAAAAGCCCACGATTAGCATCTTTACAAAGAAATTTGTGATGCACGATTCCAATTTCATCGATTTTGATTGCAGTGTCCAATACTGGAAGAAATTCGTCTCTGCCAACCGTCGCCACTTTGAAATTTATGTAATGATGATTATTGCCTATATTTAAATTGAGACTTTGCAGATCAATTCTGTGGTCGACTACATAGAGTTGGGATAGATAGGTAGAGTGTCGACTCAAAATAGGTTGTGTATACAGTGAAAATTTTTATATCAAAAGATTCAGTTTTTTGCGGAGACTACGTTCCCGTGGTCCAAAAAATTACTTGAACAGTTTTAAAAAAGTCAAAATTTTGCCAATTCAAATACTACCGAGATGACTCCCTGTTGTAAGTAGTATATAACAAGTTGTATATCAAAAGGAATGAATATTTGCTAATAAGCATCCTCACTAAGCGGAAATTAAGCTAATTTGCAAGGGAATTTCATGAGCAGCATTATAGTGGAGGTCTTCATGAAAAAGTCGAGATCTTATTCGTGCTTTCTTGGCTGAAATTTCAAATTTCTAATTCATGAAAGCAATAGCAGGTTGCTTTGTATCGAGTTGCCAATTTAACAAATGTTACCTCTCCAAGACTGGCATGGCACGGACAATATGCAAAATTGCATCATCTCTTTCTGCTTTGCTATCATGGTCAGTCAATTCCGTTGTAATTTCTTCAAAACTGCATAAATGTGCATATCTCACATTTTGAAACAATTCCGACTGTGTCTCCCTTGAGTTCATTTAATAAAATCGAAAGTGTAGCCTATACACATTGGCGATTTAATAAATGGGGAGTTACCACTCTACCTAGCATACTTACTCTATGGTCGACTAACAAAATACAGTCATCTACATGTTTATATCGAAGGAAAATCAACGGGTTGTGTAGAGTTCGCAAAAATATGGGCGAACGTATGAAATTATCCATAGTGAGAATAGCGACAGTAGGAGATATCTTAGATCCCATAGCTAACCCTTGTTTTTGTCTGAAAAACTTTCCTTCATAATGGAATGAATTATTTTGTAATAAGAAAGTTAGTACCATAAACCATGCATATCCGGCGACTATTTAGTGGGTGGAATTCAAGATGATTTTCCGAATACCTTTCGGTGTGTTTAATTCAAGAATATCACTGGCAAGAAGATAATATCATATTGAACTTGGTTTGATTAAAAAACTGTTTCAACGAAGTGTATGATTGTGAATTTAGAAATGTGACGCATGTGTTCGCTTAATCTGCTTGATTTCCCCGGGTTGTTGCATTATCTTGTTGCAAATGAAGCTGTGTTATCTTGCATAGACAGCGTGAAACAAATGAACTTCGTGTAAATGGTCAAAGTATTTATTACATTGAGAATGACAAACTGGGAGAAATTAAATAATGACGTCCTGTTTCCAAATATACAGTAATCTTCGATCGTAGTGTCATCAGAAGTGAGTAGTCTATACAAGATTGAGTTCATCGATAGATGGTTTAATCAAACATATTTATTAGTTAAAACAATGATAGATGCTGTTACATACATCGATTGCTTCATTGGCGTGTAGTTAAGGTGATGATTATTGTATCAACATATCTATTTGTTTTTGAGCTTCAGGATGGCGGCTGGCGTTGATCAACACATCATTATTAAGACAGTTTGAATTAAGCACCACCAGCTCATTCAAGAGAAAATGGAAAGTAGCATGTGCAACTGATTAATTTGTATGTAATTGTTGTTGCATCCATTAGTTTTTTGATTAAAAATAATGTCTTTTATACCCGCTAGGAAGTGAAATCATCGTTTAAACCATAATCCATAACTCAATCAAGTTTAGAGGCAGATGCAGTGGTGGGTTTTAATTATCACAATAATTGGACGACACGTTGGTCATGTCGGGCACACTAAATTGGTCACATAAAGTCACATATATGCCGTCTGGCCAGGCACATTTGGTCACAAAAAGTCGGTGGCAAAAGTCACATGTGTTGGGCACATTATCGGTCACATATATTAGGCACAGTTTGTTTTGTGAGCACAAAGAACGTCAGCAGTTGCTGATTCATCGTGCTGGAAATACTTCGGAGATGTCGTATGTAACAAACTCACTTGCAATCCCCAGCGTACCTCTGACAGATGATATCCATGTCGAATGGAGATCTTGATTGTCTGATTATCCGGGCATTCGTGCTTTTCCCGCATTAAAGCAATTTGTTGAGAATATGTAGTTGACTGAAGTATAGATATTTTCTATAATGTTAATTGTACTTTTGTAACTTAGGCAGAAAATCCGAACTCAATGGCTGAGTCGATCAGGTGCAATTAATGCATGTATTATCAAATACCACCGAAAGAGATCTATACACTAGGTGACATGCCACGCGTAATTCACGCGTAATTACGGAACACCCCAAACATCCGTAGTTAAGGACATTCCATTCTTCTACTCGCGTACATACGCGCTTCACTAAGAGTTAGAAATCACTTGATCTGATGCTGTTAAAACATGGGGAATGCTTATGAATGCGGCGGGCGGCGAGCGTTTATAGTTTGCGCGTCGTCTACGGTTGTCTGCGGTGCCGCTTGAACCCCGGATGAACCGCTAAGCATGTTCTGTCTTCCCTGAGCATGAAATTGAAGTCCTATCACATTGTTTAGCCTCTGTTATATGCAGACACATGAGACGCAAATAGTGGCGTCTCACTCGGCATTGGGATACTATTTCTATACCAGTAATTTTTTATGTTACAACATTAATTTTCATAAAAGCTGAATTTTTAATGACAATTTTCCGAACATTTTTTAGGGTCAAGTGAAAGTGCATATTAGAAGTGATTGCTCATGTCGCTTAACCGCCTTACTCAAGGAACTGATTACTAGGCCTAAGTTTTGCTGTCACACAAGTTACCTCCTGAGCGAATCCAACATTGGTAGTGGTGTCTAATGTTTTTCAATGTTCTTGTCTTGGCATCAATCTTCCAAGTGTCAGAAGTCCCTTCGCAATAACAGCATGGATGTTGAGAGACATGAGACTGTATACCACACAAAATATTTGTAAGTTTTAGATCACTAGCGACTAAGCAGGGAAGTTCATCAAGTCCCTCGATGTTATCCAAACATATTCGCACGTTTCGATATACTTCTTCCATATCCGGTACGATTGCAAGGATGAATAGGCCTTTGACACTTCCTTAGAGGCAGACAATGATCTCAAGCTATCATCTTCTCTGATGATGTTCAAGCACACTTTGAAGAATCCTTGACCTCCATCAGTGCCCAATTTTAATATGAGATTATATAAGATTATAAGATTATTATAACATCTCATTAGTTCCTGAATAGATCTCCACGCTTCGATTTGATATGTATTGAGACACCGTGTTGCTAATATCAAACCGTAATTAGCTAATCGAAGTATTCAGTTGACAAATGGGGACATGCGTATTTATGCTGAATAGAATGAAAAGCAACAGACCGGTTTAGCTTCGATGGATAATGAGCCAAAATGATTCAAAGACTTTTTGGCTGCAGAACTGACATCACAGCTTGGCTCAAGAGTTTTGCTGATATTTATTAAGTAAATAAGGCACGAATGAACACCACATGCAATACCCGCAAGAAACAAAATATAATTCACTGAACAAGCGCTCGATATATTTATCAGATGTCGTTTGTACGCAACAATTTGATACCCTATGAACATAACATGAGCTAAAAAATCGCCTAATTAGTACTTGAGGACAATCATAAACAGTGCATTATAACCCATATGTCAAACATTCACATGATTTAACTGTAAGAGTTCGATGTATTTCCTAGATAACGTACGTACCTAACAGGGTAATATTCCAGTGACATAAACTTAGTTAATGGAATTTGTCCAATTAGTATTTAAGGAGCTATAGTGAGGACAAAGTTACATAATAGGCCTAGTCCAACATATTAAATGCAATGCCTGTGTCAAACATTCACATGATCTCCTCTGTAAGGGCTCGATAGATTTCTATAGCTCAGCGTCCGAAGTAACAAGCATGCAGATGAGTAAGAAATGTGACATCAACAAAGTCTGCTCAAATTTTATTTGCAGCAACTTCCACTGATTTCTGCGAATATTTAGAAAAATGTTGATCGATCAAATCGATAATTATCGATTTTCTACTAAAGGGCTCGATAAAGGTCTCAAAAGTTGTGACTAAACTTAGCAAAAGAATACACAGTTTTACATTTGTTGTCCAACGTTCACCCCCAATTTCAGGAAGTGCGCTAAAATCCCAAGTTATTGGTTTCCAATAATTATCGATTTTCAAAATCAATAAATTCGATTTTCTCGATATGGGGTCGATGAAAAATTTTCTAATTTCTTTTAAATAGCTTCTCTTGCTCTATTAAGACCAATTTTTTCAAAAAAAAAATTGTCCCCTATTTTTTGAACTTTCGCGACCTTCCTGACCACCGTGTATGTTACTATGTCAGCAATTGTGCCATAGTAATGGGAAGAATACCGTTCCAGGACCACCATAAAATTCAAAAAAATAGTATCTTTAAAAACGACATAAATTCATGAATTTGAACCCTTTTTCAGGTTTTTAAGACCTAAATTCATAAATTTAGGCGTTTTTAAAAATACCCAATTTTTCAAAATCTCAAATTTGAGAATTTCAATTTTTACTCCCCTTAAAATCATGACCGTACAAGGACACCGAAAATCATAAAAGTTAAGAATCTCAAATTTGAGATTAAGATTATTTTTCACCCTTAAAATCATGACCGCACAAGGACACCGAAAATCATAAAAGTTAGTATTTTTAAAAACGTCTTTTAAATCCATTTTCAGGTTTTTAAAATATATCATGTGTCTAATAATATTTCTTTAACAGGTAGCGGTTAATGCAAAATGAAAACACATTTCCATCTTTAGAAAATATTTTATTCACATATATGTGCAAGTAGTTTAGATTACAAAGTAAATATATGACAACTAGAAAAATGTTACAATCATAAACTGGGAATGGCATTCCCATTTTTCTATTGTTACATAAAATGATTGACAATACACGACACTACGTCAAATAATATGCTAGAAGTCACACAGTATAAGAAAAAATAAATAATGTTACATTTATAAGCTGCGAATGCTCATTCCCAATCTCTTATTCCGTCTCACAAAATAAAATGTTAATGCATGCTACTCACATAATATAGGCAATATAAGAAAAAACAACCACTGTTTCATTTATAAGCTGCGAATAGCATTCCCATTTTTCTATTCTGTTACATAAAATGATCGTCAATACATACTACTCATTTTGTGTTTGGCGCTCCTGTATATGTTGTGTCTCTAATTGCTGCGTTAGTCCAGTTGACATATCAGATGTTTGATTGGATTCTTGGGAAGAAAATATCCCTGAGCTAATTTGAAGCAACTGTTCCTCTTTTTCAAATTCAAAATAATTTTCAAAATACTTAAAGTTTTTGAAAACAAAGAATATACTTAAAGTACATGTTTGAAGTTTTGTGTTAGCTTGAGAAAGGCGATATAGTTTTATCAAAAACGTTACATACCTTCTTGAGAATTTAATGTTATATTCACTCTCCAACTTTTGAGTAAAGGCTACCATTGACAAACGTTGCATTAATTTTAATTTGGATAACACAAATCCTTGGCAAATAGCAATTGATAAGGAAGAATTATTGTGTACTTTTTCTTGATAAATTAGAGAATGTAGAGTTGTAACACAGTTTTGGATAGTGCATGTCGCCTGTGCACTCACGTCGAGCTGTCGTTGGATTAGTTGTCCTGATGAAAATGAGTTTCTTATTTCAGAAAAAATCTCATTTTTCTTGTCTTCTTTTTCTGGTTTTATCTTCTTTTGAAAATAGAATTCATGATTTACAATAAGAGTTTTGAAAAAATCTTTCTTCTCATCTTTGATGAGTGGAAGTACTTGATCACAAAATTTGAGGAATTCGCGATGAATAGAAGCACTCATTTTTAACACAGCTTCGATATTTCGGGCCTCGGACAAATCGCAAACAGTCAACAGTCTCGTAGAACGCTCACAGAATGAATGCACGCAGTAAGACTAAAATTGTAATACGTGGAATAATGGCAGCAGCTGTTTCTGAGAGAGAGAGAATCTTTATGACCTTTGCCCCAGCAAGCGACTAAAGCATACCCGCATATGCCGCTATTGTCTGCCACAAGCCGCAGCTGCTAACACTTCAATGTTCAACGTCAAAGCAAGTCAAGCGAAACAAACTAAGATTAGCGACTTCTTCTGCAGAAACTAATTAAAATGTGCATTAAGATGCATGTCTTCCCAAAAAGGATATTTTTCGTGGAGTGAAGAGTAGCTTTTTTATCCTCATAACATGTACGATCGCATCGGTATTGGGCAGTAGAGGTATACTGGAGTATACAAAAAATTCAATTGCTTATCTACGATTGATACTGGCAAACATTTTTATTAAAAATGAATGGCGAAAATCTGACTGAGTTATCCCCCAGAGCTTTTGGTCTGATTGAGTTCTTAGGAAATATACGGCAAACAAACAACTACTAATTTCAATTTAAATAGAATTTCAGAAGATTGTATTCAAAATATTTATTCAAAATATTTCTTTAAAAATGGATGAAACAAAAGTGGAAGAAACTTCAACCGGGACGGCGACGACGAAAATGAAGGAAACCTCAAGAATATATCCTTCGTTATCATATGAACGTAGTTCTACTTTAATGGACCTTGAAAAGATGAACATTGAAAAAATGAACAAAGAAAAACACAAAGATAGAGTTAGGTATATGAAAGATAAGGAATCTCAATTATTATTAAGATTAGAGCATTATAAAAAATTAAGAAAGAGATGGACTAAAGTTAAGAATGTAACACAAGGAATTGGAATTTTTTTAACAATAATTTTAGGTGCTTTAACAATTGTTATATCTTCAGGTGTTTTATTAATTCCAGTAGTTGCTACAGCTTTAACAGGTACGGGTGTTTTTGCAACTTCACTTGTTACAATGTTAGATAAATCTTTAATATCAAAGAAACGAAAATTATTAAAAACTAAGCATTTACATATTAAAGAAGTCTATGACAAATTGCATTACTACTTTCAAAGAGTATGTGATGATAAAGTTATTACGTTAGATGAGATTGAAAAATTTGATCAAATAGCTAATGAAGTAAATCAAATATCGTTTCAATTACAGTCAGAAAAAGTTGATGATAAGAATAAACTTTTAGTGAAGGTAAAATTTCTAATGAAGAAAATGATAAAAAATTTTTTAGAAGAGCTAAAAACTTTAAGCGAAAATTTAAGCAAAACTTTATTAAGCAAAACTTAAAACGAGAAAACTTGAAACGAAAAGATGTCAGACAACAAAGCAATAAAAAAATAATTTGTTCAGTAAAATGTTTTTGTTGTATTCCAATGTTACCACAAAATTCAAATATTATATTTTAAAAATGGATAAAATTAGAGCTGATCATTTTAAAAGAATAAAACAATTAGAAGAGTTAATAAAACAAAGAAATATTATGAAAGAAAATCATCTTCAACATAGAATGATAAAAGCTGGTATTCAATCTGATATGTTTGAAAAAATGCAGCAAAACGAGCAAGTAAAAACTGATTTTGAAAAAACTATGAAACCATTTAAAACTCTTGAAAAAGAAAGTACAAATAATGATAAACAAATTGATATAACAGATCCAGAGCACAAAACTATATTAGATGACTATGGATTACTAGAATCAAACATTAATAAGAAATTACCAAAATCTATGCAATTTTAACATTCTATTTCATTTATAGATGGAAAAACAATACCTAGATTTTATCTCGGACAAAAAGAAATATTTCCACAACCTTTTCGACGTTTAATTTTTTCACCAGATAAATCTCCTTTTAGTTTAGATAGAAATTTTGTTGATCTTTTAAGAGGAGCAGATTTAAATAATTATGCTGTAGAAGATCTTATAAAATATAAAGCTATGTTAGATATAGTTAAAGCAGGAAAAACTCTTAAACGTTATAGAGAATTAGAAAATTTATTATCAACGGGAGTTAAAGTAGGAAAAGGTTTATCTGAAAAACAGAAAACAGAAACAACTATATTTTTACCAGATGAACCACAAGAATTACTAAATAGATTAAATATTTTAATATCGGCAATAAAAGAAGGACATATTTCTAGTTTCAATGAAATTCATGCTATATTGAAAAGACTGTTAGAAAAGAAGATTCTAAATGAAGAGGATTATAAAAGTATAGCTGAAATATGTTGTTGTTTTTAATTTTTTATAAAAAAAATATTTATTCAAAATTTTAACTAAAAAATGTCTTCGAGAGAATTATCATCAGTAGATTTTGACAAAATTAATAATCATTTAGGAAATTTAACAGAGATTTTGTGTTCATCAAAATTTAGTACGACGTTAAAAATTATAACAACTACTTCATCACACACTTGTAATTTAGAACCCATTCTACATTTGGAGCAAAATAAAAATTATCAAATGGCATTGACTAGTTTCTCTACATTTAACACTATTCAAAACGTTATCAAAGATGTGAATGATCAATTTAGATATTCTACTGATAAAGGCAAAACGTGGAAAATACTAACTTTTCTTCCTGGTTCTTACGAAGTTGAATCAATATCAAATGAAATTAAGAGATATTTAGGTATACCATTTAAAGATAAGAAACAATTACATTTTGCAGTTGAACCGGCAGTTAATAAATTTTCTCTTACTTTAGACGAAAATCATCAAGTTGATTTTAATCATGATAGATCATTGTCAAAGCTTTTAGGATTTAATAAACAAACTTATAGTCAAGGTTATCATTTAGGTGAGAAGATTCCAAAAATAACTGAAATAAATTCAATTGTTGTGCATTGTGACATTATTGAAGGAGGATATATAAATGGTAAATTGTCAAATTTATTATTCAGTTTTCCAGCTTTTACTGTACCCATTGGTTATAGACTAAATGTATTTCCACAAACATTAATATATTTCCCTATTACAAGAAAAACTATTAACAGTATTAACATTAGAATCACTGATGAGAAAGGACAAGAAATAAATTTTGGAGGTGAAGAGATTATGATAGATCTTTTGGTTCGGGAGGTATAAACTCCCACGCGAAGCTAGAGAAGTTTAATTTTCTTCTTCTTCTTATTCTTTAAAAAACAAAAAAATAAAATTAAAATTAAAATAATTTTTTTTATTAAAATGAGTGAACTACCCCCATTAAATAAAAAAACTCAAATTTAATCATCATCCAAATTTATCTAATAAAGTTTATCAGTTATTTGTGGAAGATCAGGATGTGGAAAAACATATTTACTATTTAAAATTTTAACGACTCCAAATTTTTTGGATTATAACAATCTTATAATTTATACAACAACAGCAGAACAACCCGTCTATCAATTTTTAAAATATGGATTTGAAAATAATCTTAAAAAAACAGCAATTGCTTCATTATTCAAAGAATATGAAAAATCTGAAGATGAAGAAGAAATAAGTTCGTGGTGTGAAGAAGCAGAAAAAAATAATCAGTTAGTTGAATCCAATAAAAATAAGCATATAAAGATACAATTAATAGATGATAGTGGTAATATGCAAGATCCTAGTAAACTAGATAAAAGAATGAAACATTGTGTAATTTTTGATGATTGTGTTAATGATAAAAATCAGTCAGTTCAGATAGATTATTTTACAAGAGGTAGACATAATAACTGTAGTGTTTTTTATTTAACACAAAGTATGTATTCATTAGATGGAAGTGTTATTAGAAAGAATGCAAATATATTTATACTATTTGAAATAAATGCAAGAAACTTAAGTGATTTGTTAAGAGATTTATGCGTAAGAAATAAAGATGAATTTAAACAATCGTGTAACAATGCTTGGTCAAAAGATTACGGCTTCATTACAATTAATATTGATAAAAAAATTCATGATAGAGTTATAGAAGATTTGTTTACCGAGTGATAAAAAATTTACAAATATAGTGTTATAATATTTTATTTTTTTATTTTATATATATATTTATATATCAAATTTGTCTATCTTAGAAATTAGAAAATTAAAAAGGTTCAGTAGTTATTCCATCAGGCAAAATCTTTCTTTTATCATCAAATGGATCTAATGCTAATTTATGTTCCTCTTTTAAATACATTTTATGTTTCTTTGAATTAAGTCTATACTTACATGGTGTTTTTATTTCATTATTAAATAATACATTTTTATAATCTTGAAATGTTATTTGATTAGCCACTGATGCCTTTGAAATTCCTTTTAATGTTTTATGTGTTTTAATATTATTAGTTGTATTATAACAATAACATTTAGATTTTAAAAATATAGCTTCTGTTATGAAATCTTCATTTCCTTCTAGTTCATCTTTTACTTTACATAAATCAGAAGGATGAATGATATCTTTTATTTTATATATTTCATCATCAAGTGAAGAATTATACGGTATTGTTAATTCTAAGAAAACAGAATCGGTATCTGTAAAGTGTAATTTATAGTTCTGACCATAAGCAGGTGCCAAATAATCATATATAAAACTGTACATAAATAGTTTAGCTAGTTCTAATATAGTGAATCCTATAAAATTAAACTTATCATGCTTCACAATGCTTCTTCTTAGATGAATAGCACATAGTTCATTACTAAATCTAGTGGTTCTTTTATACGTTGGTTTCCTAGTTAAATTTTGGAAACGATCTTTATTATAAACTATTTCTATGTTCTGTCTCTTACGTAAATTCTCTAAAGTCTTTCCATAAAATGCATTATTCATTAATTTAAAGAATACGTTACCAAAATTATCTTTATTTTTTTTAGCTATTTTACGTTTCTCTATATTGAACTCTATGTAATTTTTTAACCATTTGGATTTCTTATATATTAGTTTCCTATGGATCTTGATAAGTACCATTCCATGATCTAAATACCAATTTAACATTCTTCCTTCAATAACATATTTTTCTTTATCATTTTGAGTTAACATTAGTTTCTTAGTTGGCCTGTACTTTTTAGACATTAGAGACTTTTGATAATCTGTAAAGTCTTCTATATTAGGTATTTTATTTTCAGGGCAGAATGGAAAATGTTTTGTTGATTCTTTTAATTCATCAGGGTATTTTAAGTCAACTTCGTACACATATCCATCTCTGCCATCAATAGTTCGTTCATAAACTAATTTGTCACACCACTCCATTTCACCTGTAGGCAATTCTTGTATCATGCAAGAAGAATATAAACTATTAAAATCATAATATAACAAATAGTTCTCTCTCATAAACTCATCAACTGCTGCTTGGCTCTCTTCATTTGATACAAGTCCTTCTATATTTTGATTAAACAATTTAATAAATTTATCTGCTTCATCTTGTGATAAAGGTTTCATTATTCCATAAGTATCAGGATTGACTTTCTTATTGTAACATTTAACATAACTATTACCTAAAACAGATGATACTCCACCTCTAATTCCAGATTCAAAGAATAATAATTTATCGTAAGAACTTTCTTTGTAATATTTCAATTGTACATTTGTATGTTTAAGTCCTGCTAACCATGTTAGTCCGGGTGTAGAATAACAATAACATGGATCTATTCCGTAATATTCGATACACATGTCACGAAAGTTTTCAAATAGATCGGCTAATATCAACACATCTATCTTAAGATACTTCATGGTATAATCGTACATATTTTGGCAATTGAGATCTTTCTAATTCTTCTGTGCTTCTGCATAATCTTCTTCTGATAGTTCTGATTGTTTCAATGTTGTTTTAAATTTGTCACGTGGTGGAAGTTGTTGTTCTTGCATTATTTCATTTATCCTGTTTATGTCTCCAGTTAAATATTCATATGGAAATATGCCTTTAAGAGGTCTCAAGTTATATTTATTTAATATTTTACATTGTTCAGGTTTTAATGTTTTACCCATGGTTTCCAATGAATAAGGAGTAAAAAATCTAAATGCATCTAATATTCTAATACAACCGAACTGCATTGAAAAGTATTCTTCTTCTGTTTTACACAGTATGTTTGTTCTTAATTGCTGTAATGTTTTCGAAGAGAATAACTCTTTTATTATTAGATGGAAATCATACTTAGAACCATTGTAGAAATATAAAGGAACAAAGTTATATCTAAATTTATTTGCATTAAGATTACAAGAATTATGCGCCGCACCTCTATATAAACCATTTAGATGATCATGATCTTTTACTTTTTCACTACCTAATTCTTTACAACAGTAATAACAATTCTTTTCATTATTGAATTGTACTAATTGTTCAGACGTTAATGGAAGCATTGGTTTATTTGTTTTAAGCAATTGTGAAAAACGTCCTTGTAATTCTTCTATGGTGTTAACAAACTTTATAGCACTGTCCTCGCCATAGTACTGATAATATTCTGATTTAAACAAATTGGGATAATTTGAATGAATGTACATTCCCCAACATAATGGTTTTTGTTCAAATAAATTATTGTTACATTGGTCTGTAATTTTAACATTATATGCTTCAAAATCACAATATATACTAAATGGTACTTTATTTTTATAATGCCATTTATTATATTCTAAATAATCTTCTTTTGGAAACGTATTTCTGACGGCTTCATTTTGTTGACAATTTTCCAAGTGATTATTTAATGCTTGTTTAGTTCTAAAGCTCGTCATACATAGGAGACAGGGGAAATTAGTATGTTCTGAAGTTCTTGTAAATATAGAAATATCTTTACATAATATGTAATGACCTTGATAATATAGTATATTTGCTTGTGCTGGTTGTGCTAATTGTTGTAACTGCTGTTGATATTCTTGTTGTAACATCTGTGACTGCTGTTGATACTGTTGTTGTAACATCTGTGACTGCTGTTGATACTGTTGTTGTAACATCTGTGACTGGTGTTGATACTCTTGTTGTAAAATCTGTGACTGCTGTTGGTCTCTAGAAGTAACAGGACGTCCTTTATAATTATTATGATTAACCATTATGGGCGTTAATGTCTTTTTAATTTCATATTTTTCAGTACATATTACAACGTCTTGGTAAATAATATTATGGTGTATATAATTACCGCGTTCATTATATTGTATTTCTGTTTGACATAATCTTTTGTTACTTATATAAAATTCTTTTACGTTTGCATAGACAGTGTCATTAATTGTAACATTACCAGTATATAAGGGAGTAATATTCCCCACAGAAATATACTTAACATTTAATTCAAACACATTTACTTCTATTATATGTTTGTTCTTTTTATGAAACTTTTGTAGTTTATTATAATCATATGGAAATTCATTTAGTTCATCAGAAAGAACAAATTCATTTATGTATTCTTCTTTATTGTAATGACTTAGTCTTTCTTTGTGATGACGTGCAGGATGTAAATGTGCTATAAGACACCACAGAAAACAATAGTTGTCTTCGTTTTGTACGTTAATTATTAATGGTGAACTGAAAGGTAGAGGTATGTAACTACCACCAGTATTATTTTTATATTTGTCAATTACTATTTTCTTAGATACTATTCTAACAAGCTTCCAACCAGATTCACGCAACTGTGCTTCAGTTATAGCATCTTTTAATTTATTAATCATTGTTTCAATTACACGTTCTATATCCTCTACATTATGAATTTCTTGTGTTTTACTGAAATGACCTTGTACTATTTCTTCAATATTTCCATCAGGTGCAGTCTTTGTGTAACGTACTTCTATATTCATATAACATTTGAAAGATTTTCTAAATATGCTATAAAAGTTAGATAGAATATCATAAAAAGTTTCATCGGTTTCTATAGATTCATCATACTCATCATGTTCATCATTAAATAAAAACCTTACATCTACTTCAGGTTCATCTATTACACTAAAAACTTTTTTATATTCTGAATGTGAATAATCATCAAATACTCTTTTAACTTCTATATCAATAGGTAATGTTTTTAGATAGTTTATATATTCATTCATTCTCGTTATATTACTTGTATCATGTCGTTCTACATTCTGTAAATGCATACGGCTATTTAAATGAGATTTATAACCTCTAGGCGTCTGTAACTGTTTGTTACACAAGGTACAATATAGGTTACCCTCTTCCATTTTACTTTTTTTAATAAAAAATTTATGTTTTACTTTTTAATAAAAAAATTCATGTTTTTACATAGAACCTCGGTTCCGCCAACTTCGTTGGATATACAGGAATATTTAATTCATTTAATGTCTCTAGATCGTAAGCTGTTAAATGTTCTTTCTTAACCAACCACCATAAATTATTATAAGCTAAAAATACTCTGAAACTTCGCAGACACGGTGGTAAGTATCCATTTTTAATATGTGGTTTTAAACCGTGTTTTATTTTATAGTCTTCAACGAACTCTATGTATTTATGATGGTAATGAAATTTAACTTCTTTCTTTGAATTTACAGGGTTTGTAGGATGACGATAATTTTTTAAAACTGGTACGTGTTCTATTTTATAGGCCTTTGTCTTCTGAGTTTCACTCACCTCGTTAATCATTTTTTAAACAAAAATTACATTTTATGTACTTCCTCTATTATTGGACGCATAGCACTTAATGTATTTTTAGCATCAGAGACTAGAGGTTGCACACTTTTTAGTACATCACGGAGATCATTAATGCCTGTTCTGATAACATCTAGAGTATCTCTATTCTCTAATCGTTTCGGGGTTGCTATCTTTAATACATTATTCAGATAATGATCGAAATAGAAATAAAATGTTTCAGGTATGATAGTTAGTGGCTCAAGTGATTCGTTTTCTAGAAAAATAGTTATTTCTTCTATGTTATGTGGCGATAAATTCTTAGCTCCTGCATAAAGACTAATGTTAAAATCTGACGCATTGTTATATAAGTCATGTTCTGTATCTAATAGAACATTAAGTTCTTTATCATATACTTGCATTTGATTCAGAATGGTATCAACACGTATTATACCGTACTTAACATGAGCATATTTTGCTAAAGGTAAAGTTAGTTTATAATTTTTCTTGATGTCCTCAAAGAATGCAGTATTATTTTATGTAGTAGTATAAAAGCTTTCTACATTTTCTCTAATCTTATTATCTACATCACAAGCTTTATGAGCTAACACTATTATTTGGATGTTATGGTGTCGTCCTTTTGTAAATATTTCTGATATGTCTTTTTGTTTCATTAAACTAGCTACATCATCTAATACTAGTAAAGACTTTTGTGTATATGTTCCAGCAAAAGTTTCCATATCTTCTAACATACATAAATCATGTTCGTTATAAACATTAGAAAACTCTGGCCATTCATGTTCCTGCAGACAAAACACATATACGTTTGTTTCATCAGGATAACGTTCATTTATATACTTTCTAAGAAACGTCGTCTTTCCACTTGCAGTCTTGCCATAGACTATAAAATGTAAGTTCTCTTGTGTAGTACGTCCTTTCTGTTTATTCATTCGGCGCCCAGGTGATTTCCAACCTTTAAAAGTTTTAGTTTGGTCTTTATAGAACGCAACCTTCATTTGTTCTGGAGTTTGTAAGAACCCTAACCAATTTACAAAACGATAAGCAAAATAAATTAGGATACATAGGATAATAATTTTAACACAATGAAATTTTAGAAACCCAAAGAATCTTCCAAGATCCGAATTCTCTGAAAATAAAGTTTTTTCATTAGATGGATGGTACTGATTAACTAAAGGCAGTGGCTTGGGCAACACAGTGTACGCATTGTCTCGAAGGTTCATATAATTTACCGGTGGATTTTCCATTTTTTAAAGTGAGAAAAGTACTTCGGACACCGTGCACCCCTCCACTCCTTTGGGAGTTTAATGCCTCTCTTGGAGCTCTAGACCCGCACGGACACCCACGTCCGGGGCCCAAAACGAAGGCGTATCCACTAACCCGGGCTTATGGAGGGCTCGAAACTACTACAGACACAAAGTTACTTTCCCACACCCAAAGTTAATTTCCCGCACCCAAAGTTACTTTTCCCGCACAAGTGACTGAATGTCGTTCGTAGCTTTTCTTCAATAAAACTGTGTTACAGTTGGGGCATCCTGGGTCAGAAATTTTTGCAAAACTTTCCAAAAGCTTGCAAGAACTTGCCTCCGTAAACCTAAACGCTTACAAGCAACTAGTTAAGTTCAACATAATGGAAACAAGTTTTAACGCGACCGAAGTAAGTTTTGAGTAAATAAGGTAAGTTTTAATAGAATTTTGTCAAGTTTTCCAATGTTATAGTGCAATGGAAGTAAGTTCTTCCATATTATCACAAGCTGAAGCAAGTTTGACGTGTTCATGTACCGGCAGCACTTATTCGTGGTTGACAAGAAGAATCAAGTAGTTTTTTGAAGTCTATGACTCACATGCGGGGCTCAGATCGCCTGAAAGGTGCTTTCCTCATGATAATGCAACCACAGCTGACGATCCATCAAGATGAGTTGTATAAGTTCTAGAAGCAAATAGATATATTACTCACTTACCTGAGGATTATTCATGAAATATGAATTTGTTGATTCACCTATCGCTAAACCGATCAAAAGGTGGAGCGTTAACATCAATCAAAGCTAACGATCCACCAAGACGATTGGTTGTATAGGTTTAAAAGCAAAACATCATTCAGTAAATGTTAACAAGAACATAAGCAAAGTATTTCAAGTCAGGGTTGCCAACTAAAATCCGTCAAAAATTTCTGAACAATTCACAAGAAAAATGACAAAGTCGTGACAAAAAGACCCCTTTTAATTCTAGTATTAATATAGTGAAGTATTGTAATTTAACAATTTTGAACATCAGTTGAACGAGTTTATGTCACTTTCACCAAGTTCAAATTTTAGAACTAACATTTTGTCACTCAGTCAACAAATTTCTGGTATGATAGTTCACTTATCCACTTCGCATTTACATGTGATATCGTGAACATTAACAGACGACGTCAACATAATGATGCGGAGTAAGGCAACGGTCAGAAAAATAAATTGTGGCCTATAAAAAATACAATCATCAAATGAGTTTCTAAAGCGACTGATGTAACTTTCTCCGAACGATTCAACCGAGTCCTTGTATTATTTCATATCTTCTCATATCGCTTTCCATTGCAACCAAACTTCACGAGTAACAGTGATTCATGATTAACTTCAAGCAGCATTTTCTTTATTGTGATGAAAGTAATAATCAAAATAAATCGATACCATCAATTTGCGTTTTATAGAAGCTATTTATATAGTATCATCAAAACCTACTCTGAATAAAGAGATGAAAGCTGTGAACTCCAAACACTGATATTTTGATCTATCTTCGACTTTTGAAAATTTTTGTATGATCCATTTTCTGTTATGCTGGCGAAAATTTGATAAATTCAAGCTTCTCGAGAGTCAAGCTTATTCTAAGATCGGTTGGCGGCTGGTGCGGAGAAAATCAGCTCATTCTGACAAGGACCTTCAACTCTTTTAAAAAACATAATTTCAAGATGAATTATGAAAAAATACTCACATTTCTGTTGCAGAATGAAATGTAACCAAACTTGGCATGAGACCTAACTAAATCCAAACATAGTGCAAAAAGATAATTTCAATCCGCCCACGTTAACTACTCAAAAATTCAATAACTTGTTTTAGAATAAAAAGAGGTTGACTCATGCGCTTGCATTCCATTCAGTCGCATAGAAAAGCGAGGATTCCGTCTCTCATTCTTTGAAAAAAAACGAACGTGTTCTTTAAAATCATAGAGACAGTTGACGCTGACAAAATCATTAGAATATCCTGCATTTAGCGCCCACCTATATCTGGAAGATACTAGGTTTTCAAACCAAGTTTGGTTACATTTCATTGAGCAACATAAAAATGTGAGGACTAGGTTCTTTGGCAAAAAAGTGCTTTATTTGATTTTTGAATATGTTCCCATTGTCTGACTTAGCTGATTTACCGCGCTTATCCACGTTAGGATGAGCTTATCTCAGAGTGAAGTTTGGTTTCAATGTGAGGCGATAAGGAAATGCGAGGACTCGCATGAATCGCTCGGAGAAAGTTGTACACGTTCTAAAGCGGCAGTTCTGGTAACAGGAGGTACTGAGATCATGTAACCTAATTTGTTCCTCTACCAATCCATGACGAGAAGCGGCAAGTACAATCTACACTCCAGTCCGAAAGTGCTCTTGAAGAAAGTTTCTTGCTCACCTGCAGATATTTATTAAGTGAACTGGGGTGTATGCCTATGATATACAAATTGATGAGTAGATCGAAAACATTCTTTCAATGAAGTTGGCTTGAGTCTTGTCTGATTTATGGGACGACCACAATGTCGTCTATTGTACAAGGGTTCAATAGGCCTATACAGAAAGTTAGCAACAATTTTTTGGTGACTTGAGAATAAATAGTGACCAACGTATCAGCGAGACAAATTCGACTTACCAAGCGCACAGGATGATGAGGCGGGTTCTAGTTCGACAAGCGTGGAATCCAACACAAAATGTTATTTCTTGCAATGTTCGTTTTTCTTCATTCATGTCAAAGTTCATCTCCAGTATATTTGTCATCAAAAATGCACCTGAAAAGTGAAGACACATTATAGAAGTTGTCTCAATGTCACTAATGTAAGACAATTAAACTGCGCATTCATATCTCAATTCTGCATTTGTGACATATTTGCCACTTGCCCTTCGCCCAACAACGATCCTAGCTTCATAGAGAGCTTAAGATTGAGTACTTATTTATTACCCCTATGCAATTTCTACGCACCTGTTGTTTAGTAAACCCAGTAAACATCCAAATTATGCGATGACTTTCATTTTAAAAAAATAGGTTAATAACTAATGCTCAAAAATCAAACAATATACTGGGTATCACAGCAAAAGGTTCAATATTCCGTATGCAAGTATAAAGTCCTATTCATGCTAAATCAGTTATGTGAAGATTTTTGTGTGGAATATATTCACTAGAATATCAATTGTATTTGTGAATCACTGCTGATAATGTTGTCAGAAAACCACATCTATAACTATGCTCAATAGGTATTTTGGTAACCAATTAATTGATAAGCTATCTTCCTTTCAGTTTCCTAAAGATCCACATTCTACAATTCCAAAACCAAGTGTAGCTTTAAAATGATGGATAAATTGCAACATTTCAAGCAGGGATGCTGATAGGACTCCGACTTCGACTCCGGGGGTTGATAGGACTCCGGCTTTTGATAGGACTCCGACTCCGGGTGGAAAGTATATAAAGCCCAGTTTTTTGAAAACAAACCGGTAACCTACATCATAGATCACTATAGGCTTAGCTGAAACAATGTGGGTGATCATTGCTGTATCAATTTTCAATCATTATCGATGAAAGTTTATCAAATGTCGCTTTAAGTTGGATGCATACGATTCGACTCCTCCAATCTCGCTAATGTGTGCTTCACATGGTTTTTCTCCAGTCTCTACCAGGCAGGAAAATCCCACATCTTTCTCCAAAAAATATGAGTACTCTTTCGATTTTAATATGCGCTTTGGAGGAGAAATCACACACGATTAATGTGAGGGTAAGAGTCAATGTTCTCAAACAAACTAGCTAGTATTTCATTTTTGTCTCTGATGTTACCTTCGGCGCGTAGGTGTGATCGAGGCTAGGAAGGCTTGTCTTCTCTACTAAATCACCGAGTGAAAAGACTATCCCTTTTTTCACTCACGATTTATTCCCTCATCTATTACAAGCTTTGCATGCACTGCTGTCTTCGTACTTCTGTGTGACGGAGAAAGTTGACATCAAGACAATGACAGTTATGCACGAGGATAAATAATTTGTTTGCATTATATTTCGGGTCTTGTTATAGGCCGGAGTCCGACTCCGACTCCAGCAAAAATGATAGGACTCCGGGACTCCGACTCCACATCCTTCATTTGAAGACATAAATTTCTTCTTCTATGACGATATGAAGAGGAAGAAAATTTTTGCTGAAAGGCCTCTTAACATTTGGGATGTCACCAAATGAAAATACCCACGATTCACTGCTTCAAATCGACGATGTCCTATATAGCCTTATCATGAACTTCAGATTCATTGATAGTAGATGGATACGAGTATGGCATCGTCTGAAATCCAAGCCCGATCGAACATTGTAAAAATCGCTGATCAAATCAAGTGTGCACACGAATGCCTCGCTGTGGTGGAACACCGTTATGCATAGTGTTCTTCTCTTAATTTAATCAGTCTTAAAACTATAGAGCATAGTCATACATGAAAGATTCTAACAATAAGATCATTTATGACTTACGAATGATCCAGTGATCATATTCTTACAGAGAGCCTGCTTGACTTTACTTGATGGAGGAAAGTACATCCTTAGTCGCAAAGGTGCTAAATTGAAGATGCGGACATTATCGTCAATATTGTTTAGATATTTGAATTAATTATCACCAGAACTGTAGTGTTACTACTTACTACACTAGGTGACATGCTACACGTAATTCACGCGTAATTACGGAGAACCCCAAACATCCGTGCTAAAGACATGCTATTCTTCCACGCGCATACAGACGCAAGAGTCAGAAATCACTTGATCTGATGCTGTCAAAACATGGGAAATGTTTATGAATACGCGCGGGCGAGCGTTTATGGCTTGCGCGTCGTCTACGGTTGTCTGCGCTGCAACTTGAACCACGGATGAACCGCTAAGCATGTTCTCTCTTCCCTGAGCATGAAATTGAGGTCCTATCACATTGTTTGGCCTCTGATACATACAGACACATGAGACGCAAAGTTATACAACATGTCACCTAGTGTAGTTCACTCATAGTGAAAATAATTTCAACATATATGGTTATCAGACATTAAAAATAATGCCAATAAAATGCATGGCAATGAATAACCAATACAGACTAAATGTCGATGCATTAAGTTTACATTGTCATTGAGCTAGTAGCATCTAGTCATTTGTTGAAGTAGAACGCATGATGATCATCAGCTCATTGCATCAACTCGCTCACTGTGATCAATCCTGATTTCCTAGAACGCATGCTTGTTTGCATCAAAGTGTTATCACTTTATTCACGTATAACTAAAAATGTAATTAACTGTAAAATCTGTCCTAAACTACGGCATACATCATCGTTTTTCCATTAAATAGCATTTAATTCAATTAATTATTCCAATTTTCGTTGGGTCAGAAACGAGCAAGCAGTTCGGAAAAAAATAATTTTTGTACATGAAATGAAGTAAACATGATGGCATACTCCTTGATCGATATTTTAATGAGATGAACAACAAAAAATGCCCTTTGACACAAAACGTTCGTCTTGGAATACCCATAACAAAACTCTGGGATTTTCGGACAGCACAATGTTACTTCCCATTCCAAGGTTGGGATCGGTTAACCGGTTACATTTTCTCTGAACCTGTTAAAATCGGTTACGACGTCGGTGAAGTAATGCACTTATACATTGAAATCAAAGCACTGCATGTGGAGGAATTCGGTTGAAAGTTTCGAGGAATTCGGTCCGTAGTTGTCGATGAACCTTGACAACTAAATAAATACCGGTAATCCTCATACAACCAATTAAAAATATAATTGGGTTAGCCGGTTATGAAAGATTGACCGGTTCCCAGCCCTGTCACATACTAATATCATTCGAACACTGCAACATGATACATGCACTTTAACAAATGAATGTCATGTTAACTAATTCCTTTAGATACGTTACACTGAAGAATTCGAACGATCTTTCATATCAAGATTATACAGCAGAACGTGTGCCTGGTCATGTGCCTAATTCGGTATTTCGTTGCTGCAACTAAAAGTGAGCAAGGGTAAATGTACTGGGTCACTCAAAAGCTATGAAAAGCAACTTTGCCAAGTTTTTCTTCAGAATAGCGGTATCATTTCATTCAAACTATTTGATAATGATCTAAAACTATAGAAGCAACAGGTAGTAGACTTCAAGCGAGTTCTCGAATTGACACGACTGACTAAATTCAACAGATCGCACATTTTTCAAAATGAAGTTTTCTATGTATTCTCTTATCAATTGAAAGGTAGACCTATGAAGTATGGAGCCACAATTTTTGAACTGGAATGTCATCAGGTCATTTCTTATCGTCTTTATGAACTGATCCATGGAATCCATCGGTTAGTATATTGATTATAAATTCAGAAGAAAATTTCTTCAAACGAAAATTATATTGTATAATGAGAGAAATAAACACCACAGAACGCTTCGCCCACGGATTGATCACTTGTGTCCTCACTTTCTCTCATTTTACAAAATAATTCTAGGTTGAGGAAATTTTTTTCTGAATTTATGATCATCATGAACATTTATCTATTGAGTTACACACATTCAGATTTGGCAAGCCTCCTACTGTCTGCAGACAGAAACATGCTGTTTTATAACATGCTCATAACATGCACTTTGTCCACCGAGAATCACGTTCTCGTATACATCACCAATCAGAATCATAATAATAATTTCACACATATATGATAGGAAACAACCTGATGACATTGCATATCAAAAGTTATGGCTCTATACTTAATGGTTTTAAGTTGACAGGAGAAAACAAAACCCACTATAGATAAGACAGACTGCGATAAGGTAAACAAAAACTGCGGTCTGTGTCCCATAGGATTATCATCAATTTTTCTTTAATCATGTCTGACAAGGAGAGCCAGAGCTCAGCTAACGTACAGATTTGTAGTAGGTATAGGTTGTACATCATTCTATGAAAGTCTCATTTTTGGCTTCGTTCCCTGCTGAAACTCATTCTGGCTGCCGGAATATTTTGTCTTTTTTGATTAGTCATCATAGTTGCCACTCAAGAAAATCATGAAAAGAGCGCACACTAAGTAAAATAGCGCTATACTCTAGAAAGAAAACTCGAGACAATCGGTTAAGATAAATATGTCGAAATCTGCCAAAGCAAAGTTTACGCATGTACGTACACAGCGATGTATATATAACTGCACGTTACATTATGTAAGAAACATTAGTAGATTACACCAACCTGCCTCCAAAAAAATACTCAATAAACATGCGAACTTAATTTCAGGCACCTTACGTTAAAACTAAGAAAATTTGTTAAAGGACGAATTATCTACTGGATGACCAAAATACAATCTGAATAACCATTTAAAAAAATAATGACTTCAAATCTAATTTAAAAAAAAACAAAAGTTTTTTGGGTAGAATTGTGTCATTAAAGCGTCCATGATATCAAGAAGATTTGCCAAAATGTCTATGGATCATGCTACTCATTCGTTTGAGTATGCCTTCTCGGATGCTGACGGGTTGACCATCGTTTAAGTAACTTCAGTTTGCGCTTATCCAGCTCTGCTGCAGTTTCATTCACACGTTTGGCCTCTTCCATTAGCTGAATTTGGTTGCTGGATCTAAAAATATCATCGCACAGAGAAGTCGATTGCCTGGTGGAAGAAGAGAAGTTTTCCCGTCAACTTTCCATAACATTTCCTGACTTGGCACTAAAATCTAGCTGTCTGGTATACACTGAGGTTTTCAAGATACCTCCGAGCTTGCCTCCAATGAAAATAGTCCGGTAGCCCCCGCGAGGAAATAAGTGGGTATGATCATACGTATGTTTCATACTATAATCATAGTATGAAAAGGAAATATTTTTTGTACACAAATCATACTATGAAAATTTCATACTGCTATTTGTCATCCGCGCAGGGGTTCGTTCCATGCCTAAATTCTTCGCGAATTTTCGTAGTGTAATCATCTATAAAAAATCGTATCAAATCATTCTACGGTGTATATCCTTTCTTCCTATGCTGATCATTGGAATCTTTACGTTTATGATTCCACGAATAATACTGATCTGCTTACAGATAAAATTTATGTCATCCTGCTACAAAAAATCTCACATGCTACTTAAATCAACAATATTTTAGAAATAGATTTGGAAGTTTGAAAAATTAGTGAACGTACTCCGGCAATCAAATGAAGAACTCGTGTACAATAATATATGTTAGAGATATCACTTTTATCATTTTTTAGCTTGGTCATCAAATTAGCGCATTATCACTACTAAAGAGCACAATAGCGCAACACGATAAAATAGCGCAGCAGTGGCAACTATGTTAGTCACAGCAAATGAGAACATTGATAACAGATGGGTCCTAAGTTCAAAACTTACGGAAATTGAAAAAATGGAAAGCGCATCTTTGGTATATCTGACGAGCCCATAGGCCATGCTCAGGAACCACGAGTGAATGCATGGAGTATCACCCATGCTGAGTTGTCGGCACTAGACTACCGGTGGGAAAAGATGGCTAATATTTACGGGACACAAATGTTCACGAATTTCCATAAGAGGATTTTAGTAAGAATGTTTTCGAAAAATCGCTGTGCAACCTCAATGGTCTGTCACACAGACCAATTTATTTCTGTGCTCTGTCCACTCGGCCCTTCCTCTAATCCAAAAGCGCAGTTACAAACTGAACATAAACGCAGTTATGCTTATCCATGCTACCTCTCAATAAAAATTTGACGGCGACTGTCGACGGAATGATATCCTGGAATTTTTTGTAAATATGTTGTGTATCCTTCTCGAACCCAAAAGTAAACAATTTTACGCGCATGTTTAAGTCTCGATCTTCCTGGCCTATTGCCTGTAAGCTATAGGCTACAGAAATCCAACACTCATCCAGTGTATTGAAATTTCGTTGCTCAGAGGCATTATATTGAATTCCCAAGGAGTTGTTTGAAGAATGGAGCGTGCTGCACAGCAAGTAGCAATTAGATAATGCCAAGAACTTCCTTCTCCTCGTATTTTAACAAATGTGTGCAAAAGCTTGGTGAATAATGTAAGAAAAGATCTAAACACAGCACCTTGCAATGCATCTTACGGTCTGTTCACCTCCACCTGCGAGCGTATCTATTGCAAAATCTTTCAATAGAATATTCATTTACGGCATAAGAAATACAGAAGATTCATTCACAACACTTTTGGGCAGAAAGACCTTTGGGTCACCCGTTCTATTTAAAATGTGATGTTGTAATTTAGCTTATACACAAGTTTTATTGAAATAGGCTGCGTACATTCCTTAAGATAGTGAAGGTGTCGCATGAATTAAGCATATCAACAGAAACAGCAAATGTTGAATGTGACTGGATAGGTAGGTCTATACGCCAAATGCAGGATGTCCTGCAACAATTATTAATGATTCATTTACTATGAAATTTTATATGTTCTTCTACTGCACATAATGATAATGCAAACATGATAAGTAAATTTCCTTCCGTCATGAAGTGGGTGAATATGGTAAGCAAGAACTTATCACTGATCAAGTCGAAGAATTCAAAGCTTGCTGATCAAGATAAGCTTCTCATGTCGATGATTGAAATCACGGGTTACTTGTCACTTGTCACGGCGCATTATCAGTGACCGAAGAATTTCCCCAGTTTGGTTCCTAAGTTAATTAAGTAAAAATTCTGCGTTGACAGAAGCAATCGTTTAACGTTTACATGTCTTGTTCAATCACGAAGTTCAAACACTAATACAAGCTCACTGCAAATATAGCTCATGCTATAGTTACGCTCCCCGAGGGCAATGATTACAACACTGGCTGAGCCGCTAAAATTTTTGTTTCCCGGCCATTGCACAGACTGAGATATTAATACTGGTTACCCAACTAACAGGCAGAAGATAGAAGTTATCTACACTAAATTGAGTTAGTTATGTGTTCTGGAGTCCTTTAGAATATGAATTAACCCTCCAGGCGGTGGGCCCTTCAGCCACCTTCCAGGCGGTGGGGGGGGGCATATTTATGCCCCCCCCGGATATCCTAAACTAAGTGTGCGAATTTTATGAAATGCTGGCCTTTACACATTTCGGACATGATGAATTCAGTGGTGCCATTTGCATTACTTAATTTGACTGTCTTCATGCTATAAATAGCATTTCAAAATTTGAAAATGCGTTTTTTTTCAGAAAAATGTATTTTTTATGTTTTTAGCGAAATTTTATCATCAGATTATCGCAAAAATTGACTCAAACATGTTTCAAGTTCTTTGAATACAATGGTGGTGTTCGCATTGCTTTAAAATTTGAATATATGCAAAAATAGCATTTTAAATTTTGAAAATTTATTTGTTTAGTTATTATCAAATAAAATTATATATATAGTTTTTTTTTGAGATTATCAACAGAGAGGACTCTAAAAATATTGAAACATTTATCACTCTTATCAAAAGAGCTTTTTGCAAATGTCATAGAAGCATATTTGATTCAAACAAATGTTTTTCATTGTTGAATACAACTCAAGTTGATCAAATTTGGTTAGAGCTGATTATGAAGATATCTGTTACCGATTCCAATGCAGTCAAATTAGTCAAGCAATAGCGCCTTCGGCGTGTTTGTAAGTGATGAAAGGATGCAGTGGGAAGGCGATTGAACGTGATACGCAGACTTATTGCCTCTACTGCCAAGGCAGACAAGGATTCTGTAGACTATTCGGTCAACTGATTATGTAAGTTGAAAAGGGAAATCTGAAATTTTGAAAACAGTATTCCATATATTTATGTTCAAATAGTACATGTACATGCCTACATGTAGAAAATACATAACATATACATGTGAATATATTTTCAATACATAACAGTAATAAAAAAGATGTAAAAACTAATATTACTCTATAAAGTACTTACAATATCATTGTAAGTAGTATATGCAGCTTATTTTCAAATTTGAATTGGTAAACCGTGATAAGCATAAAGTTATTTACAGTCAAATAAGTTATTCTATACGTAATGAGTGATTCCAAGCAATAGCAATTCATTCATAGACAAAATTTCTGAAGAATTTCACTGATTTGATAAAATTTCGAAAGTACTTTTCAATAAAGGTCATGTAAAGGTCGTTCCTGTGATCCAATTCTAATAATTTTACAGGAAATTGTCAAAAATACGCAAAAAATAAGCTACTGAAAATTTCAGAATCATACGTTTCATATTTCATGAATTAGATCGAAAAATACAAAGGGGGGCATAAATATGCCCCCCCCCCACCGCCTGGAGGGTTAATTTCACTATGCAGTTTCTAAGATAAAACAAGTAGGGCGAAGAAAGGCCTGCTTATATCTTGATATTATCAGAGGTCTCATTTGAGAGAAATGTGAGGCGCGTTGTAAGTAATGTAAGATTAATGATTAGGCACAGTCGGTGCAATAGCCACACTCCCCGAAATCAAGGGAAAGCTCAAAATGTCTGAGATTGAATAACTTAGTTCAGCCCTATTGTCTTTTTCTTTGATTGAGCAAACTTGCAGGGGATGTGAACGAAACTGCTTTAATGTTATCTATGCAATCTCAACTGCGTGCTTGAATATTAGATGCAGGTCTGCCTATTTTGATTTCTCTGACACGCTTTGGTTGACAAGCAGAAAGTTTTCAACAACCAGCAAAACAAGATTAAAAAATTATGCGCGATGAGGGATGTATCAGAATTGCATAAGAATCTTGATTAATCACGTGACTATTTCACCCCGCATTGTGAATGACGACTCAAAATAACATTTAGCCTATGGTGACTTGGATATCAGCAAGACTCAAACGGCACTGTCTGAACGTTCTCCGAGTCATCAACAAGATAAAATACATCGAAGTTGTAAGGTTATCAAAATACTAATACAAACTCAACAGAATGCATTCTCTAGTCTTCTGAGGGAAGTGGCCTGGACAGCGCTATTGACAAGGCTGGGATTGGAAATATTAACCTATCTGTTGACCTCTTTTAGCCTTAACCTAGGATGATGTATTTCAAACATGTATCCAACAAATAATTGACTATCAAGGCACTTCTTAAGGCAGATAGTGTCCCTCGCTGAAACACATCGTGCCATCCACTGATCAGCTGATTTTTTCTAAAATATCAGACAAGTCTAATACTGAATAAATTTCATCCAATAAAACATACGTCAGCTGTGCATCTTGTATGTGACTACAGAAGCGCTCAGCCGATGTCAGGAAAGCCAACCTAAGAGACAATGCCAAGAAATCTTAGGAAAAGCACTCTTTCATAGGAGACAGGTAGTGGGGCAATTTGCTATTGAAATGAGTCTTTCAATGCTGTTAACCGTTAATTAATTAATGTTGCTATGCAATATTGTCTTGAAGATGTTGTAGAAAGCTACTGGAGGAGAAGCTGCATCGATTTACACTGATGGTATACTTTCAGCTAAAATGCAGAATTTTAAATGAAGGAGACTTTAAAAATAGTGAATACTTAAACAAAACAGAACTTCTCAGATAATTTGCTAATTGGCTTACTTATTTGTTTCAGTCAACATCATCTGCTTGCATTTATCAAGTGTACTCTTCACTCATTAGTCATCAAATTTTCGTATATTTCATTCAGTATTATAGAGTGAGCACGAATATTAATCAAATACAGGGCTGTCTTGAATAAATTCACATAATGACCGCCCACAGAATAGGCCTACACAACACCTAGGATTTGTTACACGGAGTCTTACACCACATTCACTTGACGTCATCTACGTTTTCTGAGGTTTATCTTTCATATATGCAAGGCTTTACAAATAAAGGGACATGTTCATGAATGGAGAATTGCAAGGAATTCCTGTGCCTCATCGACCGAACGTGAAAATTAATGAAAAACGCGCCCCATCTGGAACAGAGACCATCTTCTTCCCACAAATGCTTTCTGAATTAGCGATTTTTGAGTGCACTTGATTGTGAGTATCAATGTTCTGCAACAACATTCACAGTCATTCACCTTTTTAAAAACACAGCCGATCGAGTGCGAGTAAACGCGGAATCATTCATCCTACATGTACATCCCACACAAGTGAAGCGAGCGCGAACAACTGTGTTACGGGTTATTATTTTCTTAATATTCCCAAAACATATGATTGAAAAATGTAAATGAAAAATGTGGATAAATTATATTGTGAAAATAAATAAATGGTGCAAACAGTCCTTACAAGGACAGATAGTACGTTCACAGTTATAAGACAGTCACAGCACCAACAGAGTCTCCATATTCTTCCAGGACCACAAGCAGTGGTGACCACGTCCGCAGCAGTTCGATGATAGTTCGCACTTAGAAGATAGGCTGCAACACCGTCAACGGCTCTCGCCGACAACTTCGCTTGGAGAGACCAGAATGCGTGAGCGGGCGTTGTTCATGCCGCGTTAAATACGTCTGTGAATATTCGCTCACGGTCAGCTACCAATTGTTTGGTCATCCATTGTCTGATGACATGACATGTCTGTTGTCAGTCATGTACCGTAGATAGCTGACAAGCTGGACTTTTGTATGACATTGGAACTTGAAATGCATGCCGCGGAAAAGTTATTGCTCTAACAATGGAATGGAGATTGTTATCACAAAACAATAAAAAGCATAATAAATGCATAATAAAGCAAGAAGACAAACTGCCTAGCACACAACAACTGCGACTGCTGTCATGGTCACGAATTTATGTGCGAATAGCTGCGATCGCATCAATTCCGCAACAGAGTGCGAAAGAGCGCGATATAACTTTCACAGCCGCGAATTTCTGTGCCGTTGCCGCGATAGCGGTCATTTACTGCGATCGCGTGTGAGATAGTGCGATTAACCTCAAATTGACGAGTGGTGTGCTCACTCTATGATTGTCATCAAGCTAAATAGATGTTTTCAAATTTTAGTAAGTCAATGTAAGTTTCGACTGCAGTACATACTCTTTAACTCAACGAAAGCAAGTTTTGCAAGCTATAAAGTGGAAGCAAGTTTAGCAAGTCCTTTCAAATTATGATAAGTTGATGGAAGTTTTACAAACATGGACAGTAACACCACGGAAACAAGTTTCACATTAAAAGTTTTAGCTTAAACAAAGCAAGTAAAACATATTTCTCAAAATATAGTAATGCAAATTCAAACTTTACATAACGCTTGCAAGTTTTAATCGAATTTTGAAAATTCTTGCAAGCTTTTCCATAGTTTCACAAGTTTGCGCGTCCCGGGATCTTACTTGTACCTTTAAACAATCTTTACATTGGTACTTACTTGCATAAAATTCTGATTTCAGTTTGATCTCCCCACACTTATTACACTTTCGCGTGTTAACAGAACATGCATTGTAATGATTTTTAAACCCCTGACTAGTGAAAAAGTTATTACAACACGTACATTGTCTATCTTTTATTTTAGGGCGTGGCGGTAATTGACATGTTCTTAGGTGACGAGCGAAATTCTTCGAGGTTATACTTTTTCCACAGTCATTACATGTCTTTCTCTTCTTGGCTTGTGTTACATTCTGTTGTACTGCCTCTCCATGTAGGGGGTGCACTGGCTGGGCATGTATGGGGTGCGCTGGCTCTCCATGTGGGGGGGTGCACTGGCTGTCCATGTAGGGGCTGCACTGACGCATGAACTACTTTCATATGTTTATTTAATAATGCTTTATTACGAAAAGATAAATTACAGATTTCGCATAGAACCTTGGTACCGTTGTCTGCATCTTCGATGCTGAGACGTGAAGCGACGACTTTGTTGGTTAACATATTTTTAGCAGAAAAAAATAATCTAGAAAAAATGATGTTAACAAATGTTGGCGGGTGTGCTTACATTCCGAATAATCAAGAATCAGAAATAGAACTAGACAACTATATCATGAAAACTGGAGAGTTTTAACAGGCCCGTTACATCTTTCTATTCTTCCACAACAAAGTACTGAGCTAGCAAATAAAGAATATGTTGATAAACAGTTCGATAGAATTGTGGCACTGCTGACTCCACTAATGAGACAAACAAAGCTTCTAAAGCAGAATGATGAAAGACTGCAAGAAAATCTAACAGACCTAAATAGCAAACATGGAAATATAGAAGCAGATATAACAAAACTTCATAAAAAAATAACAGAACATTCAAAACTTGTAATCCTGTTATCACTAAATTTAAAGTCTGCCATTGCAAAGAATACAAAACAAAATAAAGAACTGAAAGAAGAGTTAGAAAAAGTAAGCGAAAAGAATCGTAAATTATTACAACACTTACAACAGCTGCAATCCACATTCCAAAAAAGTGTTGATGAATTAAGCAGCCGAATCACACAACAAACAAAGCACATAAACAGAATGATAAATGAAGTTAAAGCACTTAAACAAAAGGTTAGTGAATTGAAGACCCTTAAAACGAATTTAGAACATGAAGTAAATAAAAATTCTAAAGGAAATAAGGAACAGTTGAATGCTATTAAAGTTCAATTGACTGCTCTAAAGACAGAAGTAAAGAAAAGTAAGAAAAAATTAGAAGTAAATGAAAAAGAAATTAAAGTACATCACACGCTACTTGACGCAATAGATAAAGTGCAACAGACAATTAATAAAGTTACCTCGAAGTTATTGTCCATTCACAAACGTAAATTTTAATCGGTCCAAAGGTCCTTAGGTTACTAACCAATCGTAGACATTTTTTCCCAAAAGTCAAATTTAAGCTTAAAAAATGCCTATAATTTATAAACACAATCTTAAACATTTTGCTTCAAATAATAAAATTGCTCATGAACCATCTATGAAACCTGTGTACCATTATGATAGTGTATAAACTGTTCAAACAGAAGGAGCTGGCATCTTTTCTGGTATCGGAAGTATCGTTAACTTGATTAAAAATAATAAAGATTTGATTTCATCTGCTGCTAAAGGAGCAGCTGCTGTAGGTAGTACAGCTAGTGCAATATCGAATGCTGTTAAGTCACAAAACGAATTAAAGCAACTAGAAGCTATTCGCAAACTTAGAAATGATGCTAAAGAAATGCAAAAAGACAAAAAGCTTTCAGAGGAAACAAAAAACAAAATTGTTAAATTAGCGAAGATGGAAAGTAAACATGATGAAAAAACAATTGAAGAAATGAGAGGAAATAGTCTTGCAAAATTCTAGTAGCAAACTGATTTTTTGTAATAAAAAATATAATGGCAACTCTGATTGAAAGTAAATTTAGATTAGACGATCCCCCGTTCGTTAGTTACAATCAAAAAAAGAATGACTATTTAAGAATTGCTATCAACCCCGGTTCTTCAGGTAGAGTGAATACTGGAGGTGATTTAATTTTTGAAGTTGACAATCAACAAAGTTATTTATATTTACCCGATTCATTTTTATACTGTGAATATTCTCTATATTCTGATGCTGATTTTACAACACCATTACCTGCTACGGATAATATTACATAAGAAAACAATTTCTTCCCAAGATTATTAACACACAAATGCGTTTAGATGCTGCAACACAAAATATAGAAACAATAAGTGATTCACCTGGTATTATTGATTCGATGCTTCGATTTGTTACAATAGGTGAAAATACTAAAATGCATGAAATCGAAGGATGGTTTCCTGATAACCATACCGGCATACTTAAAGATGATTTAACTCACACTGGAACAGATGCAGCAGGAATTGCGAAAGATGTAGAAAACATAGTGAAACAGTTAAACAGTACACGAAATAGCTCATATCAGAAAAGACGTAATTTTAATAATAAAAGTAAAGAAACTGTTGATTGGTCATTGTCTCCATTATTCGGGTATTTAGATTATAACAAAATATCATGTCAATTGAAATTCAAACTCATAGTTCATCGCACTGTAAATAATGAATCAATATTTTATGGAAAGGCTGGGAAGAAAGCATACCTAAAAATTGATAGACTTGAATGGTGGGTAAAACATATTACTCCTAGTTTAGAGGTTGAAACAACTATTACGAAAAGATTAAATACGAACAAACCAATTCCAGTAAGTTTTATGAAGCGTACTGCAAGCTCTGTCATTTTTACTAAACAAAGATTTAACTGGCATTTCACAAGGACATCAAATACTCCAAGATATTTTTTACTCACTTTTCAAAAGAATGAAACACCTAGTTTTGATAAGAACAATGGTCTTTTTCATATTAATTCAATTCGAAGTTTACAAATTTCATTAAATCAAACACGTTATCCTATTGATCCTTTGAGATTTGATAACACCAATAATCAATTTATGGAAGGATATGACGCTTATAGAAATCTATGCCGAGAATTTGGAGTTGAAGCACAATTAACTCCTGTAGATTGGAAGAATTTATATCCTGTTTTATGCTTTGATTTAAGTGCACAATCGGAAGATATTATTAAGAATGGTTGTGATGTGACAATTAATATTGAAAAGACAAATTCCACAACATCATTGATGGCTTATGGTTTATTGCTAGAAGACGCCGATTATTCTATTGAAATTCTTAATGGAAAAATGGCTGGGATAGGTTAGAAAAAACCCAAGACTTCGTCGATAGGCTAAAGCCAGAGGAGCTTCGCTCCGATCGGTTAGTAACCGGAACAAAAAGTGATAGGCTAAACCCTCTGAACAAAAGTGATCGGCTAAGCCCAAGACTATAAATTTTTTATTAAAAAATGACGCAAGTGAATAATAAAACGGTTGAATTAAAACTACGTAACATCATTGACAGAAATACCCCTAAAACTATTACGATTGACAAAAAGAAGTATTACATAAGTAAACCAATGATAGAGAATATCAAATTACAAGAAGAAAAGAATGGCTGGATTCTCCCATTAATTCCACTAATCATAGGTGGCATAGCAGCAGCAGGAAGTGTTGCGGCGGGACAGCTGGTATTGTCCAGGCAGTAAATAAAAATAAATCAGAGAAGGCAGCATTAGAAGAACAAAAACGACATAATAGGGAGTTAGAGAAAGCGGCCAGAGGTGAGGGAATAGTAGATAATTTTATTAGTAAATTAAATTTAGTTGATGAAGGGAAACGAGTTCTCAAAAATGTACTAAATAATATTAATGATTTAATTGAAATAAATGAAACAAAAGACGGATCTGGCATATATCTAAATCCTAGTATGGTGCGATAAGAGTTTATCTTTAAAAATGAAATTGAATAACTTAAGAATAACAAATCTAGATCTAATAGATTATCTCTTAAAAGTACATAAAACCTCAAATTGTCACCACACCGGTGGCGACATACAAAAAGCATTAGAAAACTTTCCTGGCTTTATTTGGAGTAAATATTCGAAAGAGAAACATTTACCTGGGCATAATTTTACTGGCCCCGGCACAAGATTAAATTTAAGATTAAACGGTGATAATACACCTAGACAATATAGTAAACCAATAAATAGAGTAGACGCCGCCGCTTATAGACATGATTTAGCTTATCGAAATCATGACCTAAGTTCTCAACATGAAGCAGATAAGAAAATGATACAAGAATTAGATAGTATTCAGAATCCTTCCTTTAGAGAAAGAATTGAAAGAATGTTTGTTAAGAAAGCTTTACAAGCAAAAATGCTTTTTGGTCAGGGTTTAAATGAAACGACAGCAAAGCTGTCTGAGAGCAACGCTCGAACCTACGCGTCCGAAATTCATAGGGAATACAGAAAGCCGAAATATCTATTGAAGGTAAAAGTATTTAATAAAGATGATATCTGGAGTGCAGATCTAATTAATATGCCTAATGAAAGAGGGTTTAAGTACGCATTGACCGTTATAGATTTATATACACGATATGCTTGGGTAAAGCCTTTAAAAAACAAAAGTGGTCTGTCAGTTAAATATGCGTTTGAAGAAATCTTTAAAGAAAGTTTTAGAAAGCCAAAAAAGCTATTCGTTGATAAAGGGTCCGAATTCTATAACAGAAATGTAAAGCCACTATTTCAAACTGTTTATTCAACTGAAAATGCAGGAAAGGCTGTAGTAATAGAACGTTTCAATAGATCATTAAAAAATAAAATTTTTAAGAAATTTACTGAGCAAAGAAATCAGAAATGGTTGAAGATATTACCAGGGGTTGTAGAAGAATATAACAATAAGATTCATTCAGGTATTGAAGTACTCGAAAGAATGCTTCTAACGACCATGATTTAATACGAAAGAAAATATTCGAAAATAATTATTCGAATGAGAGTAATCCGAATTTACAGAAACGTAAGGCGAAATTTAAAATTGGAGATAGAGTTAGAATATTTAAGTATAAGAATAAATTTGCAAAAGGTTTCGCAGGCTATTGGACTAAACAGATATTTGAAGTTTGTAAAATAAACCAAACTTATCCGATTACTTATGAAATTAAAGATTTAGATAATGAGGATATCAGAGGCCGATTTTATGAAAACGAATTACATTTAACCCAGCTTTAACCTATAGGTGGCGCTTTAGCTAGCATCGCTGGAACTTTAAATACAGTAATTGATACTAACGTTTTTCGGGAATTAAATTCCCTTAATCAATTCCTTTATTCAATTCTAACATAATACCAAGAAATGGTACTCCTTTTTGTAATTTATACAAAACATATAAACATAATTGACCACAGTAAGTTGTTCCTGGTTTTTGAATTTGAAATGTATTATAAATTCCATTTCCAAGTATTTCTCTTACTTCATTCGTAGGTGGAAGTCCGTATGAGTCAAAATAATAATTAGAACCGTTTATATTTCTTTGTCCTGCTGACCAATGTACGCCTTTTTGATCTGACGTGTGGAGATTGGTTACGAAATTTACAGTTGCTTATTTTTGATCAATTGTAATTCGACTCTCATTAGAACATGAAAATTCTTTATTCCTAATCGATTAGCGATTTTCTTTAGGTCGAAATTTGTAGTTGTTTGTTTACCGTATTGTTTTAGAAATTCTTTTATGTTTTTCATTTTATAATAAAAAAAAATTCCTATAGGGGTCCCCTAGATTTAAAAACTGCCTCATATTGATGGCTTTCCTTACTACTTATTCGATTTTGAAATGAATTAATTTAATCTAAATTAAAAAGTTACATTGCTTAACAGAATTCCTTTTTCATGAACTTCTCAATATGATTTAGAAAAAAACTGAGTTTTAGATAGTTATTGAATCACTGCTTGCTTGCTTGCTTTTCAGATGTAGTTGTCAACCATCATCTACTAACTATAATATTACAAATTGCATGAACCATATGTCCACGCGTGGACGAGGTTTCATTGGATGAGAGAAAAATGACGTCATATGTCAACATAATGAAAATGATTATAACGAAAGCTTTCATATTTTCGAAGACAATCTTCTAACAATGAGTGTTTTAAGGAATCCACAAATTCATGTCGGGTAGATAAACACGTCGGTAATTGATGAAGAAGGTTGTCAATCTTTTCACCCCTTTCTCTTTCTTTCGTTTCTTCCACGAGTAAGCGTTTGCCTTTTCTTCTCCGTTTTCTCTCCTTCTCAGAAAATGCAGGGTCAAAAATAATAGGAAATTTACCCATTTGTTCAATGATAAAAGTGTTATATTCTGCCTTCTTGTCATTGGAAATATATCGTTTTGAAATTTCTGCAAATAACTCCGGAAACACAGCAATAATGTTTGCCTGCTCTTCGATAACTTCTTGTGTCATGACTGAACACAGCAGCGCACACAATACAATGACAGAAGAGAGAGAAATGTAACAATACAGCTGCCAGATGCTTTGACGTCATGCGGTTGTGCTGACGCGCTGGTAAGAATTTAAACAACTTGCCTAACGTACAACTAAAATCTAATTGTAACACAAAGCTGTAGCAACAACAGGAATTGTAAGAACGGCAAATGAAATGACAATAGTGAGAGCGCCTACTTAACTATCGTCCATCTCTTTCTTAATTTATTATAATGTTCTAATCTAAGTAATAATTGCGCTTCCTTGTCTTTCATGTACCTGACTCTATCTTTGTGTTTTGCAATATCCATTTCATATGATAATGAAGGATATAAAGGGGCTGATGGTTCTTTTGTTTTTACATCTTCCATTTTTAAATGAATATTTTTATTCATATTCATTTTTGTTTTTGATAATTTCAAGAGGTCCCTATTTTGCATTTTTGGTTTGCTAAATTTCAAGAGGTACCTATTTTTACATTTGGATTTGTTAAATTTCAAGGGGGTCTAATTCAGCTTTTTTTTATAAATTTCAAAAGGGTCTAATTTAGCTGTTTTTTATAAATTTCAAGAGGTCTCTATTTTAACATTTTGGAGCTGATTTTGCAACTAGGGTAGTTAATTTTGGGCATTTTGCGGCTGATTTTGCAGGTATGTTAATTTTGGATTTTTTTTATGTGTCCTTGACCGTCCAGTATTATATTACTCATCTCTATGTATTTAGGACTCAAAAGAGTTTCAAGCTCGATTGTGATAGCTGAAGAAACAGTTTCTTTTTCCTGTAGGACACAGGTAGACGTTGCATTTTGAGCAGAAGATGTGAGTAAAAAGGGATCTTGAGTCACAATTGTAACAGCGTGCTGTGATCTCCTCGTGGATCGGAAAATGATCGACACAATCATACCGAATGGCCATGTCGGTACTGGACCACCTTATTGCTGCACTGTAAATTGTATTGCACTAACTTATGCACGAAGCCGAAATTTCGTGCCAATTAGCGTCTAGCTAGTGCCTTTCTAGTACCTCGAGGCACCAGTAGGCGCCAATAGGCGTACTAATAGGCACCAAACCAAATATTCGTTTATCCAATAAAATCGAAGGAAAAAATCAATGGGCGCGAACTCGGCACTATGAACTTCGTGCCTACTCGTGCCTTGTGTTGGTTAGAATTGATGCCTAAATTTCGTGCCTAATTCAAGCGAAATTTCGTGCCCTAGAGTTTACAGTGAGACGTTTTCGAGCCGGAATCATGTCCTCTAGAAAAGATGGCCGACCAAGTCTTTTCTGCAGCTTCACAAAGGCCGTCGGCTATTTGAAGTTGAAAGATCTTCAACGGTTCGGTCTGGAAAATACAGATGCAGAAATGAAACCTACTTGTATACCATGCACCGATTCTAAGATGTAATTTCATCATTATCATAATTACTCATACATGTAGCCTATTTGTAATGTTTTCATTGTCTATTGGAAATAATCAAATAAACATATTATTCTTTATTCATGCACGAAAGATTTCTACAAGATTAAGAATTATATAAAGATCAATAAGTACGTTTAAAATAGAAACGACATGTACTCGTACGAAAGAGAAATATGAAATGAAATGACTCCATGTTTTTTTTAGGTCCTTAGCCTGCAAAACTGAAGTGCAAAATAGAAATAAGATGCTTGAAATAACATGAAATTATATGAAATAGTCATTGTTAGGCCGAGCAAAACATGCATTCAGCAGCCTAAATGAGCTTAGTATTATAGGAAAAGAACAAACATACGCAGATAATGTTATTCTCGTATCCATCTAGCCTAGACGTAGTTTCAATTAACATGTAAATCTCGATTTCATTCATCGATTTCATGATGAAAAGGCCTAAGTATACATTAGCGCTACTCACCGGTAATCCCATTTGTGAAGCCTCTCTCCTATAAAAAAAGCCATGCATTCACCAATGCCAAATGAACATCGGCCACCGGATACTTCGAAACTTGTATTTGTACAATGACAGCAGACTGTCCATTAGATCAACTCCTCCCATGAAGGCATTGTGCTCCGTGACAATTTCTGGGCATGTAATGCTGACATATTCTTTCGACTTCCGGTCATATCGTTGAATTTGTCTTGATTCATCGACTCCAGCGTACGTTGAGATCAGGAGGACAGAGCGATTGTCGTACCATTTTTGCCCTTTGTATGCTATTGAGATTTCGTCAACAGCTTGATGTTCTTCAGGCGATAATTTCAAAAAGTTCTGACGCAGAATATCGAGGAATGGCCAAATTTTCCAAGTTCTATCGTTTCTGCCTATGTTCTCGTCTGTGTTGTCAACGCAATGCAAGTAGCGAGATAACTGCTGAAATCTATTCCTTGACATAACAGAAGTGACTGGCTCGTACATGCTTTCCTGTGCAAAATAATCTTTGATGTTAGTCATTTTGACGATACCCATTTTTAGTAGCATTCCAACAAACATTTCCATCTCTTTTGGATTGGTTCCCAACAACTATGGAGCTTTTTCTTGAAAGAAATAAGTGTTTGTCTCTTTTGCCAACTTTTCGAAAATTTGATCACTGTAGAACACTTTGATGTATTCTAGAGGAGATTTCAAATCTTTTTCCAGCAGGAAGCTCACTATAAATTTTCGTTCCAATGTTCCAATGAATTGGAAAAGAGGTTTGATAATTGGCAGCATTTACCGTGCTTATCGGCTATCCAGCAGCTGGGAGTTGTTTCACGAAGAAATAAGAAAATTGAAAAAAATTTTAGCAGCAAACAATTACCCTTTGTGGTTTGTGGAGAAACATCTGAAAGAGACGCTTGACAAAATTGTAATTCCTAGACAAGTAAACCAAGAAGACTCAATGAGTGAAGAAAGTAACATCAGAAGACAGACTTTTACTTTCAGGTATTTTGACAAGGAAAGTATCATGTATTGCAGACGTGTTAAAAGGATGATACCTGTGAAAATAAGACCACATTGTGCTTTTTCTTTTCGTAGCACCAGACTGCGAGAGTTTTTTCCTCTGAAGTCTCCTACCCCGAGGTCCCTTGTCTCATCGGTGGTTTATGAATTCAAGTGTACTGGTGATCAGTATACCACATACATCGGTGAGACAACACGACATCTAGGTAGAAGATTTCATGAACATGTGTCAAGACCTAGTCCAATTTTCGACCATTTACTAGAATGTAATACCTGCAGCAGACGTGACATCATGAACAATGTTTCAATCATTTACAAAACTCATTTTGTTCGTATTTCCGAGGCCCTCTTCATAAAGAAGAGGTCCCCAATTTTAAACAATCAAGTTTCTCATTCAGGCTCTTCATTTTATCTTTCTGTTTTCTGATGTCTCTTCTTATTTTTTTGCCTTTAGTAGTTATATCATTTATTTGGTGTTTTGAACATAGTCTTTGCTGACCATAGATTTATCTAGGTTTTACAGTACTCTATAGCTTGATAATTTTGAATATCTTTTGTAGAAATTTATGTGCATGTACCCTTCAGTTAGATTGTTTCCCTGATGACGGTAGGTTGTTCCTACAGAAAGGCCTTGGTTTGCATTCAAAATTATTTAAGTACAATTTGCGATGAAAAGTGGTCATTCTGCTATTTTATTTGCTACAAAAAAGATTTCAAATCATTTGGCGTGTCGAATTCATGAGAGAACGTTTGACTATTAGGTTGAAAGTCTTTCTTTCTCCAACGTCTTACTTGATCTTTCTTTCCGTCTGTTCCTGTTGGCACAACCGCAATTTCATCCGAAGTATCTTCTATTTCTTCCTCACCTTGGTCCCCTCTATCTAAAACGTCATGTATGACTGCAAGAACAGTATCTTCTTCATCGGAACTAACACCTTCGCCACATTCATTTCCAGCAAAGTAATTGAATGTATTCTGATTAGAACCTCGTACTCTGCTGAATGTGGAGTCGTTCAACCTTTCTATCGCGATTGCTTTGCTTTTTCGTGTTGGCTGAAAGAGAAGTAAACTATCTTTCAGTCTATATAATAGTCAGTAATAACTTCATATCCTAATATAGTTCTACAAATTCTACATGTATTTTTATTAGGACCTATTGAATTATCTAACAGAAAGCCCAGCGGCGCACTAGGAAAAGGTGCAGCGAAATGCCCCCCCCCCAAGGTCGGTGGGTCGAATCCATTTTGAATTATAGAAGTCATCCTGATATTCTCTTTCAAAGTATTAGAATTTTGGTTGGCTCAATCACTAGTCTAATGTAGGGCCTATGCACTTTTGCAAGTAGCCGTAATTATACATTTATAAAAGGACGTACATTCCTAGGGACAAGTATCCTACGTAGGTACCCACTTTGTGCTATACAGACGCGTCATTATTGTTAATTCGCATGATATACTCGTATTATTGAAAATGCACCAATCAAAATAACGTATCAATTATTGAACATCGTTTGATTAGGTAGCATATTTGCTACCATCCCTGCAAAAAGTGATCGAATACCCATTGAAACATATTTGCTCCACCATCCAACCCAACCTAATTTTCTAAACCGTATCATCCTCTCTCCTTATTGTGTGGCTTATAAGCTTTCATAAAATGCATGATATGCCGTATTAATTCGTTTGCGTTTAGAATATAGACTTGTAGGAATACATACCTGGTCACCGTCGGCCATGATGGTATGATGAAACTGATTGTGAAATACGCGCCAGCGTCGATAAAGAAAAAATAGCGCACTTACACTCGTAACATGGCGTCATATGATAGCGTTAGCATGAAATTCGCCTTCCTAGATATATGGTATGACAAATAGAGAGCTTCAAATATCTGGTAGCGATTATGCTACCATGGGCATTAGTGGGTTAAAGTAACTAAGTCAGCGTATCATCAAGTTGTAAAAGAATGGGAAAGGAAGGAATTATTGCGTGTGAACCACCTAACCACATCAAATTTCACATGCTGCAAAGCATCATGAAAAGCAAAGATTCCATTCACCGTTTTTCTCCATTTGCTTTCCACTGTGGTTCTGTACTCCATTTTTCATCCGCTCTCCGAGCAAGTCTCTTCGTAAGCAGTCACTATCCGTCCCGTGTTAATCTCTTTGCTATGATCTCCTGCTGTTCATTACCACTTCCTTTCACATCTTAGACAATCGTCGTCTCTCTATCTGCTTTATAGTCCGGCAGACAGAACGAGTTTCTGCAGGGAACCAGACCAAAAGTTAGACTTTCACAGGATGATGTACACCCCAAGCCAACTACGAATCGGCGTCTGCCGAGTTCTAGTGAGTTCCTCTTCTTGTCAGACAGGATCAAAGAAAAATACATGCAAATCCAATGGGACGCAGATTGCAGTTTTTGGCTACAATGAAATTTTGTATGTTTTCACTGATTAAACGAAATGTATTCAGCTCAGAGTCACAATTTTTAACATGGAATGTCTTCAGGTCATTTCCTATGATGTACATGTGCTATTATCATGCATTTAATATGGGCAATGTATGTGAGAATGTGGTTGAATGTGGATAAAGGTGCTCAAAATGTTTGTGTTTGCCGACATTAAGAGGCTCGCCAAATCTAAATGTGTTTATCTTTATAGACAGGGGTTCATGAAAATGAATGGAAATGACCTGAAGACATTCCATGTCAAAATTATGACTCTGAGCTTAGTACTTTTCGTTTAATCAGAGATACATACAAAATTTCATTTTAGCCAAAACCTGCAATCTGCTTCCCATTGGATTTGCATGTGTTTTTTTCTTTGATCCTCTCTGACAAGAAGAGGAACTCACTAAAACTCGGAAGACGCGCCGATTCGAAGCAGGCATAGGGTGCACATCATTCTGTGAAAGTCTCACTTTCGGCCTCGTTCCCTGCAGAAACCTGTTCTGGCTGCCGGACTATTGCTACACAATCACCGCACCCAAATACTTTCACATACTAATTCTCCTATTCAATACTGTGGCGTTCACCAAACAACAGCAACACAGAGTGTAAGAGTTGTACCCCGTCTTGTTGATTTTGGTGACCGCCACAAGCTCGAGTCCGCATACCTCGGAAACTTTCCCTCTGACTTCTATGCCATTTTTTTTGTCTTCCAGTTCTTCCACCCGTCTCCGATAAAATCCTACTCCTGCCTGAAATCTGATTCCAATTCACTGCGCTCATCCTGGGTAAACAACCATCCAAGTACCTAGACCTTGATGAATTTTCTTCAAGCTGAGTCCTTTCGACAACGATGCTGATCTTCTTCGGTTCTATTTTTCTCCTAAGTATTTCTATCTTTCCTTGACTTAAGCAAATTCATAGGAAACAATTTATTGAAATATATTTCTCCACAGTTTCTGCAAATCATCCTGGTTGCCATTCATATGACTTGCGATAATATCCTTATCATAAACCAGGTTATTGATTGAGACAGATGATGGAACAAAGGATGGAGAATGTACTTTTGTGAAATTCAATTTATGAGTCACCAGACCTATAAAGACATCTTCGCAATCCAAAAACTTTGTATAATGCATACCAATATACAAGTCTCTTGCCGTGTTGACAGTCAAGACGAACGCATTTCCGACAGCATATGGTGGAAGAACCCGATGACGATATTCGTGAGCGACCCACTCTTCGCTTATCTGTTGAACAGGATCGTCATTGGCACGAATCGATCCTGCGATGACCCTGTCTTTGTCAAGAACAGACAGCATGATAAATTGCCACAAGTTCCAAACATTAACAAAGTAGTCATCATTCACAATAAACAAATGTCTACCATTTGGCGCCATTTCGAGAACCCAGTGGATTCCAAGCATTGTTTTAATTGTGTTGTTCTGGAGCGATTCTGTTAAGCTGAACTGCACAATATCTAGGTGTTTCGCATACTCTGACAATATTTGGTAGTTGTCATCTTCTTCAATGGACTGTCCAATTATGAAGACCATACAAACAGACATATCTGAATTTTCATACAATGAAGCATTCATCCATGTTTCACGTAGCGCATTTCTCTGGTTGAAGTTTGTAGCAGGTGACTTCACCAAAATTATCAAGTCTGCATTAAAATTGCATATAAATGCATTCTCAGTGATGAAGGGGATGTTAACTTTGTTGATTGGCTCAACTGGCTCCGCACGATGAAACGGAAGAGTCATTCCTGAAAATGGACTCCAATCCCAATGTAATTTCAATTTGTCTACAACCGGATTTATGTCAACTGTGGCAGGATATCTGATTTCCAACGTAGGTTCTCTATGAATTGTGGCATTAAATTGCTTGAGATATCCTGAAGCCACTCGAGAAAATTTGAGAGAAAGTTCATCACAAGTCAAGTTTATTATATTGTTTGTATCATAGCGATCTTTGTACTTGTAATGCCTAAAGAGTACAATCAAATGCCCGAACACTGCAAGTACAACCAAAGCTTTCCATTGTATTCGTACTCAACGTAGAATGGTTGCAATGACGTCCTGCAAAGGAATCAGAAGAATGTCATTGTTACTATCCACATAGACATTTCATGCAGCTATTCAGATATTCATAATTTTTAAGCCATGCGGCATCTGCGGCTTAAATTATAAAGTGCATTTGGCACAGGATGCCAGTGATGTTGCACCTTACAAACATAAGAACCTTGTCCACTAAAATTTAAAGAGCTGTATTTAGGTAGGGTCAAGGGTAACTGTTACATGTGCTATTGCGGTACCCAAACCAATAATTACCGAAACACACATGTACATCATAAGATGTAAATAATAATCCCTGCAGGAAGCATAGCGCGGAATGATGGTAATACTGACCTTTAATGGTTGCCCAAATACTATAACCAGTGATCTGGAGCGGTCGATTTTAAACCGCTCCGCTCAGCTCCAAGACCCTTTCCCGCTCCACTCCATCTCAATACTGTAGGCCCTTCTCCTACTACCTGATTAAAACATAAATTGATTGTGTGGGTTAGCTTGCGAATGGCGATGGTCTGAGTTTTATGTGAGGCTAGCCGTTCTACGTATCATATTGGTAGGCCTATACCCATGCAATTATCAAAGTTTGTAATTTTGAAAAAATAATATGATGTAATTACTTAAGACAATTTCTTACTTCTAGACAATGTAAGAAAAGTAAAAAGTAATAGGAATAGGAAACAAAGTTCTTTTATGTTATTGTAATATGTCACTAAAAATAGACATAGATACAAATTAATTATAACAAACTTTTATTCTTTACTAACAGCGCCACCAATAACAAACTGGAGCAGTACAATTCATCATGAAGCCGCGTGTATGAGTTATTGAGATAACTGATTGGCGTTTCAACAGCGATATGTGTCCGTTTTAATCAATTGTATCAAACTATTTTTCGGGATTTCATCAAACAAACACACGTCAACATGCACAAAATAGCAGTAATTTGTTTTATGATTGCCAACGTATTCCATCTTTCATCATATAAATTATCGACCACTCCGCTCCGCTACAGCTACTACACCACTCCGCTCTGCTCCAGATCCCTGACTATAACATTGTTCGCAATCTTGCATTACTACTGCATTGGCATTATGCTACAAAAATGGAATTCTTGTGCATTTTAGTTTTTGTCTTTCTTTTCAGAAATGAATTAACACTTGCAGATGATCCACTTTATACTTCACCTTTACGGCTCCATAACAAACTAGTGACATGGCATATTTTGAAGCATTATTTTGATTCTTTGCAATAAAATACAATTACCTGTGATATGAAATAGATTTGAACTACGTGAATGTATCAGCATCTAACAACATAAATCCGTGGAGAGTTAATATGAAGCAAAGTTCTAGCAGCAAGATGAACAATTTATGATGCAATAATGCAAAATTTGTGAACAACTTATCACAAACTTCTGATTGATTATTTTCTTTTAATATTTTGACAGGAAACCAATGTGCACTTGATAGTACTCTTGATGTGATACATCTTTCAAGTTACATTTATCTCAATAGATGTTCATCGGATATAGTGGTCTCCAAACAACTAAACTAATCCGGATTTGGGATCCCGATATATAGTGACCGGTGTCAGGATCTGGATCTCGAGCGATCAATGGGAAAAGTCGCTCGTCCAAATCATTGCTTCTGTCGATGTGTTTTGAACTTGTAGTTTTATACGAAATACATAGCTCGCCACTCCTTTGATTCGATGTTGGCTGGACACAGAAACATCATCTTTCAACATTTTTCGACTCTGTATATCTGAGTTGACATGGAGGCACATCGATAGTTTGTCACTTTCTTGGCCTAGTTAGAGTGAAATCGTAGTACATAAGACTGCGAGCGGTATTTTCATCCGACGGAGTTGGCAACTCTAAATGTGATCTACGAAAGTCATAACTCGGATACATTTGTGGAGAAGGCCGAGCTGACACGGGAGCTTCCAGAAAAGACTTAATGATAATTTGACCAAGAAGTGACCTACATGTAGGTACTTTTCTAACTGCTTTTCAAAAGGCTGTCATTCTTAAACTTTTATGCAAATGAAAGTAGCTCCAAAATGAGAATACACCCAAAAAACGTATGTTACAATTTCTTGGTTATTGAATAAATATTTGCCGAGCAATCTGATTTCAAAAATAGTACTTCGAATTTTTCCGAGGAAAAATATTCTAAAATTAGATGTTTTGTGCATTTATGAAAAAGTGAGCATTGAAAAAGATGACTTTATTACTGTACTGATGAAATTTACTGTATTCCTGACCTAAATTTGTAATATTTAACGAATACATAGTATATTGAATCCATATAAATGTCATCATTTATTTGAAGACCGGTAGAAAAGTACCTACATGTAGGTAATTTTCTATGTATTGGTATCTAGTCAAGATATATTTTTTACTAGCCGTAGTCAGCTTGCTTTTCAATATAACAAGATCGATGATATACCAATAATAAATAATGAAGCAATTTCTTTACCTAAAGCTAATTCATATTTCGCTATAATCGAGCTTGGAATATTTTTCCTGCTTCTTTTCATACGAAAATTAAATTTGCTTCGCATTTTTTCTGAAGATGGCTCACTGAGATGACTTTTATCTAAAAAAATAACATTCTGCGATACAACTTTGCATTTAGGACAGCTGGATTTGCATGTACCTATATTTCTCATCTGAGTTCCAAAGGGTCAAAGGTTAGTAAGAATTGTACCTACATGTAGGTAGTTTTCTTATTATGGAGCTACTTGAGAAGAATATCGAATTCTCTTTTTATTTGTTTAGAAATTTGTTTTTATATGAACATAATGCGACTACTGCTATTAAAATAATTGCTTTCTCACTTCAAACTATATTAAGCATAATGAATTTAACAAAAAAGACAAATATTCTATCTTACAAGACTCTTTTTTTCTTTAATCATCACATAAATATAAGTTTTCAAGAAACATACTTCCGAAATTCTTTACATGAGTTTACAGTTCGACACTATCAGGTGGTCTGAATCAATCATTGCTTCACATATATACTACATTTGTGGTCAGGAATGGCGCTATGGGAAAATGGCCTACATGTAGGTACATTTCACATTTCCGTCACTTCTCAAAATTAAGACACACGCGTCCTTGAAGGTTAGGAAACAAAAAATCAGCGTTGTTGTGTGACTCATATCAATGTCAGAATCTGACCTGGCTGTCCCAAGCGATCCCGCGAGGTTGTATTGTATTATAAAGTCGCCTCAACCCTAAGGACACAAGCGGAATTTCATTGGCTGCCAAAGTTGTCGTGATTCGCTTCTGTCGATCATGGCAATGTTGGCATCATAGCATAGTATTCGTGAGTGTCCTGATATGCGTCGAATCTTATCCACAATGAGTGAGAAGCGCAGCAAAGAAATTCTGGTGAAAGGTGATAGGGCTTCTGTTACAAAAACATACTTCGACGGACCTGAAGATTTAGTTCCTTACTCAAGCTATAGGAATATACCTTCCTGATGGGTATCAGAAAATATGTGGTACAGTTGAATTTTATTACTGGAATACTAGGAAAGCACGCATTCAATGGGATACAGATGGAAAATACTCAGACGCCCCTTAGAAGATCTCACATAAGAAAGCAATGATGTGCCCAAGCAGGTAAGTGACCGTTTATGCTGTTTACTCTATATACTACACAAGCTTGTGATATACTAGTTAGCGCTCCATCTACATGCTATACGCCGTACTTACGAGCATACAGTATATACTTTGTATGTGCATCCGTATGCAACTAACTGATCTATTGTGCGAGTATTGCAAGTGGCTTAAGCTGACTATCGATCTGCTACATATAATTTCTGTCTTTCGTTATTAATAAGGATGAACGCGATATGTCCATTCGCCTGATGGCAGCAAAGTCAGAGGAACTGATGCACAATTATTAATATTGAAATGTTAATGAGATTTCATCCGCATTCCATCAATTCTGTACGTCTGCTTACCTATTTGCCTATCACGCAAACTATTAGTTGTACATGTATTAATTAAGGAGCCGTAGTATTGAGGCTACGGGCAATTTCTCTCTCTACATGCCTTGTTAATTTTTTATTTCTTGATTGATTGTGATCATACACTTTCATATAAACGAGTCGCAGGCCTACAATACGGCATATAAATATGATTAAATCATAATAAAAATGCATGCATGCAGCATGTAATTTCATACATTGTATAGACTACTGGTTCTATTCTAATAATGTTTATATAACAGCACAATTTGTCGACTCGGTCAAGTATTTCTATAATATATATTTCTAATACTGCTGCAAATATTTCTATACGTTTGTAGGCCTATTTAAATTTGCAGATTCCTCCTACGTCATCTTCCGTTGATGATGAGGCTCAAAGTGCAGGAAGTGACATTGATTTGGACGAGGATTCGAAAAGTGTAAGCTGTAATGATTTACGAATTTAGTTTAAACATGTGAACCCAACTTCATTCTTTTTTAGGATTATCAAGAACCTCCATGCAAGAAGGGAAGGATAGCGACGGTCAATAGTAGCAGTCTCTTCCGAAAAGAGTAACCTAAACAGTCTGAAGGCAAGGCTTAGGAGGAAAGGATTGCAGTAAAAGTTCTTTTGACGATAGTGAGGACAGTGAGGCCGACGTTTCTTCAAGCTCTAAAGAATCGGAAAGTGAAAATGCAGAGGAAGTTGAGCAAGATAAGGAATGGACTAGAGGAGGATGGACAATCGATCCTAGAGAACGAGGACGAAATCGATCTTACGGACCACGACTGAATATGGATTCCCTTTCGGACTTCGCTGAACTAGACTTCTTTCTTCACTTTCTTCCTCAAGTCTGCATGAGAGAGGTGATGATACCATCCACAAATCGTCACGCCGGACAATCAGATAGCACTCTTCGAGAATTGACATTCTCAGAGCTGCTCCATTTCTTCGGACTTAAGATGCACTCACTAATTGTAACTGCCTTTAATATGCAATAGGGATGTCCATTTTCAGCTATTACAGCGATCTCTGTGGCTCCAACTACCCCATCTGTGCTCCGACTACACGTGATTGCTGGGCCCTACACGTTCAGAAAAGAATGCCGCTGAAAAGACGCTTCCATCATAAGAAGATTTGATTGAAATTAGATTGAATGTGACTTGTTTATGTAGTTTCAGTGTGCTACATGAATAAGCATCGTGTCTGTTAGAGATATTCTGGTTCTTACTTGTGAATCAATGATAATACCGTTTTGTTAGCAGCCTATGTCTTTTCAGTTAATTTTTGTATAGGCCTTAGCCTAACTAAACATAGTTGATAAAATAATCTTCGCCTTAAGTTATGAATGAATAAGCATAAGGAATCATAAATTTATTGTTATCTTTTAAATCCAGCTTTTTTAATAAGCGCTTTTAAGTAAAATTTTGGCTTCCCAATCCATACTTGTATTTTGAATGATTGTCCAGCAGTAGCCTATGTATATATATAGCCTTGCATTATATTATACATCAATTTGTCCAAAAATCCTTAAGAACAAACCTACATGTAGGTCATTTTCTAAAATTTGAACTATTTTGTTCAATTTGGATATTGGGCTTCATGATAAGAATATTTGATATAAGTGCTATGTAAATGATATCAGCTTGCTAAAATAAGTGAGAAACGTATCCTAGAAAGGATATTTTGATAAGGAAGCTAAGAAAGAGAAACGATGATTTGTTTAAATAGGTTATCACTCCATCTCATATTTCAGTTCTATGTCTATAGCTTAAGATGAAATAAATGAATCTATACTCTAATGGTTGCTCTACATTTGCCCTCATTAAAATTACAGCACTAAATTTTTTCAGGATTATCAGCCTATAGCCTAAAAATGTTAAAGAGTTAAAATGGCCTACATGTAGATACATTTCAGTCGAAGTCTTCTAGATGCTCCATAAAGTTGTAACTTGCATTCCAGACCAATTGAATGGTACAGTAATATTGTCCATTCTTTGTCTTATTGCGCAACGCGAAAAATTCCACCTCACCAGTATTTTAAATGATGGCTTTACTCTCAAGCATATTTAGTCCTCATAAAACTCATTAGTTATTTTCCATGAACTGCTAGTAATCGCATCTTGGGAACCATGTAAGGTAAGTAATATGTCGCAATATTAATCTGGAAGGCTTTGTGAAAAAATGGTGTAATTTTTGCAAATCTCAGCGCTGTAGTTTGTGATAAAACGCTATTGAGAAACGGTTTTGTGAAAGTTTTGACAAATTTCCACTTTTTTGTTTCGATTTAACTTCATCTATTTACAAATGAGATGAAGCTATGAAAATTTCAAACACATTTTCTGAATTGTTTGATCTTTATCTTTTCAGTGGTATAAGTTGTTACACACTCGAGCAATTCTATCAACACGAAAATTGTTGAAGAGTGAGATCAATAGAACATGTAGGCATTTATACCTACATGTGGGTACTTGGTCAAATCATCA
>CAJQUW010006124.1:0-39187 GCA_907163375.1 Prostheceraeus crozeri | reverse complement strand
AAAATAATAAAAATTCACCACACAAAGCAAATGAGTATAATTCACTGAATTTGATCATACTCGAAGAATGTGAAGGCGAGCTAGCTGAATATTGGCTAATATGTCATAGCTATCCCATCAGCATACAACTTTCATTGATGGGATTCATCTGTGCATTGGTCTCTCAAGTGGTTTGTTCTAATTTTACCTAAACAGTCAAGAAAGTGCTAAATTTGCTTCAGGATTATTCTTTTAATTTTGAATTTTTGACTCAAAATTTTTGAACTTAAGATATATCAATCATCAGATGCCGTTGTATGAATTTCCACTCAATCCAAAAGACCCATTCACAATAGAAATCCCAATAGCCTGCTTTAATAGATCTAAATAACGTCGCTATTGACCCTAAGCTGCATCGCGTGGCTTACCGCTTGCTCCCATGGTGTTAATACTTTTTGAATTTTACGAAGTCCACGGAACTAGGCCTAGGACTAACTGGCCATAATAGTAATAGGAGGCTTTAATTTGATTCTACACAATAATTTAAAAGTAGGTCTACTGTATTGATAAATTTTGCACCGAGACAACATTCACCCAAGAGCTTATAGGGAATCAACGTGTTTAAGTTAATATGTATTGCATGAACACAAACAAACTAAGTATGTAATATTCCTGATATTGGAAAAATGCCGTGTAAATAAACAGCTCGCTATCACGGCTCACACGTACAGTAGTAACAAGGCATAGACAAAACGCTTTATTACGGTTAAATAGGCCTGAATAGCCTACAATGTAATAGTTTTGATTATAAGCGGCGAAGCGCATGACACCGACATATTGTATTAGCCTATACGGTACCATTACATAGCTGCTACCTTTTTTAGTACACTATGTTTAGCGACTAGTAAGTTAAAGCCAGAGTATGTTAAAGCAGACCGTGTCCCATTAGTGTGAATCACACTCAGAAGCTCTCATGCAAAAATTCTAGTGAGCAAGGTCGAGACTGAAGACACGGCAAAATGAACTGCTCATAAAACGCCCAGGCCTGTGATTACTTCCTCAAATTCCTCAAATATATCTTTACTATGCGAAATCCTCAAATACACACACGACAGACTAGATGTCGGATAATGTAAATGTTTTTGCGACTGGCGAGATATGTAAACTCCAAACAAGAAGCTAATATAGAATAACCTGTAACATGTTACCACACATCCATGCTGCTAATCATGAATCACATCATGATTTATTTCTTTCTTTCTTTTTCTCGTCTCACACACTTAGTAGATTTTTTAGATAGCTTAATCCGCTGTGCTAGCTAATCTATATTTTGATTGGAAACAACCTGTCCTTTTATCATCTGAATGGGCATGACGTAATTAGAATCTTTTCAATATATAATCATAAACAGTAATTTCTTGAAAAGAGCGTCTTACTCACCAATTCATTCCACATGAGGAGAGGAGAACCGTTGCTTGTCCTTCTAGTAATTAATTTTTAAGTTCAAGACATTTTAGGATAAATGATTTTCTTTTAGCCAGTCATAATTTAGCACATCAAAAATAACCAGTCGTCTAGCTTGTTTTTAATTTTGTTTCCTTGCGCACTTTTGTTACGTTGAATGTCGTATTTCCATTTTCTGCAAGCTACAGGGACTGCAGATTTCCGTTCGTACTGGACTTATTTTGCTAAGCAGAGAAGTTGTCCGAATTAATGTCTGTCTAATCCATCATTTAAATGCTTTCACGTATTTAATAGTTAAATCACTGGGCGATCACCCTACAGAAATTGTATATTTGAACACTGCAAATTTTTTTTTACTTCTAACTTTTAATATATGCTTAGAATTCCAACAATAAAATGCACATTCATTTATTAGTCATTAATTATGTTGACCTTGGTTTACAACCTTCTTTATTATGTTTCTGCACTATATGGCTGCTAAATGCATGCCAGTACTTTCTTATATAACTTAAGGATATCGATCTTCCATATCCATTATGTGAAAACATATAGTAGAATCCCACCCACTTGGATTCAGAGCTCCTTATCAACTGAACGCCTTGTTTCACTCACTCTCTTCCATTTTATCTTCCGCTCGAAGCATGAACACATCCGACGGGTAAAGCGTCATGGTCCCTAATTTAGTGTCTACATGCCCTCTGTCACTTAGCGTGCGGGGTTGGAAGCGTAATGAATCTTCTGCCATCTCATGAGTCCTTTTTGCAGCAACATTTTCAGGGTCTGCCGACCGACATTTCTCTTGAGCTTATTCACTTTATGGATCGTTTTCATGAATTTTGCTGAACACAGGTTTGGTGTGAAATTAGTGACACATTGCTTATCGTGGATGGAACATAGATTAATTAAGACATTGAAACCACATAGCACTGGGTTGGTAGATTTTCAACTCTGGGTCTACTGCAAGATGAGGACGTCAATATCTCGGGCGCAACTTCATTGCGAGATAGAGATGAAAATCTTTCACTCTTTTGCCTGTATAGACCCAACAACTCAACTGGCAAGGCCTTGTTCCCGGAACACTTGTTTTTGTGTTGTATGAGAGAATTCAAATGTTCATATGAATGTAGATCGTACTGAAATGAATCAAACGCTAACAAGTTAAAACAAAGCCCCACCAAAACTTGTAGCATAAAGTAAAATTAAATAAATCAGTGTGTAATGTGCGTATCCTTCATGATAAATTACTGAGACTTTTTTTTAAGTCACATAGCATTCCGTCAACGATTTTAAGCTTTCTATACTTATGGGTTACTCTCCTCCCAAATTTTGTCTAAAGTCCCGTAAAAATTAATCGTTGCAAAGCCCCGAGATGCATGTGGTATGAGGATATATCCTACATTCAAAAATTACCAGTATACAAAATCTTCACAAGCATCATTGAATTGGAGACGATAGCGTGAAGCAGAGCGATATCAGCAGCTTGATCTGACATCCTCTGTTCGACATATTCTAAGCAGATAGTACTTGATGTCAACAAATTAATTTCGTAACAACGCGGGAGGTGATTATGACCAAGTCAATATTACTTTGCAATATACACAACTTCAAAAAGTGTGGTTTGGTCAACCCTTGGGTTACCTTCTTCGTTGTGACTTTCATGATTTGAAGTTTGGCCCAAAATCCGTGATAAAATTTGTAGTTTTTCTTGCAATTATCATATTAGGCTCCGTTTCCATTCCTCAAATTTTTCACAAAAAATCCTCAATTTTTTCATAGGCTAATCACAGGCCTGCAACCCGAAAACATTCTCAACGTACTGACTAATGTCAACGATTACATGTATATTTTGTTGGGAGAGGGCTTATTGGGATTGGGGTGGATTTTTGGTAGCCCAATCCCAACAACAAACCTGTCAATCAAGCTCATTTTCAATAGAAATCATCCGAAAATTCGTTCATTGCCGTTTTATTCCGTGACAAGAAAGGTCGAAACAAAATAATAAAATTGTCATCCACACAAGCAAATGAGTAGAATTCACTGAATTTGATCATACCGAAGAAATGTGAGGCGAGCTACTGAATATAGCTATATATGCATAGCTATCCCATCAGGCATACACTTTCATTGATGGGATCATCTGTGCATTGTCTCTCAAAGTGGTTGTCTAATTTACCTAAAGCAGTTCAAGATAGTGCAAATTTGCTTCAGGATATTCTTTTAAATATTGAATTTTTTGACTCAAAATTTTTTTGAACTTAAGATATATATCAATCATCACAGGTTGCCGTTGTGATGAATTTCCAGCTCCAATCCCAATAGATTCCCAATCTCAATAGAAAATCTTCCAATAGCCCTGCTTTAGAGCTAATAACGTACATTACGCTATTTGAACCCTCAGAGCTGCATCGGGGGCATTAACCGCTTTGGCTCACCATGTGTTACTTTTGAATTTAGACGGAAAGTCCGACGACGTATCCTAGGACTAGACTGCCATAATAGTAATAGGGGCTTTAATTGATTCCTACACACATAATTTAAAATAGGTTCTACTGTATGGATACAATTGCACCGAGAACACCTTCACCCAAGAGCTTATAGGGATCTACGTGGTATAGTTAATATGTATGCATGAAGACTTACAAAACAAACTTAGTATAATTATGCCTATAATGGGATAATGCGGTGTTAAATAAACCAGCTCTGCTACAACGGGCTCACAACCGTACAGTATGAACAGGCGAGTAGACAACAACGGCTTATACGGTTAAATAGGCCTGAATAGCCTACAATGTATAGTTTTGATTACTATAAGCGGCGAAGCGCATGACAACGTCAACATGAATTGTATAAGGCCTATACGTACCATTAACATAGCTGCTACCTTTTTTAGTTAGCGACTAGGTTTTTAGCGACTAGTGAAGTTAAAGCCATTGAGTATTGGTTAAAGCTGACCGTGTCCATTTGTGTGAATCAACACTGAAGACTCTCAATTGCTAGAATTCGAGTGAGGCAAGGTCAGACCTGAAGACAACGTGCAAAATGAACCTGCTCAGATACAACCCCAGGCCTGGTGCTTACTCCCTCAAATTCCTCAAATATAGCTTGAGCTATGCGAAATTCCTCAACATACGACACCACTACAGACTAGATGTCGGATAATGTATGTTTTTTGGCGAATGCGATGATATTTAAACTTCCAAACAAGAAAGCTAATATAGAATCCTGTAACTGTACCAACTAACATCCATGCTGCTAATCTGGTATTTGGGACATGAATCACTCATGATAATATTATCTTTTCTTTATCTTCTCGATCACACACTTAGTAGATTTTTTAGATAGCTTAATTAATCCCGCAGTGCTAGCTAGATCTGATATTTTGATTGGAAACAGACCTGGTCCTTCTTTATCATCTGAATGGGCAGACAGTTAAAATAGAATCTTTTCAATATATAAGTCATAAACATAATTTTGAAAAGAGCGACTTTTTACTCACCAATTCATTCCATCATGAGGAGAGGAAACCGTTGCTTGTCCTATCTAGTAAGTATTTTTAAAGTGTCTAGAACATTTTAGGATATAATGAATTTTTCTTTTAGCCATGTCAGTATTTAGCACATCAAAAAATTAAACCAGTCGTTAGCTTGTTTTTTTAATTTTTTTACCTTACGCCCTTTGTTACGTTGAATGTCGTTTTTCATTTCTGCAAGCTACAGGGCTGCAGATGTTCCGGTTCGTCTGGACTTATTTTTGGCTAAGCAGAGAAGTTGTCCGAAGTTAGTTGTCTGTCTGAACTCACCATTAAATGCTTTCTTCACGTATTTAAATGAAGTGAAACACTGCGATCAAACCTACAGAAATTGTATATTTGTGAACACTAGCAATTTTTACTTACTTCTAACCTTTTTCAATATTGCTTAGAATTCCAACAATAAAATGCACATTCAATTATTTTCATTAATTATGTTGACCTTTGTTACAACCTTCTTTTATATGTTTCTGCGACTATATGGCATGCTCAAATGCATGCCTGTACTTCTTATATACTTAAGGATATTCGATCTTCCATATCCCATTTATGTGAATAACATATAGGATAGCCCAGCCCACTTGGATTTCAGAGCTCTTATCAACCTTAAGCGCTTGTTTCACATCTCCTCTCTCCATTTTATTTTCCCGCTTGAACATGAACACATCCGACGGGTAAAGCGGATGGTCCCTAAATTTAGTGTCTAGCATGCCTCCCAGGTCACTAGCGTGCGGGGTTGGAAGCGTATAGAAGCTCTGGCCATCTCATCATGAGTCTTTTTTGCAGCTACATTTTTCCAGGGTCTGCCGACCGCATTTATTACCTTGGATGATTTATTCACGTATGGATCGTTTTTCATAATTTTGCTGAACACAGTTGGTGTGAAATTAGTGCACACATTTGCTTATCGTTGTATGTGAAACTTAGATTAATTTAAGACATTGAACCACATAGCACTGGTTGGTAGATTTTCAACTGGTCTACTGCAAGATGATGAACGTCAATATCTCGGCACAACTTCATAGCGAATAGAGAATGATAATCTTTCACTCTTTTGGCCTGTAATGAAGACCAACAACTCAACTTGCAAGCCTGTTTCCCGACACTTGTTTTGTGTTGTATGAGAGAATTCATGTTCATCATGAATGTAGAATCGGAGCGAGTATGATCAAACGCTAACTAACAAGTAAACAAAGCCCACCAAAACTTGTAGCATAAAGTAAATATTAATTAAGATCAGTGTGTAAATGTGGCCGTATCCTTCATGATAAATTACTAGACTTTTTTTTAAGTCACAAGCATTTCCGTCAGACGATTTTAAGCTTTCTATACTTATGGGTTTTACTCTCCTCTCCAAATTTGTCCTAAAGTCCGTAAAAATTAATCGTTGCAAAAGCCCCAGATGCATGTGGTTGAGGATATATTCCTACATTCAAAAAATTACAGTATTACAAATCAGACAAGCATCATTGAATTGGAAGACGATAAGCGTAAGCAGAGCGATATCAAGCCAGCTTGATGCTGACATCCTCTGTTCGACATATTCTAAGCAGATAGTACTTGATGTCAACAGAATTAATTTCGTAAAACAACGCGGGAGGTGTTATACCAAAGTCAAAATTCCTTTGCAATATACACAACTTCATAAAAGTGTGGTGTGGTCAACCCTTTGGGTTTACCGTTCTTTCGTTGGGACTTTCATGATGTGAAGTTTGGCCCAAAATCCCGGATAAAATTTGTAGATTTTTCATTTGCAATTATCCATATTTAGGGGCCTCCGTTTCCATATCCTCAAATTTATTCACAAAAAATCCTCAATTTTATTCATAGCTAATCGACAAAGCCTGCAAACCCGAAAACATTCTCAACGTACATGACTTAATGTCAACGATTACCATGTATATTTTGTTGGGAGAGGGCTTATTGGGATTGGGGTGGATTTTTGGTAGCCCAATCCCAACAACAAACCTGTCAATCAAGCTCATTTTCAATAGAAATCATCCGAAAATTCGTTCATTGCCGTTTTATTCCGTGACAAGAAAGGTCGAAACAAAATAATAAAATTGTCATCCACACAAGCAAATGAGTAGAATTCACTGAATTTGATCATACCGAAGAAATGTGAGGCGAGCTACTGAATATAGCTATATATGCATAGCTATCCCATCAGGCATACACTTTCATTGATGGGATCATCTGTGCATTGTCTCTCAAAGTGGTTGTCTAATTTACCTAAAGCAGTTCAAGATAGTGCAAATTTGCTTCAGGATATTCTTTTAATTTTGAATTTTTGACTCAAAATTTTTGAACTTAAGATATATCAATCAACCAGGTTTGCCGTTGGGATGATATTTCCAGCTCAATCCCAATAGATCCCAATCTCAATAGAAATCCCAATAGACCTGCATTTTAGAGTCTAATAACGTACGCTATTGACCCTAAGCTGCATCGGGGCTTAGGCCGCTTTAGGCTCACCATGTGTTACATTTTTGAAATTTACGAAGTTCCACGGACGTAGGCCCTAGGACTAGACTGGCCGAAATAGTAATAGGGCTTTTAAATTGATTCTACACAATAATTTTAAAATAGGTCTACTGTTGGAATTTATTAATTTTTGGCACCGAGAACAACCTTCACCCAAGAGCTTTATAGGGATCTACGTGGTATAGTTAATATGTTAATGCATGAACTCCACAAACAAAACTTAGTATTTCAATTATGCCTATATGGGAAATAATGCGGTGTAAATAAAACAGCTCGCTACACGGCGGCTCCACACGTACAGTAGGTAACAGGCATAGACAACGGCTTATACGGTTTAAATAGGCCTGAATAGCCTACAATGTATAGTTTGATTACATACAGGCGGCGAAGCGCATGAACAACCTCCATGAATTGTATAAGCCTATACGTACCATTTACGATAGCTGCTAACCCAAACATTTTTAGTAGCACTTATGTTTAGTCGACTAGTGAAGTTAAAGCCATTGAGTATTGTTAAAGCTGACCAGTGTCCATTTTGTGTGAATCACACTACAGGAGCCTTCTCAATGCTAGAATTCGAGGTGAGGCAAAGGTCAGAAACCCCCCCCCGTGAAAGACACGGCAAAATGAACTGCTCAGTAGCAACCCCAGGCCTGATGATTACTACTCCTCCTCAAATATCCTCAAATATATAGCTTGACTATGGCGAAATTCCTCAAATACGACATCACTACAGACTAGATTGTCGATAGATGTATTGTTTTTTTGGCGAATGGCGATGGATATGTAAAATTCCAAACAAGAAGCTAATAATAGAATCCTGTTAACATGTACCCTACATCCATAGCTGCTAATCATGAATCACGTCATGATTATACTTTCTTTTCTTTTTCTATCTCTCACACACTTAGTAGAATTTTAGATAGCTTAAATCCCGCAGTGCTAGCTAGATCTGAGTTTTTGATTGGAAACGAGACCTGTCCTTTTATCATCTGAATGGGGCAGGACTGTTTAAATAGAATCTTTTCAATATATAAGTCGTTATAAACATAATTTTTGAAAAGAGAGCGACTTACTCAACCAATTCATTCCAACATGCGGAGAGGAGAACCGTTGCTGTGTCCTTCTGGTAAGTATTTTTAAAAAGTCTAGACATTTTAGGATATAATGATTTTCTTTTAGCCAATGGTCCATATTTAGCACATCAAAAATTAACCAGCCGTTAGCTCTTGTTTGTTTTAATTTTGTTACCCTTGACGCACTTTGTTACGTTGAATGTCGTTTTCCATTTTCTGCAAGGCTACAGGGCTGCAGAAGTTCCGGTTCGTCTGGACTTATTTTGCTAAGCAGAGAAGGTTTGTCCGAAGTTATTGTCTGTCGAACTCACTCATTAAATGCTTTCACGTATTTAATGAGGTGGAAACACTGCGATCAACTACCTACAGAAATTGTATATTTGAACACTGCAATTTTTACTTCTAACTTTTTTAATATTGCTTAGAATTCCAACAATAAAATGCCACATTCCCCCAAATTTTTTTCTTTTTTATTTTTTTTTCATTAATTATGTTGACCCCTTATGTTACAAAACAACCTTCTTTAAATGTTTCTTCTTATCTGCGACTATATGGCTGCTAAGATGCATGCCTGTAACTTTCTTATATAACTTAAGGATATCGAATCTTCCATATCCATTTATGAGATAACATATAGGTAGCCCAGCCCGACTTGGATTACAGAGCTCTTATCAACTGAAGCGCTTGTTTCAATTCACTCACTCTCCTTTCCATTTTAATTTTCCGCTGAACATGAACACATCCGACGGGGGGTAAAGCGGATGGTCCCTAAATTTTAGTGTCTCAACATGCCTCCTGGTCACTAAGCGTGCGGGGGTATGGAGAAGCGTATGAAGCTTCTGCCATCTCATGAGCTCTTTTTGGCAGCTACATTTTCCAGGTCTGCCGACCCGACATTTATCTTGGATTGATTTAAATTCACGTATGATCGTTTTCAAATAATTTTGCTGAACACAGGTTGGTGTGAAATTAGTGCACACATTGCTTATCGTTGTAATGTAACTTAGATTAATTAAGAACATTGAAACCACATAGCACTGGTTGGGGGTTAGATTTTCAACTTTGGGTCTAACGTGCAAGATGATGACGTCAATATCATCGGCGCAACCTCATGTGGACATTGCGAATTAGAGATGATAATCTTTCACTCTTTTGCCTGTATGAGACCAACAACTCAACTGCAAGCCTGTTCCCGACACTTGTTTGTGTTGTATGAGAGGGGAATTCATGTTCATATGAAATGTAGATCGGAGCGATATGATCAAAACGCTAACAAGTAATACACAAGCCCCACCAAAACTTGTAGCATAAAGTAAAATTAATAAATCAGTGTGTAATGTGGCTATCCTTCATGATAAAATTACTGACTTTTTTTAAGTCACAATACCAGGCATTCTCCGTCCAACGATTTTTTAAGCTTTCCTAATACTTATGGGTTACTCCTCCTCCCAAATTTGTCTAAAAGTCCGTAAAAATAATCGTATGCAAAGCCCCAGATAGCATGTGGTTGAGGATAAATCCTACATTCAAAAAATTACAAGTATAACAAATCTGACAAGCAACATTGAATTGGAGACGATATGCCCGGTGAAGCATGAGCGATATCAGCAGCGTTGATCTGAACAATCCTCTGTTCGAGCATATTCTTCAGCAGATAGTACTTGATGTCAACAAATTAATTTCGTAACAACGCGGGAGGTGATTATGACCAAGTCATATTCCTTTGCAATATACAGCAACATCAAAAAGTGTGGTGTGGTCAACCCTTGGGTTACCTTCTTCGTTGTGACTTTCCGACACCCCCTCCAAATACACCACCCCAAAAAACCAACCCCAATTCACAAAACCAAACATAAAGATCCCAAACAAACCAAGTCGGGGGGGGGGGGGGGGGGGGGGGGGGCAAACAACAACACAATACAAGGGTATCCCCCCACCACCCACCCCCCCAACCCACAACCCAACACAAAAAAAAACCCCCCCAAAAAACCAAAACACCCACCAACACCCCACTCAAAACACACAAAACCACAACCCCAAAAACATCAAAACACCACACACCCAAAAACCAACAAAAAAAAACCCAAAAAAACCACACCAAACCCCACACAAAACCACCCAACAACCCACACCACCAACACCATAAAAACCACCACTCACCAAAGACAACAACCAAAAAAAAACCAAACAACAATAAAAACACACAACCCCCAACACCACACACAACAAAACACTAAACCAACAAACAAAACCACAACCCACCCAAAAACCCCACAAAAAAATAACAAAAAACAAACCAAAACCAAGCAACCAAAGACACACCAAATCACCATACACCCGACAACCAACCACAAAAAAAAAACAAAATAAAAAACAAAAACCAACAAACAAGAAAAACACACCACAAAAACCACCAATAAAACCAAAACCCCACAGACCAACCAACCTTCTAAACACCCCACGCCCAAAACACAAAATATGATTATTAGAATATGTGGGGTGGCCCAAAATCCGATAAGACAAATTTGTAGTTTTTCTGTGCAATTTATCAGATTAGCTCCGTTTCCCATTCTCCAAATTTTTCACAAAAATAAAATCCTACAATTATTTATCATAAGGCTATCACCAGCCTGCCAACCCGAAAACATTCTCAACCGTACTGACTAATGTCAAACCGATTACATGTATATTTTTGTTGGAGAGGGCTTATTGGGATCTATGGATTTGGGGTGGATTTTTTGGTAGCCCAATCCCAACAACAAACCTGTCAATCAAGCTCATTTTTCAATAGAAATCATCCGAAAAATTTCGTTCATTGGCCGTTTTATTCCGTGACAAGAAAGGGTCGAAAACGTTCCTTCGGAAGCAAGTTACACAAAAAAACCGGAGACCGAATTTGCTACAAATTCGTATCTGTATCGCACATTTAAATGCGCCAGCTAAAAATTAAATCCTGCAGGTCTTATTAAAAAAAAATTTATTTTACATTCTAAAGCAAACAATAACGAGCGAATATCAGCAACCTTCATATTTGATCAGGGCAGAACTTCGAAGAACCTAGTACGTTGCCGTAACTGTTCTTAGACTTATTTTTGATAGACAGTTGAAATCAACAGAATTAGATATTTTTATTTTTTTCCCCCATTCTGCGCGCGCTTTCGGTTCCTCAGAAAGGAAGAATTTTATGTAACCTTCATATCGAAATGGCACAATCACATCACACAACTTGCTCCTTCTCGAATAGGATAATATCCCCATGTATCGCTTGCTATTGAAATGGCAAACAATAAGCCTGTCCAGCAAAGGACACCAAGCCAGTGAGAGCTGCGGTGCGTGCTGTTGCTATCACTTCGCACACACCAAAAACAACACAACGAGCCTGGCTTTCGATTCAATGTAATGCACTATACAGTGACAAATGCCGAGGAGAGGATGTGAAATCATCAAGTGAACTAATTTTCGTAACGCCTAGTCTAACTTTCTTTAATAATGATCGGAAGGGTCAACATTATGGAGAAAACTTGTGCGCAATGATCTGAATTCTTCGAATCTGAAGGAATTTTGGCAATCGAAGCACTTCGCTGGAACTCACATTAATCCGCAAGCGACGCACGACTTTTTTCCTATCTCTGTAAGGTATTAGGAATTCCTTTTTTGCCCACGGTAAGTTCCTCTATGTGCCATCCATTTCGTATTAATCACACTTCTAGCAAACCGAAGCAGATAAACAAAATATTTAATTCTGTGGTTGAAATATATCAACACTAACTAGCGATCATGATTGGGTTTACTGTGGGTGAAGCGCTTATTGGCTGTGCCATCATGATGATAGCTTATCGGTTTTCGGCATTCTATTAATTGTTGCTTGCTTCCAGGTTTGATTATGACTGTCATCATTTTGGCTCATCCTTCCATGTATCCTCTGGCAAGTGAAATCTCCAATAGTGCTGAGAATGGAAACTGAGGTGAGTCGTCGGATTTCATTACATCTTTTTCTTCCGTGTTGAAATCAATTTTAGGTTGTTGAAATTTTGTCAGTAGACGTACCTTCTTAGTTGTTGTATTTATTAGGTTTGAATTTGCATTATGCTCTTCTGATTGCTTCTGTCACACGCACGCAGGGATTACTATTGCTCATTGATTGAGGTCAATTTTAAATTCAGATTTGCCGAGACCGCAGTCTTCAGATGTTCGTGTTTTCGAAAAGCTAGCAGTGGCGACTGATTTCAGTCGGCAATTACTTGACGGCTTAAGGAAAATAATATTTGTGAAGAAACATTGAAAGAAGAAGCCTCTGAACTGATGTATTTTAATAAAAGCTTAAATATCCTTGCTCTTTCACATGATGAGGCTTCTAGATCAGCAAAGACCAAATGTTACTGGATGTCTAATGAAAAATGTGACGAGTAATTAAATGTCATCGAAATAGGAGCCGATCGTGATACAACATGACATGTTATATGTCCGTGATAGCTGATACAATATCAAAGTTCTCTTCCCTAAACTGCCGCTTTGGCGAGGAAGAGCATCAAGGGAAGATCAGAAATATGACTCCCATGCCTGAATCTTTTCTTATCAAACTCATATGTATTTATTGCTCGAGAAAGCAAATATTAAGACAATATGGAACACAAATCCTCAAGAGATGTATGACATGTTGATTGACTATATGGGACTGGAATGCTCGATTAAATGCTAAAATATATTTGGTTCGATTTTTTCACGGGCAACTTACATTGTTTAATAATCGATGAAAACGAGAAAATGCTCTTTCCGGGCAATATTAGGGCAATATTAGTAAAAAGCCACTACTTCAAAAATTACTATTTATTGAAGAAAATTGAAGTTGTAAATATATTTCAGATTGCAATGGTCACAAAGAAACAGTCAAATAACGGAAATTCGCAACACTATATCAGAAGTCGAGAAGTGCATCAGAATACAAGTAGCTTTTTGCTCTATTCCGCATCTTCCTTCCTGTAATGGCAATTCTTGTAACCGTCGGTTAGTCCATGGTCAGTGCTTGCAAACTTCATTATCAATTATCTTAACAGTGTTTGTGAATTATGTATTATTATGTATTCACATGTTATTTTGGCTTCAAAATGAGATCTTATCTGTTAATGTCTGTTGCTAATTAATTAGAAAGTTATACTGCAAATTGAAATTTAGTCAGACCAATTTTTATACGGCAGCCCTGTAACGGCATTCGCTTTCTATTATGTAGTACGTCAGTATATAGGAATAATGTCTGATCAGTAGTGTACCGCATAAATTTCTATTCAAATGAACGTTTGTTTGCAGTTAGAGCCTGCATCTTCATTGAGACAGCTCACAATTAAATTTAAAAGGGCGATCGGTTGAGCGTTTGACTGTCTCCGCGAGCATAGGAATCAGCTACTTTTGGTGAATGTCACAATAGGATCATCAGTTTCTTTCAACTATGTCCCTGCTTGCAAATAATGACACAATAGAATGATAGAGAGTAATATCTGAAGTAATCTGCTGCTTTGTACTTTGTTGAAAGTTTCTTCTTCCATTGGTATCGTATATGATTGAATATAATTTTCCCCCCCCCCTATCGCATTCTGTAGACGTAGTGTGTAATTTCTGTATTGCTCTTCTGTAAAGCTGCATTTTAATGTCTTCCAAAGCAATCATGGGGCCGGGTTCTTGTTCCAGATAGGCCACCCTTCGATTGGGGATAGAATCGTGCTCCCAAATTCATAATGCGATTGTTGTATTTTCTCTATTTGTTCCACTATTTTTTAAATTGAAATAATGCAAGGTAAACTACACAAAGGGCTACAAACTACGAAATTGATCTAGCAAATATTCTGATGAACGGAAAAGAACTAAAGCAAGTTTTTGCAAGATTTCAGTGTGCATGAAACAAATGGAATTCGTCAATATATTTCAACTTCCTGCCCGTCTGCAAACAGTTTCGTGAAAGCTTTTATGAGTACATCCAGATTATAGAACATGTAGTTGCTCAGCAACATCGCGGGGAATTCAGTGAGAGTGATATTTAAAACCGATGATGAGGTTATTTTAAAACATTAATTAAACTTTGATATCGATTAAACAATTTTGGTATTTTGATACTGTATCCAAGTCCTCGGAATAGTTAGTTTCATATCTCTAAAAATAGATGTCAAATATTTTTGCTGTTGTAATAATCACATAACGTTGGATATGCCATCATGTAACCGCAAATAATTGATTTTCATCTTACCAAAAATATGAAAAATTGTTACAGTATAGAGGATGTTTGTTCATTATCATCAAATTGTTTACTACTCATGCATTCGTGAAGTTTATAATGTTTGCAGTATAATTATCATTTATATAGCAACAAATAGCCAGATAATGAAGGCTGCGGAAAAAAGACTGAACCTTCTTAGGCAAATTTCTTTTTTGGCATCCATCTTCTGTATGTAACCAGGGCGGCAATACATACCGTAATTTCGGTTGTATACCCGAATCATACCCGATCGAATTTTGAAATTTCATGTTTTACGTATCTTGTATAGTATCGTTTTTATTTTTCAAAGTAGCATTCTTTCGGTTTTTACGACTTGTGATTAGAGAAAACGATGATTTTCATGATTGAGAAAATATACTCATGAAATTTTCGTTGTTAGACTATTTCTGTTTTCGCACGATTTGAATTTTTTCATGCTTTCCTGATATTACATATCAGCATTGATTAGCGTGTGAAAAAGAAAAATAGATGACGTAGAAGAAGGAAGAAAAATATAACGCCCTGAATCTAGTAATACAAATGTTGATATTCATGCTAATGCTGATTGAATGTGTTGTAATTGCGTGGAAGACTAAGCTCTTCATAGCTTATCAAGGGCTTTCACTCTCACGCCTTTTCTCAAAGAGCAAGCTAGCCTGTGATGCGCTGAATGTCGGTCTGGAAATTGAATTATTTGATAGATGCTTGTGGTTGTTTGAGAAAGCAGCAAGAAAAAGTAGCCTAAGAAATTTGGCATAGGGAACGCAGTAGCCAAACTTTTAAGCATAGCAGTAGTAAGCAAGTGACAAATACTGGACCGCGCAAGATGGCCGCCGTCGTGGCTGACGTCCCCCCCCCCTCTGGCACGGCAGAGTGTCGTGGTCGGCCGCCGTGGTGCTTCGGGTCTGAGTCCCCCCCCCCCTCTGGAACGACAGAGGTTGTGGTCTGTCGTGGTGTGCCGGCCGGGTGGGTCCACGTTCACAACATGTTCGCTGACGTCCCCCCCCCCCCTCTGCAACGACAGAGTGTGAGACTCGGGTGCGTGGGTCCGACCGCCTGGTGGACGTGGGCGACCGTCTAGGTTGACGTGGGCGACCGCCAGGATTAGTCTTGAGGCTATAGTGTGTGATGTTTTTGGTGTGTAGCGCCCAAACGAAGCATCGGATGAGAAAACGGAGGCCAGATTCGGAATCTACGTGAAATTTTGGGTTAGGAAGGATGTTTCCAGCGAAATCGGAGAGAAAAAATTTTCGGCTGACGTCCCCCCCCCCCCTCTGGACAGCTTGCTTCGATTTTGGCTTCTAGGGGACGGATTTTGTCGTGCGATAGCTCGTTTGAAAGCTAAGAGTGAGACAAATTCAGTGAAACAATCGGCTTGTTCCTATCTGTCTTCGTTCAAAAGTTAGAGCGGTTACAAGATTTTAGGTCGGAGCTCGCTTACCTGAAAAAATCCTAAGTGTCAGAGTGACTTTGTATGGGTAAAATTTTGAAAATTTTCCAAAGTGTGGAATTTCGACCTGGGACCGTCACCAAACATTTTTCATCAAATTTCACTGACCTCCCCCCCCCCGACAACAATCTTCTAACTTTGGTTCTAGTGGACGGATTTTGTCTTACAGCTACTCGTTTGAAAGAGGAGAAAAAACTGCTCGACAACATTTTTTGTTGCGAGTCAATCGGACCAGCCGTTCACAAGTTAGAGCGGTTACAAGATTTTAGGTCGGAGCTCGCTCACCTGAAAAATCCTAAGTGTCAGAGTGACTTTGTATGGGTAAAAATTTGAAAATTTTCCAAAGTGTGGAATTTCGACCTGGGACCGTCACCAAAACATTTTTCATCAAATTTCACTGACCTCCCCCCCCCCCCTCTGGACAGCCATCTTCTAACTTTGGTTCTAGTGGACGGATTTTGTCTTACAGCTACTCGTTTGAAAGAGGAGACAAAACTGCTCGACAACATTTTTGGTTGCGAGTCAATCGGACCAGCCGTTCAAAAGTTAGAGCGGTTACAAGATTTTAGGTCGGAGCTCGCTTACCTGAAAAAATCCTAAGTGTCAGAGTGACTTTGTATGGGTAAAAATTTGAAAATTTTCCAAAGTGTGGAATTTCGACCTGGGACCGTCACCAAAACATTTTTCATCAAATTTCACTGACCTCCCCCCCCCCTCTGGACAGCTTGCTTCGATTTTGGCTTCTAGTGGACGGATTTTGTCGTGCGATAGCTCGTTTGAAAGCTAAGAGTGAGACAAATTCAGTGAAACAATCGGCTTGTTCCTATCTGTCTTCGTTCAAAAGTTAGAGCGGTTACAAGATTTTAGGTCGGAGCTCGCTTACCTGAAAAAATCCTAAGTGTCAGAGTGACTTTGTATGGGTAAAATTTTGAAAATTTTCCAAAGTGTGGAATTTCGACCTGGGACCGTCACCAAAACATTTTTCATCAAATTTCGCTGACGTCCCCCCCCCCCCTCGTTCGGACAAAATTTCTTGAAACAAACTTTGGTTAAGGTCCCAGGTCAAAATTCGGAAGTTTTAAATTTTTCAAAATTTTCACCACACTGGAGCTCTCACACTTAGGAATTTTTTCACTTGTGGCATGTTACATGGACATGTGCTGGCGGACCAACTTCCCGTGGTCATATGAGAATGGTTCAGGTGTCATATTGTAAAGAATGATGAGACAAATCGTTTGCAACAAACCGCATGTCGCTACGATGAATACTTTCGGAGATAGAGCCATTTTAAGTTTTCTTCCGAGCATATATAAACCCCCGACAACGTAAGTCTGATCACTTCATCGAAAGACGAGGTAAGCGACGGTCGTCGCTCTGAGCTCCCGATATCGGGTTGCAAAGGACTCTATCTTTTGAAGTAGGCAAGCTATCTTGCTACTTCAAAGTTTGTATGATAGAGTTTGATAGTGTCTTTACTACTGATAAAATTTTTTAAAAGTAGTATGAGTAGTAAAATGCGGAATTTTTTAAAAATTCTTAATTTTCACTTTTTTCAAAGTTTTAACATATAGACTAAGGTTTTCAAGTATCCTGAGTTCAAATCTGCTATCAGATTTGAAATTTAACTAAGTCTAAGGCAGCTTTGAGGGGTTAGATCCCAGCTACTGATCACTACCTTTGACTCGGCGTTCCTGTTACCACTTCGGGGCAGTGACAATGATGTCTTCAGCTGTAAAGAGCGGGTATCGGGGAAGATCTCTCACTTCCCTAGTGATCGGTACAAGGCCTTCGGGCTGTCGACGGGATCGAGTGCCACTCACTACACTCTTTAGGAATATGACTGTACTACATGATTCCAAACTTATACAAATTTCATTATCTTACAGCTAACGATAAATCAGGCATGGCCAACGACAAAAATCGAAAGTATCATATCAAAATGTGTGTGTGCGGTCGTATAAATCGCAGTGCGGACGCCAAGGCTCACGTCAAGAAGGCGGGCACCGGCCACATGATTGTCTTGAATAGGGTTGCGTGCGTGAAGTGTAGAGTGCTGAAGGGTGATGAGGATGAGGCGCGTTTCTACAGAGTGCATGCTGACTGTAGTGGTGGTTTAGTGACTGATTTGAGGTTTACACAGTTGATTGTGGAAGAGAGGGAGCGAATGTTGGCGAATGTTGCGAATGTTGTTGAGAATGTTGTTGAGAATGTTGTTGAGAATGTTGTTGAGAATGATGAGTTGGCGAGAGCGGTTGCGTCGTTGGAGGGTGAGATTGAGCAGCGGAAGAGAGTGCTTGAGAGTGATGATGAGGATGATGTGGATTTAGATAGGGAGCGTGTGAGGAAGCGTGTGAGGAAGTTGAGCTCTTCGTCATCGGAGGTGTCCGACATCGTCATCACCGACCCCCCGAAGAGCTCATCTTCCCCAAAAGTGAAGAGTGGTGGGATTCGTGTGCAGTCGGCGAGGTGGTTGAAGGATGAAGAGAAGAGACATGTTTCGCAGCAGATGGCGCATGAGTTGTTAGTGAATAAGTTTGAGAGTTTGAAGAAAGTGAAGGATGAAGTTGTGAAGGAGTTGGATGAGTTGAAAAAGAAGGATTTGAAGTCGAAGGAGGTGGCGGATGAAAACATTAGAATGAGGCGTTGTGTGACTGATTTGAAGAATAAGACGCGAGAGTTGGAAGAGAAGAATGATGCGTGTGAGAAGAGGGCGAGTGCTGCGGAGAGAAGAATGAGAGATGCAGAGGCGAAGTTTGAGGAGATGATGAAGGAGATGAGTGTGTTGAGAGCGAGGAATGTTGAGTTGGAGAGGACTGTGGCTCGGCGGGGTGATGAGAGGCAGGCGTGTGAGAAGTTGGAGCGCATGAGGGATGAGTGGGAGCGTGTGAATGAGGATCGCTTGTTTGAATTCCACATCCCTATTCGGGACAATCATTTGGCCGGCGAAGTATTAGTAAATAAAAGCCTCGACGAGTCCATCCTATGTTACAACGGTCATCCGAGCAAGAAGTGTCTGCATGCCAGCCTGAGAATGCGCGGCCATCTCCACAAATTTTCAATCAGGAAGCCCGCGAGACTGCCTAAGGATGACTAACTTGGTAAGTGAAAAAGTAAATAAGATAGTATATCCTATTCTAACACATATCATTTTCATTGCAGATCTTTGCCCGCCTTCACCACCCCATCACGTCACTCCCGAGAACGAACCATCGGCTCTCTTAAGGGCCACCTAGGGGCAAGACATGATAGAACCTCCACGCGGTTTGCCCTGGGCAGTCTTCGGACTGGCGAATACTATCATTAAGTTGAATCTGCTATCAGTCAACTTGAACATTATGCAGTCGATTGCTATCCCTGAAGCATTCTGATTCGCTGTTGAGCAATTCATTGTTGAAAACCCTATATAAGCCAGAAGATTGTAGCGCTTCTCATTCAATTTGAAGTCACGATGGAAGCGACATCTGCCGACAACATTCCCGTCTTCACCGATGAAGACAACGGCATTCCCAACTTCATCATCCTCGACGAGTGGGATGAAGAGGATGAGAAGAAGGGGAAGATCAAGAAGATCATTTGGACGGATGGGGTGTGGACTCCTAAAACCACCCGCATCCGAAAGGTGCCAGATGCACCACCACGGCTGAGGCGGTATAGGGTTTATGACAACCTAAGCGTCATACCCATTGACTATTCCAGTCAATAGTCAAATTCACGTCCCCGAGAACGAACCATCGGCTCTCTTAAGGGCCACCATGGGGCAAGACATGATAGAACCTCCTCGCGGTTTGCCCTGGGCAGTCTTCGGACTGGCGAATACTATCATTAAGTTGAATCTGCTATCAGTCAACTTGAACGTTGCAAATGAAGTTCGGTGTAATACTTCCTTTCGACGGGCGTTCCTGTAAAGGGCGGCGGTGAAACCCGTAGCTATGCATACCGCAAGGGACATTCGGCAATGGTCAATCTTGTTAAACCTCTCTGCGTCATGTTTGCAAGTGATTGCCTCTGTCTCAACGTAGTATGCATTCGCGCCAGGGCGACATTTAGCCAACTGTCGAAGGTTGCCTAAAACTTTCCATTGCATACGTTATGAGAACCATGAGTTCTACCTGTCTCTATCAATGAGACGAATTGATGAATGGAATGAAATGGGAGGACACTCACGCGCCACACGCAACATAACACACTTCTCTCTTCCGTAGTCTAACAAGCTCTTTACACATGGATCGCAGTCGATTGCTATCCCTGTATCAGAAGTGTAAGCTATCTTAATTTATTTGACACTATTTTATCTACCATCATCGTCCATATGAAATGTTTTTAGATTTACAAGTTAGACTAAGCGTGCTACTATTTCCAAATGAAAAAGTATACATGGTTAAATCATCCACTTAAGCCCATCCATAGTCTAACAAGCTCTTTACACATGGATCGCAGTCGATTGCTATCCCTGTATCAGAAGTGTAAGCTATCTTAATTTATTTGACACTATTTTATCTACCATCATCGTCCATATGAAATGTTTTTAGATTTACAAGTTAGACTAAGCGTGCTACTATTTCCAAATGAAAAAGTATACATGGTTAAATCATCCACTTAAGCCCATCCATAGTCTAACAAGCTCTTTACACATGGATCGCAGTCGATTGCTATCCCTGTATCAGAAGTGTAAGCTATCTTAATTTATTTGACACTATTTTATCTACCATCATCGTCCATATGAAATGTTTTTAGATTTACAAGTTAGACTAAGCGTGCTACTATTTCCAAATGAAAAAGTATACATGGTTAAATTATTCACTAAAACCCCATTCAAGTAAGTCAGTATGAAAGCAAAGATAATACGAAATAAACATTTATTATGGCATGTATTTCAAAAGGTCTTCATCGTCAATATCGTCCCAGAGTCTGGCTTCACATAGATTACAAAAACAGTTGAGCTGCTTTAAACGTTCTTCTGCAGCGTCCCTCACTTTCTCAATGTACGCCCACTCCGCCACGGTTCGCGGTTGGGAGTTAGGGGTGTACCACTCCCATATTTGATGCAAGTGCGACTTGCTGGTCATCTCCATCACCCCTTCGGCATCATATTGTAAATATTTCCACCGTATGCCTGTTAGGTCGGGCAACTCCTCTTCATCCTCCTCCGATAATGATAACTTTCGTATATTGTCGAGATTGTATGTCTTCTCCACCTTCGCCTTTCTTGGTGCATTTGGTGTAACGAGCACCTTTGCTGATGTATATGGAGAGGAGAACTCCAATGCGGTATTTGGTGTTGTTGGAGGACTTGTCATGTTGTCTTTGAAATGCTGACTTTGAATAATGATAACTTTAACATTTTTCTAATTCTTAAGTATACACAAGCAGCCAATCAGAATGAACATCCAATGAATGAAGAGGATGAAAGTATATAAGCAAAGTGACATTCAGGTCATTTCATTTAATCTGTGAATCATACAAGTGACGAACGCACGATCTCTCTCTTTGACTATTATTTGAGTGAAGTCTCTATCTTGTAGAAGTATCAACCTTAAACTTGATTTCGTTGAAATGGTAAGTTGAAAATTTCCTCTCATCTCCCTCAAACGTGTGACTAATAGCATCTTCCTCAATTTCAGACATCAACTTCATCACCAACGCCCTCTCTTCTCGAGGAAAGTTTAGAGTTATTGAGTCAAGGTAGGTTGTAACACTACACTGAGGCTTGAACAGAGATGAAAGAATGATTTCTCTTTCAGGTGATGTGAGTTCCAGCTCAGGACTCTCGCGGCAAGGCAACGAGTGGGAATGTGCCGACTGCGGACATATGTTTACAAGGAAGCACAGTCTCCTTCGACACATCAAACAACGTGTGTGTCAACGCAAAGCGGCGTCAATCTCCGGAGGTGAAGTTGATTCTGACGATGACATCTCCTTTCCTTGCGATTTGTGCCCTCTTTCTTTTGATAGTCACTTTCAGCGATCTTCGCACAGACTTCAACACACACATGCAAATGATCACTACACCAACGGTACCTCTACCATCTCCCTCATTAATGTTTCACATAATAATTTAGTACGCGACTACTGCATGGAGTCCAATACTCAAATTGTAGATTTTCCTGAGTGGCTCCTTCAAAATTCTAACATTATCGAAGCGCTCTTCAATAATTTAGACAATTTTAGAATGAAGGCGCTCATCTACCTTAAACTAAAATATATTAAAATAGATTTTCAAACGGGTCAAGTGACGGAGAGAATACAGTTTCATGTTCCTTCCTCTTCCGCAACCGAAGTTGTAGACTGCGAGTCTTGGCTAAATTTTCACATTCAATGTTTAAAATCAAATGTAGATAAATTCAATCAGCGCGACAGCGCTCTCATTTTTGATGGTGTGGACTCAGCCATGTTCAAAATTTCCCTATTAGAAAGTCATGCAGCTCGAGGCACATTTAAACTACCAAAAACGTTGTATAATAAGAAAGCTGTCATCAATGTCGATTGTACATCACAGTGTTTCAAATATGCAGTCCTATCCATCCTTCACTATAATGATATCAACGCGAATCGAGATCGCACCTATAGCTATAGACAGTGGGAGGATGAACTAGACTTTGAAGGTTGTGATAGTAACAACATGAAAATCAAAGATGTAGAAACGTTCGAAAAACATAATAAGATTAAAATTGTCGTTCACGTGTGGGAGAAGGGGTTGAAGGGTGCCCGCTATAATTCGCGTTCGAGTTGTTATGAACGTACAGTAAACCTGTTATTAGTAAAACAGGATGATAGTGAGGAATGGCACTACTGCGGTATTCCCAAAATCTCTCGCTTATACCACCACTTAGAAAACTCTAGTAGAGAGTTATATTACTGCGACAGATGTATTCGCCACTTTAGGAGGAAAACTAAATTTGAAACTCATTACGAATGGTGTAAGCGAGGTAAATTACAAATGGAACGCATGCCCAAAGATAAAATCTTTTCACATAGGGATAATGGTGACGAATTAAGTCCCCTGCGTGTCATTTACGCAGACATCGAATGCTATATCGATGATAACATCCACAAGCCAGCAGCCATATCCTGCTATGAAGTATGGCATGACCACTTTAGGAATAGACAAAACAAAATGCATACTTGGCAAGGTGAAGATTGCATTTCAAAATTTCTAGAATTTCTCGATAAAGCTGCTAAATTTCAACAATCATATGATTCCCAATTGCAGCGTAAGTCACTACATATGTCAGATGAAGACAAACAAAAATTTGAAAGTTGCACATCCTGTCCTAAATGTCATAAAACGTTTGATGACGATAAAATTAAGAAAGTGCGTGATCATGATCACATCACTGGTATATTTAGAAACGCACTCTGCTCCAAATGTAACTTTTCACTTAGGTTGAGACGTCGTGTACTACCCGTCATTTTTCATAACTTTAAGGGCTATGACAGTCATATGCTCATAAAAGGAGGGTTGAGCCAGATGAAATCGTGGCAGTTCAATGTAATAGCACAAACGAGAGAAAAATTCATGGCAATGACAGCAAAAGTACCAGTAGATAAAACTAAAGAAAATAAGATAGTCTTCTTCGAAATAAAATTTTTAGATTCATTTCAATTCATGTCAGCGTCACTAGCTTCTCTCGTTCGAAATCTCAAGTTTCTTCCCCATAGTCAAACTTTGAAGAAACACTATCCAAACTTAACAGATGACATGATCACTCGCAAAGGAGTCTTTCCTTATGCGTATTTTAGCTCAATGTCTAAACTAAATGAAACAACCCTTCCTTCCATTGACAAATTCAAAAACGATTTGACGGGTGAAGATTGTCCAGTAGAGGACTATGAACATGCTCAAGAGGCATGGACAAAATTTGATTGTAAAACGTTTGGCGATTATATGATCGCTTACTTAGAATTAGATGTCATTTTGCTGGCTGATGTCTTTCAGGAATTTCGACGAGTGGCATTAGAAGAAGACAAATTAGATCCTGTCCACTTTGTCAGTCTACCAGCCATGTCCTTTAAATCAGCCTTTAAAATGACTGGTGAGACCATTCATCTCTTACAAGACCCCGAGATGTATAACATATTTGAGCGCGGAATACGCGGTGGTCTCACATTTGTGAATAAACATCACATAAAATCTGAAACAGTAGGTAATGATCATATCCACCTAAAGTACTACGACCAAAATAATTTATATGGCAGTTCACTGTCTAAACCACTACCTCATTCCGAGTTTAGTTGGTTAAATCAAGATGAGCTTGTGTATTACTCCAACCCTTCAAACATACTGAAGATTCCAGATGAAGGTGATTGGGGATATTATTTTGAAGTGGATTTGATTTATCCAAATAGCATTAAAAATAAAACTGCTGATTTCCCACTCGCACCTGAATCTGGTGAAGTGACTGAAGATATGTTTTCACCATTCATGTCACAATTTCATAATAACTTAATAGAGTGTGGACAGCCAAGGTACAAACCATGCCGCAAACTTTTACTCACCCAATATGATAAGAAAAATTATCTCGTACACTTCTGCATATTAAAATTCTATTTAGAAATGGGCATGCTTCTAAAGTCAGTTCACCGCATTATCAAATTTAGACAGAAAGCCTTCCTCAAACCCTACATAGATAGTAACAGTCAAAAACGTGCACTCGCCCAAAATAATTTTGAAAAGGATTTTTATAAATATAAGAATAACAGTCTATTCGGAAAGACCATGGAGGATGTTAGAAAACGTATGAATTACAAACTAGTCGTTGATGAACAAAAATATCACAAATTGACCTCATCACCTCTTTTCATTGATAGAGACATCATCGATCAGGATCTTGTAGGTGTTAAAATGATTAAATCAGAAGTTGAGTTGTGTAAGCCCATCTATATTGGCCAAGCTGTACTAGATTACTCTAAGCTTGAAATGTACCAACTCTTTTATAAAATACTAAAACCATGTCCTCTCGTAAAAGAGGTTCGTTTGTTGGGTGGTGATACAGATAGTTTCTTCTTAGGTATTACCACTCAAAAAGATTTAAATTTTAATGAAGTAGGTAAGTCATTAGAAAAATATTTCGACACATCTAACTACAATCCCACTCATCCACTCTATTCCATACAGAATAAAGCCAAACTTGGTTGCTTTAAGGATGAAACAGCAGGAAAGGAAATAGATGAAATGATTCTCCTCCGCCCTAAAATGTATTCCATGAAATTAAAAGAATGTGCAGATAGTATTAAGCGTGCTAAAGGAATATCAAAATCAATTGTCCAAAAAATGAAACATCGGTCCTATAAGAAGGCCTATAAAAATAAAAATATAACGTTTGTCAATATGACAATCTTAAAATCACAAATTCATACTGTAAAAACGTACACATTTAAGAAACGAGCGCTTTCAGCATGGGAGGATAAGAGGTGTTGGATAGGACATAACACATCTCTTCCACATGGACATCCTGATACAAACATACCTCCACCCAAAAGAATAAAACTCACGCTACCACATTCAGGAGATGTATTGACATAATCAACTTTAACTCAGTATTTTGATGTTGCTTTCTATAGATATACATGGTTGTTTTATGTATCACATGAGATCGTTTCTTCCTTGTGAATATGTGTCCACATCTGTACATTCCCCATGTGATGACTTTTCCACTGAAAGACATTTTTCCTATCCATATTTTATTTCAATAAACATATCACAATGACTTCACTTTGTTTTCCGAAACACTAACGTTATGAGGGATTTAGTATCTTTCACATGGATGCACTCTTGTAAACCATTGGTAATTTTGATAGCAATAGAGGGTATAGTTTGTTTGACGACGGGATGATAGAAAATAGATTCAAACATCTTCTCGACTATTCCATATGAAGCGTCTTTATCATGAATGAAATCACGTAAAATGTATTCTTTTTTCTCGCCAACAGAAATAGGTAGAATCAAATCACTTTGAATGTAAAGGTGCTGTTCATGTTTATCAAGTGTCATTGGTGTTTCTATACCAATCGTATGCGCAGCATTAAACACAGTTTGTAGCATTGAAAAACCAAAGAGTTTTTTCAAATTTTTACTCAATTGACATTGAATGTCATCACCCAGTTTCAGAACAACGCGTTGATTTTCAATTGAAAACGAAATGTGGTGTGTCTTTACATCATATTTACTTTTCATCACATGCTTCAACTTCTGTTGTATATAAGGATTTACTACATGAATGAAGCTTTCAACTGTATGATATAGACGCGGCATTATATTGATAGCAACTTTAGATTCTTCATAAGACTGGTAAATTTTCTTGATGCGATCGCCATAGATGTCCACCCACCATTCATCATTAACTGAATCAGCTTTAGTGTGATATTCATGAGAAGCATACACCACACCGCTTCCAATAATAGGTGTATAATGTCTTACAAAATGACGCAAGGTTGGAGAGAAATAAACTGTAAGTTTGTCATTATATTTCTGAATAACCAACTTATTTTTGTCCGCCATAATTTTCTCTCCATACTTCTTACCCACAGTCTCATTCCATCGTTTTACTAACTCAATAAGTGATAAAGGTTGAACACCACGCTTTTTCAAAATGATGCGTTCTTCGCATTCTACAACATCTTCATCAAATATTTTAAATCTATAATGAAATTTGTTGATTCGATTTGAATAAACTTTTCTAACATTTGCAGTAGCAATTGACGTTAGATGTAGTCCATGACCAAAACCGAGATGCGGATAGAATTCACTATCCAACCTCAGCGTAAGACCTTTAGTAAAAGAATGAAAGCGGAGGAACTGTCTCCCACTCCAATGATAGATAGTAAACTCATAAGCTTTCTGATTTTTATTCTTCATGATGGAAGTATTACCACTGTTGAATGCCTTAATAATTTTCTCATTCCCAAATGGCTCATAAGAATCTGATTTTATCTGAATCCATTCATAGTTCCACTTTCCATCTGATGTTAAATTGTATGGGAACTGGAATGCATTATTCATCGTTATTCCATCATGGGTGCGAGGAGTCAATATCATTTCTTCCAAATCATTCACATTCTGAATATTGCTATCATAGCAAATACTAGAAACGCCAACCTCCCATTCACCTTCTAAATGCAGTGGCCGATTTAATTCTACTCGATAGTCTGATGGTTTATTTTTGGGAAATTTATTCATAGAAGCATTACTGGGCAAGTAGATTAGAAACGAGTCCTTATTTTCACTTTCCATATTATTCACATTGGAAAAATATATTAGCATACGTTTGCATTAACTCTTCATTCGGAAATGGAGTGTGATACTTGTCACAGCATCTTTATGAAAAGGAATTAACGCACCAGCATCGTCATAAATGGCAATATCAATTTGTGGGATGTAGTTTGATTTCAGCTTTGTATAATGCACTTTCTTGAAAGTATGCTCAGATAAAATACTGCAGCTCTTTGGCTGGTATGGTATCATTGCTAGCAATGGAGCTTCAACATCTCCCACACGTACATCTTCACCAATATTGGAATATATCTGAAAATAGTTAATACGACGCGATAGCGACATGTCTGCGCTAGCTTTGGTTACAGTACCACTTTTAAAGATATTTTGGTCAAAACCCAAAATGTCCATTAGAGTTTTATCCATAATTAGTTCAATACCTTTTCCACTTATAGTGAGAGACAAAGTACCTTCTTTTTCAGAAAATGAAATATGTTGGTCATTAATCACTTCATTTAAATAATCTACAACCAATTTAACTGAAGTAATGATGCGAGGCATCAACACTCTTGTTTCATGTAAGATACCACCGAAAGGCTCTACACACTTTCTGTATAAAGATACGGTCCATTCTGTATCAAATTGATTTGACCTTTCACATGGTAAATGTTGCATATTAAATTTTCCATGAACAGCTGCAGAATGATGTCGCAAGAACTGATGAAAATCTTTTGAACAAACTAATACTAGATCATCATCATTTAATTTACTTATTGCAATATGATTAGATGATTTAATATAAGTCAATGTTGCCACTTGTTTACCATCAACTCGAAGGAGATAATTAAATTTCTTCAATAATGTTTCAGGAGTCATGTTTGTCTTTCTTGGCTTAATCACAATCTTCTTCACCAACGTCTTCTCATTTTTTGGAATAAGATCTACATAATAAGCTTCCTCTCGATATATTAACTGTTTATGAGCACTTATGTGGTAATTAACGTTAAAATTATCATAGGTTGTCAAGGCGCTAGCGAGGTAACCTAAATCATTTCTTAAACTTGGACTTAAACCAACAATCCAATCTTTCTCAACTACATGATGTATATAAGTATAATCATCATTGTGTGGAGTAAATTGGGCAATATGTTTACACGCTTTATTCAAGAAATCATATATAAACTTTTTACATGATAAGAGATCTTTCTTTGGCCACTGTGGAATGTATACTCGGCAGCCCTTTTCACATTGGTAAGCAGCTGTACGTCTCATATTAATAGTCATCACCTCATGATCAAAAGTATAGACACAGTTGCTATAAACAAGTTGAGTGACACCCACTTCCCAATTCCCATTTAGCTGTTGTGCATGATCAATGGGAGTAGAAAAGAGTGCGGCTCGATTACTAGTAAATCTCTTTGTAGCCGCATTGCTAAGCAAAATATGATAAAACGACATTTTTATATTGCTAATCTGCAACTTTGCATAACATCATGAAGACTTGGATTTTGGACTCTCTACAATATATCAGAGTTGATCGTGATGGAAACGTACATTTCAAAAATTCTCATGGTCATACATCAAGAGGAATTACATTAACATGGCGACAATTTGTCAACCTCAATGATATCATGAGGGATTTGGAATATTTTGAAACATTAAGATTCATCTCCTTGGGTGATCAAGTTTGGCTTCAACATTACAGAAATGAAATTCAAATCTACCATTCTCATTCCGCAAACTGTTTCTCATTTCGCAAATACAATTGGGAGAAGTATAGAAGATACATACATCGCTCCATCATGACATTTATTCGTCGTGAGTTCATCGCCCTACTATGCAAATCTTAATCAGACATGACTATCACGCACCATGAGTTGGAAATTAGATTCCCTACAACGTATTGAAACGGATCATGATCGAAACGTCTATTTCAAAGATTCAACTGGAAATGTGAGAAGAGAGTTTGCTTTATCTTATCGCCATTTTCAATCTCTACATCATATCATGAAGGATTTAAAATACTTCTATATGAAAAGACATTCACGTATTGGAAATCGCATCTGGTTGCGCGTCAACAATCGGCGAATTCAACTCTATCATTCCCAACTTCATACTAACTTCACATTTCATCAAGGTAGTTGGGAAAAGTATAAAAGGAAGGTACATCGCTCAATTTACTCATTCTTTCATCATGAAGCGCCATCGCTACACCATCGTCAACATTCTCCGCCGCTTCAGACTCTACACCAAAATCGATCTCACAACATTACACCAACAGCTTCCAAACAGCAAGTATTACCCGGGCCGTCCTCAAATGTTAGTGGTGAAGATGAACAATTCACGGAATCTTCAACTCTTCCCAAATGGGACTGTACAGATTCTCGGCGCCCTTTCTCATTCATCGGCGCAGTCAATGCGCTTAGAGCTACAAAGACTACTACGTCGGATATGGAAGAGGGAGAGGTGTGTGATGTCGAATCTGACTGTGGACAATATGGTGATCTCTACTCAATTGAGTGACAGTCTATCATTTTTGAAGATTCGTACCAGCAGTTACAGTTTGTGTTATGAACCCGAACTTTTTCCTGCAGCTCTCATTAGTTGTTGGTTACCTGTGCATGTGGCAATCTTTCATAATAGTAAAGTGATCATTACTGGACTAAAATCTCATGTACAAGCAAATATGATCCTAGACTATCTCATTGAGTATGTACGTACCCAGCGGATTGTAAAATAAAAAACAATTTTTCCAACATGATGTTTTTATTTCAAATCATGATAGAACTTACAAATCATTTTTTCATTAGAGGATGGATTACATGAAAAGTTTTGAATAACAGATGCAAATCGAGATACATGTAAACGTTTTAAGATGAAGTACAGTACAAAAGCACCACACGTTGATGAAAGTGGATGTTGTAGTATGCGTTCATTTCGCTGATATTGACGCGTATGTTTTCTCAACCACTGCTGTGTTGGTATATTTGGAGGTTGAGCAAGAGAGTCAAATAGTTCACCACGTCGGTCTTCTCCAATAAAGATCGCTTTCCAATGCTCACCGCCTAAATTCTGTGAATGAGTGTTTAGCACAATAAAGATGGGATAGTGATTTACTGCAGGTGGTAAGGTATCGAGTGAATAGACATTATCGAAAGCTTTCAACGTCGCTTCGTCTGCATTACGCTGCACTTTAGTCTTAATATCGTCAGCAGTCAACCAACTCATTAACGATTATACTGAAGAATCACGTCACGATACTTTGTAATTTCAATATTTGAATCGAAGACTGCATAAATTAATACATTGATCGTCTCAGGTAGTGTTCTTTTGAACGTCAAATCCAAACGAATATTATGAGGCACGTTCGCTTGACGATAGGGTGCACTAATATCGCTGTCAGCAGTCAAATCAAATGCATAAATAGTATATCCACTCTTAAACTCTTTCATAGTCAGTCCGTTGGTGTCATCCGTATTGTAAAAGCCAAAGACATCCATAAAATCAACATAACTGCGCATAAATTGATCCGAAGCAAAATCTGGTTTGTAGGGTGGACCAGGATGACTCACACCATTTACACGTAAAGCAATTTCACTTAACTGATTGTGTTTAAAATTGAAAGGATTCTTCTTTATATTACCATTAAATGCATCATTTTCAACCATTGCCACCATGAGGAGCTTCGGTGCTTCTGATGGAAAGAGGCCATCTTTCATGAAACTCTTTTGATCTTTCGGAATTGTAAAGGTGAGAAGCTTTGTATGCTGAATGGGGTAAATGGCATTTTGGCGGTTAAGGCCTTCAGCATGCCCTCTAATGACACTTGGATTCGGTACTACTCGACGAATGTAAAGTGCAATATCTTCCACATGAATTCTAAAATTGTCAACTTTAGCAAATGCATTCAGCGCAAATTCAGGCTTATTCAATGTCAGCTTGAGTCGCATGCTGGTATTACACAGTAAAAACTTTGACTGTCTAAAGAAGTCTAAATTCAGCGGACCATATAGCTGACATACTCTACTATCTTTAATCATAGCAGATCGCTTTACAAAGCCACTGTTTGTTTCAACATCAAATTTTCCTGCTTCATCTCTGTACCATCCCATGGCTTCCATATGACTTTTTTGTGCTGCTGGATGAAACTGTGATACATGATTGAAATATGATTTATAGGGATAATCGCTTTGACCACCTTCCACCTGCTGCTCTCCAATCGTTAGAGAAACATCACGAAGTAATGTAGTCAATGGTAAATTGTTCAGTCCAACTTTATGTGCATCGTCAATAGCAGTTCCATCTGCTTGCTGAATTCTAAACCTCAAATCAAGCATCGCATAACTCAAATCTATGTAGTCATCACTACCACCAGGAATAACAAATTCAATGGGGCCAGCATTCTCAGCTGTTCGAGGATGATAATCTACAATACTTGAACTAAGAATATCTGTCTGTATGGCTTGTTGATCGAACAAACAAAAACCGGAAGTTTTACACTCCATGATTAGAAGTTATAGCAGCGTCGTCGTTTAGCGCCTGATGAATGATTAGAGCCTCTGCGACGTTTGCGTGAATGCCTTTTGACTGAAGATCGCACCTTACCAGCTCCGCGATGTTTCCTCCTTCCTTTATTCATTCGTTTAGGTGATTTCTTTCCTTGAGTAACACCAGCAATGGTCTGCTTCAATGTTTTTAAACCGCGTTCCTTCCCACGATTCAACAAACTGCTCTTAAAACTTCTACCTCTGGAAAGATCACTAGCAACATCACCAGCAAAGCCAACGGCATTACTTAAAACATTTCGTTTCAAAGATCTACCGACATTGGATATGAGAGGTGCTACAACAGATTTCAGTGCACCAAGTATGCTACCTCCACGTTGGCGGCGAGCGCCGATGTAAATTTGTCCTCCACCACTTACATAGGAGGGTCGTGAATAAAATGAGGCAGTTGGATTCATAGCTCAAACCCTAAACATTGTTAGTTACAACTTTGCATGAATCACTGTCGATCACTTAGATGAAAGATGTCGGCACGACGCATCCAAGAGTTCATACTTGAAGGATAACCAGTCCATTTAACAAGACACCATTCTTCACCTTGCCGTTTTTTACATCGAATGATTTTCTCTACCAAATATGTTTCACTTTCAGTGACTACCTCAATCTCATCGCGGTAAAAGCTACCCTCAATTTCTTCATTATCGTAATCTTTCAACTTGTAGGTGGTCGGAGAGTCTTTTTGATTAATCCTTGATACTGTAAATACCTCCTCTGTCCAATTCGGGAGGTACCCTTTAGCAAAAACACTTTTCACTTTTGAGATACGAACTTTATCGCCAATTTTCACATCACTTTTCACATGAGTGCGTTTACGTTGGAATGATTCGCGCACTTTATCTACATTGTCAGCATTTACATCTACTGGTCTGAGTCCAATAGAACGATGGATAGAGTGATTGTAGGCATGGAGTGTATCTTGTAGAACCTTTGTCCAATTTTGTGTCAAGTTGGCAGTAAAATGTCGCCACAAGCGATTTTTTAATGTGCGATTAAAACGTTCAACGAGTGCAGCTTTATAAGCGCTCTTTACACTAAACAACTCAATGTCATGCCTCTCAAATAATCTTGTCACATGCTGATTTTCAAACTCTTTTCCTTGATCACTCTGAATTCTTTTTGGAATGCGACCTTCTCGAAAAATTGTTTGGAATGCTTTTGCTACTCCTTTCCCTTCTTTAGTTTTTAAAGGTTGAGCCCACGCATAACGCGAGAAAATATCAATGACGGTTAAAATAAAATTATTACCCGAGTTATGTTTTGAAATGGAGGCAACATCACACAAATCTGCTTGCCACTGTTCATCGATGTCATGAACAATATAATGGCGGGTGCGGTACTTCTTTTTCGCTTGTTTGTGGAGTGTATAGGTAGCCTGACCCTTTAACCATCGTTTCACTTGTGATTGTGGAAGACCACTCGCTTTTGATAATTTCTTGATAGATGCAAATCCTGCCGGATGTTTTACATCATAATAGATTGACTTCAAACGTTCAGTCGATGACGACTGACTCTTTTTCCTCCTTCTCATCTTTTTGTTTTCTTGCCTTTCTACATTTACAACAACTGCAGCATTTAGCTTTAGCGGTTTTGCGATCGTGTTCACATTGCTTAGGGGTTTCATTATGAGAGCTGGCGCAGCAAGTGCAAGTGACAACGACATTCACCTCTGGCGGCTCATTACATGGCAAGCAACACATCTGCTTCATATTAATAGTCTGAGAACATGTATTTCCTGGGAGGAGCTGTTTTACGTTTTCCTTTTACCAGTTTTAGTGGCGATGTAGACCTACGTCGAGTTCTTCCTCTTGTTTGCTTAGTGAGTGTGGGAGGGGATGTAGCAGGTGACGCCTTAAACCAATTTGTTGGCATTTTCATCGTCTGAAGCATTGGAGTAGTAGCCACTGTTGAATCAAGTTCTTTCAATGTCTCATTATTCAAAGCAAATTTTGGCACATTATGCTTTTTCAATAGTTTAAGAAAGTATGACCAACCAGGTGGAACATAGCCCTGACGGCGCTTTCTACGTGTCGCATACTGAATCAAGTCTTCATAACGTGAAGCATCAATCACTTTATTTTCATCTGTAATGATTTCTCCTCTATCATTTACATTGAGATGGGGCTCAATACTGTTGAAAAGAGATATGGCATGTGCGCGAGATGCTAAAGGTGTAGCAGTCGATACAGAGTCACGCATCTTATTCTTCAAGTTTTTCAATTGCTCAACAGTTTCCGATTGTAATAATACAGCACGATGTGGATCTTTGATGTGAACATTTTGCTGATAATCTATTTCTTTCCTATACATTTGATTTGCAAGAGGTTGCTTTACTTGCTGCATGGCAGTCAATTGTACATATTCATCCTGAGGAATAACAATCATGCGAGAATAAGAACTCATAGTTTGTAGATAATCATGGGAGTTTTCAAAATATCACTTCGAAATCTAAATTCTTCCGGACACTCTTGCGTAAAGTCAATGAATAAGTAACCGTATGGTTTTTCAGTAGCTGCTTGAAAAATTTCAATTAAGGCTTTTGATCCTCTGGGTGCAACTTGTCGCGCTAAAATTTCAAATTGACTTTTATCTCGCGGATTCTTGAAAATAGCATAATAGTGTGTATTCAGGTTTCGTGTACGAGCTTCTTTTCCATCAGGAAACAAATTTTGTGTAATATAGATGATAAAACACCTTTTATGGTGTGCTGCGCGAGTGAACATATCTGTAACATCTTTTGAATTCTTACTTTCTTTTAATAAATCATCCAATACAACAACATCATTAGACTGAAGTTTATCCACTGGAATAATTCCTTCATGTCGAATAAAGTTGCGACTTTGCAATTCCTGAAACAGCGACGGTTGATAAATACCATAACACCAAATCACTCGATTGATAGGTTCCTTAAACAACTCCCTTCTTTTATCCAATAAATTCAGCGTGAAAACAGTTTTACCTGCATGAGATGGACCTGATACAGTCAGAACTTTATCACATTGAAGTCTGAAATCCATTTTATTACTTTGAGACTCAACATTTGCATAATTAACGCTTAGAGCCAAAGATATTTCCCAATAGGTTGCCCACGGCAGGAGCTATCATTGGAAGTATTGCTGAAAGGAAACCGCCCTTTTGTGTTAGAGTTTTCCTCTTTCTTTGAAGGGCGACTTTAGGATTGGAGATGAAACGCAATTTCGTAGCATATCGCTTAAGTAACTTTCGTTGTTTTGGCGCTAATTTCTTCGTCCTCAACTTCCTCACATGAGAAATAATTTCACAAATGAATTTATCGTTAGCATGTCGTATAGCATTGTATCGCTGATTTGCTTTCATTCGTCGGAGAGCTTGAATGGCTGAAGAAAACTTTTGACTTTTACGTTTCGTCATTTTACGTTTCGCCATTTTCCGTGTTAGTCTTTGCTAAAACCTATCTTTACCACATTTGCATAGGTACTAACTATTGCGACATAAGTGACACTCGAAATGAGCAATATCACAGTGGTTACATTGGCAAAGTTGAATGCAATTACGTATGAAACAGCGTTGACAAAAAGCATGCTTACATCTCTTGAAGATGCGCTTTTCATTTCCATCCTTTCGCTTACATACATCGCAACACATAGTTTCACCGTTACTGATGTCTATAGCAAGTCTTTTTGAAGATATGAATTTGCTAGCCTTTTCTAAATAATAGACACATGTACAGAAGGAATATACTTCGAGAGTGAGCAGACATAGCTCGAAAACCAGTTGTGCTACAATCAAGTACCACTGCATTTTCAATTTTTCTTTATGGAAAGTTGAATGTGAATATCTGAAATCGCTTCAATCACTAGACTGCTACCATGATGGTTAAATGCGTTAAGACGTTCAGCAATTTTTATCATATGTCTTTTAAAAAATTCTTGGGGGTGATCTACCACTTCCATTGAATAAGAAGCAAAATGGAAAGAGCGACTTTCCACCTCTTCCTTTCCAAAATGACTAAACTTAATTTTCGCAACTAATCGCGCCATGATAATGCTATCAGAGAATGTATTCATTAACTCTAGAAATAGAGTGCTAGCATCATCGACCACTGCTTCGATGTCGGTCTCATCTTTATGAAATTTTATCACATAATCTTGAACAGCTCCTTTTAAACTTTGCCTATGAAAACGTAATGTTCCGCAGTCGTTTGAGAAAGACATGATCGCCCTTTATCTAACCCATCCATTGCATGAAAACAACAACTCTTCTCATAGTAACATTTATTGAATAATGGTAACAAGCATGCATTATAAATCAATGGTTTGAAAGAGATAAAATAGATACAGCTGGTAACTATCATACAGCGAGCAATGATAACCATACAGGACTTTGGCAGTGTTGAGGTAAGGAGGAAAGAAGCATTGGTTATGAACGTAGCTACTACAACGAACAGACAAAATAGGAACACACAAATCCTTAAAACGTTTTGTGACTTCATGATAATGTTGATTCACTCTACTATCCCAAGGTGGGAGCAAAATATCATCAATGATTAGATTGGGAAATACTTTCCTCTCCTTACCAGGATTATTACAAAAGATGCGTATAACATTGAAAGCAGCTAACCATCGTTTAAAGTCAATAAGAAGAGCACTCTCACAAGAAAAGCCATAGTCTTGCAAATATTTCAGATTAAGTCCATGAATGTGTTTTCTCGCCCATTGATCAACATTGGGATCGCAGTTGGCATGTTGATGATAGACACTAACAATCTGATATGTCCAATTGTTCATAGCAATAGCACTGAGCTCCTGTACAGGTTCACCCTCACAATCCATAAAAATGATGATAGAAGCCTAAAACGGAAATTTACACATCTAAGGAAGCGTTCTATAACATATTACAAAATGAAGAATTACATCGATGCTTTTCACGACAAAATACACAAATGATATGATGGCAACGAAGAAGTAAAATGTATCTAATAAGACCACGTCTACGACACTCAAAGCACATAAGCGAATTGTCATAGGGTAGAGTTAGGAAAGGACTAGCAATTCTCCTTCTTTGATTTGCGTTTTGATGTAGCATTCTTCTCCGACTTGCGCTTCGTACCACTGCTGTTAAGGATTTGATCAATTATGTCGTCCACGTTGGGTGGTTTCGGAATATATAGGATGGATTCCATATGCATGGAGAGAGAGGCTATTTTATTATCCTTGTGTCGACCATAATATAGCCCATTCACTTTGAAAAGGATATCCCAAGTACCTTCTCCGAGCTCATCACATCTGATGGGTATTGAATGATCTCCCTCCTTCTTATAGTAAGTACACCAATGTGATACCGGTAGGCAAATGTGATTACCATCCCAAATCTTTCTATAGGGAGTATCCTTGTCATCTCTCGCCTTCCACTCTTGAGCAAGAGGAGTAGGAATGTCCATATTTAATGTCACGTACTCCTCAATAATATCAAGTTGGTGGCGAATGTACGGACTCACGGGGATCAGTATGTAGTCCCCATACTGATTGTGCATTATCTTGACATCCGTGGAAGGGAGCATTCCCGTTTGGAGTACTACGCTATGATCATCATAACGCAAGGCTTGTTTAAATTTACGCTGTAGCGGTGTAGGATTATGTACCTTGGATGTTTCTTCCACTGGCCTCAGTTGTAGATGATCTGACCGTAGCGAACCTTGTAACGTTTGACCGCCATTTTGTCCTACTAGTGCAGCAGATGGAGTAGATGCCTGAAAATGAAAAAAGATTGTATTAAGTTTACGTTCAAGGGAGGAGAGGGAGGGAAGTAGCGACTTACCATTTTAGTTGGATAATAGAACAGGGAACTAGAGAGAGAGAGAAAATGTGCGTCCGTCACTCGTGTGATTCAACGATGGAATGATTCTCACTGTGGAAGGCTCGCTATTTATAAAGAAATGCTTGATTCTCATTGGATGATGATCCTCATTGGACAATAACATCAAGTTGATTCCAAATCTGGCATCCGTTTACCAATCCGATAGTTCGTTTTGGTGCTACAGCCCAAAACGTCCCAAATTCTAACTCTGTCGTTTTTCACCAATGTCCCAAAATCTTAAATGGCGTCTCACATGTAAACGAAGGCAGATACGAACAAGCCGATTCTTTCACTGAATTTGTCTCACTCTTAGCTTTCAAACGAGCTATCGCACGACAAAATCCGTCCACTAGAAGCCAAAATCGAAGCAAGCTGTCCAGAGGGGGGGGGGGGGAGGTCAGTGAAATTTGATGAAAAATGTTTTGGTGACGGTCCCAGGTCGAAATTCCACACTTTGGAAAATTTTCAAAATTTTACCCATACAAAGTCACTCTGACACTTAGGATTTTTTCAGGTAAGCGAGCTCCGACCTAAAATCTTGTAACCGCTCTAACTTTTGAACGAAGACAGATAGGAACAAGCCGATTGTTTCACTGAATTTGTCTCACTCTTAGCTTTCAAACGAGCTATCGCACGACAAAATCCGTCCACTAGAAGCCAAAATCGAAGCAAGCTGTCCAGAGGGGGGGGGGGGGGACGTCAGCCGAAAATTTTTTCTCTCCGATTTCGCTGGAAACATCCTTCCTAACCCAAAATTTCACGTAGATTCCGAATCTGGACTCCGTTTTCTCATCCGATGCTTCGTTTGGGCGCTACACACCAAAACGTCCCACATTCTATGTCAAAATTTTGAAGAAACAGTTTTTCTCGCCGATTGCCTTGAAACTCACCCTACCGATGCAGAATTTCACGCTGAATCCGAATCTGACCTCCGTTTTCTCATCCGACCACTCCTTCCACTCGAAACAACCCATTTTACAACCCAACATTCAGCAGATTGCACCAAAAACATCACACACTATAGCCTCAAGACTAATCCTGGCGGTCGCCCACGTCAACCTAGACGGTCGCCCACGTCCACCAGGCGGTCGGACCAACGCACCCGAGTCTCACACTCTGTCGTTGCAGAGGGGGGGGGGGACGTCAGCGAACATGTTGTGAACGTGGACCCACCCGGCCGGCACACCACGACAGACCACAACCTCTGTCGTTCCAGAGGGGGGGGGGACTCAGACACGAAGCACCACGGCGGCCGACCACGACACTCTGCCGTGCCAGAGGGGGGGGGACGCAGCCACGACGGCGGCCATCTTGCGCTATCCAGTATTTGTCACTTGCTTACTACTTATACTGAA
>CAJQUW010006123.1:0-79427 GCA_907163375.1 Prostheceraeus crozeri | reverse complement strand
GGAGTTGGGAGGATCTCTTACTACTTTTGAATCTTAACTCAAGTTCTATGTAATAATTTCCGCAGCATTGTGGAAATTTTCAAAATGTAAATGAAGCATCATAGATCTTTCATAGTCAATTTGCCATGCTTCCGGGATTTATTTTTATAAATCCCGGAAATATATAATGGTTTAACTACTAGTAATAATCTATGGTTTTCTGGGTTGTACGAGTATGTACTTTAAAAACATAGAACCCAGAAAGCCATAGATAATTTACCAATTTGTCACCAAAAATCGACTTATGACAAAGTTCTATAGTGTGGTGATTGATGAGTTTGAGATCTCCACAAATGTTTTGGGAGTCTGAAAGTCTAATAGTTATAGCTCAGGTAGGCCTATATATAAATGGCGTGGATTAAATTGAAATAGTTAACAAGTGCAAGGTTCTTTGTACACAGAATAAATCAATTTCAATGGAAGTAAATAAACCCATGGAAGAGAGAACTATGTTGTCTCATGGCCTCGTCTGTTCTTTAAGGTAAGATGCAACAGTACTGTACAAGTATAGGTTAACAGTCGATAGATCAGACGTCAGACAATTCATCAGTACACATGCACTATCGCAGTAAGCTTCATGACTGGAAACAAAACAAAATACACGAAATTCTGCCATACTGTAGTAATGGGCAAAAGACCGTTCCAGGACACCATAAAATTCAAAAAAATGGTATCTTTAAAAACGACATAAATTTATGAATTTTGGCCCTTTTTCAGGTTTTTAAGACCTAAATGCATGAATTTAGACCGTTCCAGGACACCATAAAATTCAAAAAATGGTATCTTTAAAAACGACATAAATTCATGAATTTGAACCCTTTTTCAGGTTTTTAAGACCTAAATTCATGAATTTAGTCCATTCAAAAAGTACCATTTTTTCAAAAAATGGTATTTTTAAAAACGACATAAATTCATGAATTTGAACCCTTTTTCAGGTTATGAAGAAGAAACCGTTTTTAAAAATACCCAATTTTTCAAATTTTTCAAAATCTCAAAATTTGAGAATTACAATTTTTACTACCAAAATCATGACCGTTCCAGGACACCGAAAATCATAAAGTTAGTATTTTTAAAAACGTCTTTTAAATCCGTTTTTCAGGTTTTTAAAATATATCATGTGACTAATAATATTTCTTTAAAAGTGGAAGAAACCGCGGGGATGTATCCTTCAATATCATATGAACGTAGTTCTACTACCCCCTCCCTTCTAATTTCTAGGGGTCCCTTCTGACTTCTAGGGGTCCCTTAAGAAATTTTTTATTATAAAATGAACAACATAAATGAATTTTTAAAATTATATGGAACGCAAACAACTACAAATTTTGATTTAAAGAAAATTGCAAATCAATTGGGAATAAAGAATTTTCATGTTCTAATGAGAGTCGAATTACAATTCCTAAAAAATAAGCCAACAATAACTATAAATTTCATAACAAATCTTCATACGTCAGATGAAAAAGGAATACATTGGTCTGCAGGTGCGTCTAATAAAAATGGAGATAATTACTATTTCGACCGCTCGGAGGCTGAGAACTATTGGTTCGACTCTTATGGACTTCCACCTACAAATGAAGTCAAAAAATTACTTGGCAATGGAACTTATAATACATTTCAAATTCAAAAACCGGGAACTACTTATTGTGGTCAATTATGTCTTCATGTTTTATTGAAATTACAAAAAGGGGTGCCATTTCTGGATATTATGTTAGAATTGAATAAGGGAATTGAATAAGGGAATTTCATTCCCGAAACGTTAGTTCCAATAATAATGATAATTAAAAATCAGTTCGTTGTAATTCATTTTGATAAAATCGGCTTCTGATATCTTCATCATCTAAATCTTTTATTTCGTAAGTAATCGGATACGTTTGATTTATTTTACAAACTTCAAATATTTCTTTAGTCCAATAGCCAACGAAGCCTTTTTCAAATTTATTCTTATATTTAAATATTCTAACTCTATCTCCAATTTTAAATTTCGGCTTACGTTTCTGTAAATTCGGATTACTCTCATTCAAATTATTATTTTCGTTCGAATAATTATTCTCGAATATTTTCTTTCGGATTAAATCAGGGTCGTCAGAAGCATTCTTTGGAGTTTCTTCAATACCAGAATGAACTTTATTATTGTACTCTTCTACAATTCCTGGTAATATCTTCAACCATTTCTGATTTCTTTGCTCAGTAAATTTCTTGAATAATTAATTTTTTAACGTCCGATTGAATCTTTCTATCACTACGGCCTTCCCTGCATTTTCAGTTGAATAAACAGTTTCAAATAGTGGCTGAACGTTTCGGTTATAAAATTCCCACCCTTTATCAACAAACAATTTTTTTGGCTTTCTCTTACTTTCTTTAAAGATTTCTTCAAACGCATATTTAACTGATAGACCACTTTTATTTTTTAAAGGCTTTACCCAAGCGCATCGTGTATATAAATCTATAACGGTCAATGCGTATTTGTAGTCCCTTTCATTCGGCATATGAATAAGATCAGCACTCCAAATATCATCTTTATTAAATACTTTTACTTTCAATAAATATTTAGGCCTTCTGTATTCCCTATGAATTTCAGAGGCATAGGTTCGAGCGTTGCTCTCAGACAGCTTTGCTGTCGTTTCATTTAAACCCTGACCGAATAATATTTTAGCTTGTAAAGCTTTCTTAACAAACATTCTTTCAATTTTTTCTCTAAATGTAGGATTCTGAATACAATCTAATTCTTGAATCATTTTCTTATCAGCTGCATGTCGAGAACTTAGATCATGATTTCGATAAGCTAAATCATGTCTATAAGCTGCGGCATCTACTCTATTTATTGGTTCTTCACCTGGTTTCGGATTATTATTCTCATCTAGTCTTATATCTAATCGAGTTCCTGGACCGGTATATGAATGACCAGGAAGATGTTTTTCTATTGAATATTTACTCCAAATAAATCCAGGAAAGTTTTCTAATGCTTTTCGTATGTCACCACCAATATGCTGACAATTTGAGTTTTTATTTTTGTTTAATAGATAATTTAATAAATCTAAATTAGCAATTTTTAATTTAATTAAATTTTCGGAATTTGTAGAATTCATTTTAAAAGATAAAATAAATGTTTTACCGGATCGGACCAAAGGTCCTGAGGTTATTACCGAATCATACTAGGACTTAAATATATTCCAGAACCATCTTTAGTTTCTTTAATTTCAATTAAATCATCAACATTGTGGAGAATATTTTTAAGAACTCGTTTTCCTTCATCAACTAATTTTAATTTACTAATAAAATTATCTACTATTCCGTCACCCCTAGCAACTTTCTCTAACTCTCTATTATGATGCTTTTGTTCTTCTAATGCTGCCTTCTCTGATTTATTTTTATTTACTGCTTGGACAATACCAGCTGTCCCGCCTGCAACACTTCCTGCAGCTGCTATGCCACCTATTATTAGTGGAATTAATGGGAGAATTCCACCATTCTTTTCTTCTTGTAATTGAATATTCTCTATCATTGGTTTACTTATGTAATACTTTTTTTGTTAATCGTAATAGTTTTAGGGGTATTTTTGTCAACAATATTACGTAATTTTAATTCAACAGTTTTATTATTATTTTTCGCTTGCGACATTTTTAATAAAAAAATTTTACGTTACGAAAAATTTTAATCTATTCTAGTTACGAAAAATTTTTAAGTTAAGAATTTTTAATCTATTCTAGTTATGAAAAAATTTTAATCTATTCTAGTTATTAAAAAATTTCAAGTTACCAAAAAATTTTAATCTATTCTAGTTATGAAAAAAATTAATTAATCGACGAAGTCTTGGGCTTTAACCGATCGGACCAAAGGTCCTCAGGTTACTAACCTATCCTAGCCATCTTTCCATTAAGAATTTCAATAGAATATTTTACATCTTCTAGCAATAAACCATAAGCCATCAATGAAGTTGTGGAATCTTTCTTTTCAATATTAATTGTTACATCACAACCAGTCTTGATAATATCTTCAGATTGTGCACTTAAATCGAAACAGAAAACAGGATATAAATGTCTCCAATCTCCAGGAGTTAATTGTGGTTCAACTCCAAATTCTATACAAAGATTTCGATAAGAATCATATCCTTACATAAATTGATTATTGGTATCATCGAATCTTAATGGATCAATTGGATATCGGGTTTGATTTAATGAAACTTGTAAACTTCGAATTGTATTAATATGAAAAAGATTGTTGTTCTTATCAAAACTTGGAGAATTATTTCTTTGAAAAGTTAGTAATAAATATCTTGGTGTATTCGCAGTTCTAGTAAAATGCCAGTTAAATCTTTGTTCGGAAAAAGTTACTGAACTAGCAGTACGCTTTAGAAAATTTACTGGAATTGGTTTGTTAGTATTTAATCTTTTTGCAATAGCTGTTTCAATCTCTAAACTAGGAGTAATATGCTTAATCCACCATTCAAGTCTATCAATTTTTAAATATGCTTTTTTTCCACTCTTACCAAAAAAGATTAATTCATTATTTGCTGTACGATGAATTATTAATTTAAATTTTAATTGATATGATATTTTATCATAATCTAATATCCGAATAATGGAGACAATGACCAATTTACTGTCTGTTTACTTTTCTTGTTAAATTCACGTCTTTCTTTATATGCATCATTATTTGTTTTATTTAAATGTTTTGCAATATTTTCTACATCTTTCGCAATTCCTGCTGCATCTGTTCCAGCGTGAGTTAAATCATCAACAATTATACCATCATTAGTATCAGGAAACCAACCTTCGATTTCATACTTTTTATTATTTTCACCAATTATTACAAATCCAAGCATTGTATCAATTACACCTGGAGAATCACTTATTGTTTCTATATTTTGAGTTGCAACATCTAAACGCATTTGTGTAAATAATCTTGGAAAAAAATTATTCTCTAGTGCAATATTATCGGTTTCTGGTAATGGTGTTGAAAAATTGGCATCACTATACAAAGAATATTCAGTGTAAAAGTGAATCAGGTAGATATATATAACTCTGCTGATTATCAACTTCAAAAATTAAATCACCTCCAGTATTTACTCTACTGGAAGATCCGGAATTCATAGCAATTCTTATATAGTCATTCTTTTTTTGATTATAACTAACACCTGGTGGTTTATCTAATTCAAATTTATTTTCGATAAGCGAAGACATTTTTATAAAAAATAATTTGACTTTTTGTTTTTCTCAGAGTCAGAAAAAATTTTTACTAAAATATAATTTTAGAATTTTGCTAAAAAATATATTTTAGAATTTTGCTAAGAAAATTTTGCTAAAAAATATATTTTAGAATTTTGCTAAAAACATAATTTTAGAATTTTGCTAGACCAGCTCCGCTACAGCTTTGCTGGTAAAACCGAAGGTTGCTATTAATACCATTTCCTCTTATTTCTTCAATTGAACGAACCGTAGGTTCAATTGAACGTTTTATGGCTACGCCTGATTTCACCTTATGTTTACTATCAGACGGAGCTCCGCTCCTCAAGGTTTCACCCCCTACAGCTATGTTAGCAATTTTATTTTTTGTTTCCTCTGAAAGTTTTTTTAAATTTTTTAGTTCTTCAGAATCATTCCTAAGTTTACGAATAGCTTCTAGTTGTTTTAATTCGTTTTGAGACTTAACAGCATTTGATATTGCACTAGCTGTACTACCTATAGCAGCTGCTCCTTTTGCAGCAGATGTAATCAAATCTTTATTATTTTTAATTAAGTTAACGATACTTCCAATACCAGAAAAGATGCCAGCCCCTTCCGTGCGAACTGTTTCTCTATTATCATAATGATAAACAGGATTCATACGTGGTTCATGAGCAATTATTTGATTTGAAGCAAAATGTTTAAGATTGTGTTTATAAATTATAGGCATTTTTTAGGATTAAATTTGACTTTTTGGAAAAAATATTTTCGTTAATATTTACGCTAAGATTTGCGTTTGTGAATGGACAACAACTTCGAGATAACTTTATTAATTGACTGTTGCACTTTATCTATTGCGTCAAGCAGCGTGTGATGTACTTTAATTTCTTTTCTATTAACTTGCATTTTCTGCTGATTAATCTTCAACGCCGTTTAAGAGCATTTAACTTAATTTTAAGAACATCTAATTGTCTTTTAACAGCATCTAACTGTTCTTTATTTTCTTTAGAGTTTTCTTGTAAATTTTTCTTTAATTCATTTTCTAAATTGATTTTAAGAGTTTTCATTTTATCAACTCTTTGATTAAGTGAGTTTACTTCATTTATTATTCTATTCATCTTTTTCATTTGTTGAGTAATTTTAGAACTTAATTCATCAACACTTTTTTGGAATGTAGCTTGTAACTGCTTCAAATTTTTTTTAATTCTTTCAGGTAGTTTTTCTATTTCATCTTCTAATTGTTCTTTCATTAATTTTATCTGATGTTTATTTTTAATTACAGCAGATTTTAAATTTAAAGAAAGTAATATTAAAATTTTTGATTGTTCAGAAATCTTTTTAAAAAGTTTTGCTATATCTGCTTCTAGCTCTCTATCCTTTTTATCAAGTTTTAATAATTTTTCGTTTAATGATTTGTCATTAAGTTTAACAACTTTAATTCATTCATCAGTGGAACCAAAACATCGTTTATATATTTTTCTTTTAAGTCATTGATTTGTGTATCAACATATTGTTTATTTGTTAACTCTGTATTCTGTTGCGGAAGAATAGAGAGATGCAATGGACCAGATAAAACGTCTCCAGTTTTCATAATATAATTTTCTATCTCTATTTCTAATTCACGATTATTCGGGATATATGCACCTCCACCAACATTTGGTATCATCATTTTTAAAACAATAAAAAAGTAATTTTTTATATAATGAGAAAAAAATAAAATTTTTTCTAATAAAAATAAAAGAATAAAATTTTTTCTAATAAAAATAAAAAAAATGGAAAAACCAAATTTAAAAAAATTATATTCGTCCGCATCATCCTGTTCTTCTTATTCGACGAGATCAACGGGATTTGAAAATAAATGTTTTGATAATAATAATAATAATAATCCATGTATAGATGTTAATATTTTATTTCAATTACAAGCCGAAAGATTTAGAGAACAAACAAAAGGTTTACCTTCTATAGAAACTAATTATTGTTTATTTCCAGGTGATCCATTTATAAAATTTATGGAGATTGTAAGCAAATATAATGATGTAGCTTATGTTGAGCTGAACAAAGAAAATATGGTTATAATAGGACATAATAATGTTTACGGATTTATTAGAGCAGTATTACCAATTAGTAATACTGATTGGATAGAAACTAAAATTATTAATTATATCAATATTAAAGAATTAGTTAAAAAATTAAAATCTTTCTCAAAGGAAAAAATAAGATTATTTGTTGATGAACAAAACCAATATAATATTCATATCCAGAGTAAAAAACATAATGAAGAATTATTATGTCAAGTTTATTACAGAGATACAATTTATAAACAAGAAACATTAGAAATGCCGCAAAGATATGATGATGATACATGTATAGGATTGTATTCCAATTTAAATATTAATTTATTAAAATCTTACATAAGTGGTTTAGCTCAACAAGAGAAAATTTATATGTGGACAACACCTTATACTATTAACAATGACCATAATCATAATCATAATAATTTTAAAAATAATAATAATTTTAAAGAATCCAATAATGATAAACGAACCGAAGGTTCTAGGGCTTTGCCCGATCTTAAAGAATCTTATGATAATAATGATGATTCTGAAACATCTGAAAAAGGTGTAAATGGTAAAAAAGATTATAAAAATATTAGTAATTATAAAAATTTATCTAAATTTCATTTTCTTACAATTGAAAATAATAATGATGGTATAGTTGAAGATACTGTTAGACAACTATGTGTCGGGTCTACAAAATTTAAATTCGGATTTACATCTAATCAATTTAAAATTTTATCATCTTTAATAAAAACTAAAAGTGATTCAGATTATGGTGGTGTTATTAAATTTTCCAAAAGAGATCAAAGACCAATATTTTTCTCTTTTATATTATTATCAGATAAAAGATGTAATTTAGAATTAGATATTCCAATAAGAGAATGGTATCCTATCAGGGAATGGCATCCTATACCAAAAAGTGTAATTTATGATGTTGAAGAAACAATTTATGATGATGATGAAGAATCAATTGATGATGATGATGAAGAATCAATAGTTAGTGAAAATAAATTTAAATTATCTTTTGATAAAACATTATATGATGAAACTTAATATGATAAAACTTAATATGATAAAAATTAATATGATAAAACTTCTTAGAAACAAATAATAGCGAGTAAGAGAAAACCAATTTCATTTTAACCAGACGTTTCGTTTGATACTTCAAACATCTTCAGTGGAATGAGAAATGAAGTTACAAGTTACTATTAAAGAATGGAAAGGCGATAAGATGACAAATAGTACAGGCAGGTGTGAAATCTCGCGATGATGGATAAGGGAACAGATCAGGTTATGTCAGCAACTTTGCGGTGATGGAGTCCCGCTGTTTATTTAGCTGGGGGCAGATGTCTTGAATGAATAACATTTCATAAATGAGTAAGTCAAATTTGGTTTTGCAATGTTTCAGGACTTTAAAATTGCTCATTGACACATTGTTGTCTCCGTGAGCACTAAGGCGATGGGAGCCGATAGATGATGATATGTATTTGTGCTCTTTGACGCGCTCGAACAAGTGCCGAGATGTCATTCGACATAACTTGTATCACACAAGTCACATTTGTAGCGATAGATGACATCATGGCAGCTTACGATATTAGGTTTGTCAATTTGCCGGCAGACAAGTCTCTTCACGCTGCGACTTAGGAAGACCGGGACGATGGATGAGTCAATTTGCAGGTTAAGTAACTTCAATTGTCGGCGTACGTAGTCGCTGGACTTTTGATTTTTAAATGGAAGAATGAGACGGCGGATATTGTCATTGTCTTTATGACAGGAATCACGGGGGCTGGAGGCAGTGTCACACTTGTTGTCGAGGTAACGCCTTATTGCGGACTCTATTAGATCTGTAGGGTAGGATAATTCAAGGAATATCTTGCGCAACTTGTCCAATTCTTTGTTGAATAATAACCATGTCGAGGACAGACGGTAGCCGCGGTCTATCATGGTGTTGAGCAATGAGCGCTTATAAGTGAAGTCCACGTGGCTTCGAAAATGAAGCAGAAGACCAGAATTAGTTGGTTTTCGATAAACTTCAGTTTTGAGGCGGCAACCACTTTTTGTTATGCTTACCCCGAGGAATGGCAAGCTGTTGTCAGTCGGATACTCCATTGTAAACTGTAGTGAAGGGTGTGCACTGTTTAAGTCGCGGAGAAATTGTTTGGCCTCGTCCTCATTCGAGCAGAATGCAATCGTGTCGTCCATGTAACGACGGTAAAACAGGGGAATTTTTCCAGATGACTCCAGTTTCTTCTCAATATGGTTCATGAAGATGTTAGCAAGTAGAGGGCCCAAGGGACTGCCCATAGCAACGCCATCCAGCTGCTCATACAATTTGCCATTGTGGGTGAATAGTTGGTTTTTAGTGGCCAGACGGAGCAAAGTTGAGAACGCTTGGCGTGAAATACTAGGGCCTGTTTGCCGTTTGAAAAAGTCATTGTCGAAAGCCAGTTCAGAAAGAATGTCAATCGTTTCATCAAGTGGAATATTGGTAAACTCGCTATTATTTGTTTCTAAGATTATTTCCTCAAAGACTCTCATCCGTATGATAAAACTTAATGTGATAAAGAAAATAAAATAACTTAAGAATGTGAAATATATAATAATATATATTAACTCTCAAGTCCTTGATATTAGAATGTTTATATCTAAAATTAAAACACAATTTTTTCCTTAAAAAATAAAAAAAATGGAAAATACCAAGTTTTATTGTAACTTATGTAAAAAAAAGTTGCAAACAAAAAGAAGTTATCAATCTCATTTAAATAGTAAATTGCATTTACAAAATGTAGATCGAGTTGATGAAGGAAATATATTAAAATTAAATAGTTATAAAAACTATCTAGAAACATTGCCTACTGATATAAAAGTTAAAAAGATGTTTGATGATTATTCACATTCGGAATATAAAAAAGTTTTTAATAGTGAAGATGAGACCCTACCAGATGGAAGATATTTATTTAGCGATACTGATGAATTTGATGAAGCTGAACGAACCGATGAAGCGGTAACAGATATAAAATATTTATTTAATGAATCTGTTGAACATAATGAAACCGATGAAACTTTTTATAATGTATTAACAAACTTTTATAATATATTTAAGAAATCTTTCAAATGTTATATGAATGTAGAAGTACTTTATACAGAAAATGGACCTGATGGAATTCCTGAAGAAATAATACAAGGACATTTTACAAATTCACAAGAAATTCATAATGTAAATGATATACAACCCATATTTGAACAAATGATACTTAAATTAGAAAATTGTATAATTGAAGCCCAGTTACGTGAATCTGGTTGGAGATTTGTTAAAATACTATCTAAGAAAATAGTAATTGATAAATATAAAAATAATACTGGTGGTAGTTATGTTCCTTTACCTTTCAGTTCACCACAAATAATCAACATAAAAAATGAAGATGATTATTGTTTTCTGTGGAGTATTATAGCACATTTACATCCTGCAGAATATCATAAAGAAAGGCTAAGTCATTATAATAAAGAAGAATACATAAATGAATTTGATCTTTCTGATGGCTTACATGAATTTTCATATGATTATAATAGGTTAAAAAAGTTTCATAAAAAGAATAAAAATTTAATAGAAGTAAATGTTTTTGAATTAAATGTGAATTATGTTTCTATTGGTAAAATTACTCCACTTTACTCAGATTCAAAAAAATTTTATTTGAATAATAAAAGTTTATGTCAATCAGAAATAGTATATAATGATAGGGGAAATTACATGCATCATAATATTTTTTACCAAGGAAATATAATATGTACTGAAAAATTTGAAATTATAAAAACACTATCACCAATAATGATTAGTCATAATAATTATAAAGGACGTAATTATAATTATGATTATGATACCGATTATTTATCTTTATCTTTAGAATATCAACAAAAATTACAAAATTTAAATGAAATTTTACAAAAATGTAAAACAGATTATCAACAACAAACAAAAATGTTACTGCAAGAATATGGCCATAAATATCAAAATAAGATAGAAACGATTCAAGAATTAAATAAAGACAATGAAGACAATAAAGAATTAAATAATGAAGAAAATGAAACCAATCAAAAAATAAATGAATCTTTAAAAAAATGTCTACAACAATATAAAGAACAATATTATAAAGAATATGAACAACAGCTACAAATATTAAATCAAAATTTTCATCGAAATACATTTAATATTGCAAAAGAAATTGATGAAACACATGAAATATATAAAGATAAATTTGAAAAATTAAAACAAACAAAACAACCAGCACAAGCGAATATATTATATTATCAGGGTCATTTTATATTGTGTAAAGATGTTTCTATATTCACAAAAACTTCAGATAACGCCAATTTTCCTTGTCTCCAATGTATGACAAGTTTTAGAACTAAAGAAGAAATGAATAGACATTTGGAGAATTGCCAACAAAATGAAGCAGTCAGAAACACATTTCCAAAAGATGATTATTTAGAATATAATAAATGGTATTTTAAAAATAAAGTACCCTTTACTATTTATTGTGATTTTGAAGCATATAATGTTAATATGACACAAAATCGAACGGAAAGTTCCAGGGCTTCACCCGATTCTGAAAATTATAATTCTGAAAATGGTACGGGCCAAGCTCTAGAACCTTCGGTTTGTAATTATGAAAAGTGCATCTGAACAAAGTAAAGAAAAATATTTATTTGAACAAAAACCATTATGTTGGGGAATGTACATTCATTCAAATTATCCTGAAATTTTTAAATCAGAATATTTTCAATACTATGGTGAAGATAGTTCAGAAATGTTTACAAAGAAAGTAGAAGAATTACAAGGTCGCTTTTCACAATTGCTTGAAACAAATATACCAATGATGCCATTAACAGAAAAAGAAAAATTAAATTTTATTAATGAAACAAAATGTTATTACTGTGGAAAAGAATTTGCAAAAAATTATAAAAATGGCAGAGGTAGATATCTTGATAAGGTAAAAGATCATGATCATCTAAATGGATTATATAAAGGTGCAGCACATAATTCTTGTAATCTTAATGCTAATAAATTTAAATATAACTTTGTTCCTCTTTATTTCTATAATGGTTCTAAATATGATTTCCATCTAGTAATGAAAGATTTATTTTCATCTGAAAAATTACAACAACAAAAAATAAATGTACTATGTAAAACAGAAGAAGAATATTTTTCAATGCAATAAGGTTGTATTAGAATTTTAGATGCATTTAGATTTTTTACTCCTTATTCATTAGATGTTATGGGAAAAACTTTGAAATCTAAACAATGTAAAATATTAAATAAATATAATTCAAAACCTTTAAAAGGAATATTTCCGTATGAGTATATAGCCTGCGGCTCACAGTCGAAGACTGATATAACTGGAGATAAAACCTGTGGTTCGCAGTCGAAGACTGATTTTAATTCTGTGAATAAAATTATGGAAGAAAAACAACTTCCTCCAATAAATAAATTTAAATCAACATTAAAACAATCACAATTATCTGACGAAGACTATGCAGAAGCTGAAAAGAATTGGAGAGAGTTAAATTGTAAAAATTTGTATGATTATACAATGAAATATCTTCAGATAGATGTATTAATACTAGCTGATCTTTTCGAAAACTTTCGTGACATGTGTTTAGAATATTACGGAATAGATCCATGTTATTGTTATTCTGCACCAGGTTTAACATGGCTAGCAGGATTAAAACATACTGGTGTTAAACTTAAACATTATAAAGAAAATACATATGATAAATTATTATTTTTTGAATCTGGAATTAGAGGTGGAGTTTCATCAGTTTTAGGTAATCGTTATGTACAGTGTTACAATAAAAAAGTAAATCCTGATGATTATGGAATAATGAAACCTTTATCTCCAGAAGAAAGCGATCAGTTTATAAAATTGTTTAATCAAAATATAGAAGGACTTATATCAAATGAAGATAGTCAAGCAGCAGTTGATGAAATCATGAGAGAAAACTATTTGTTATATTATGATTTTAATAGCTTATATTCTTCTTGCATGATACAAGAATTACCAACAGGTGAGATGGAATGGTGTAATATTCTAGATTATCAAAAAACATATGATGGAAATTATAATCATGGTTATATATATGAAGTTGATTTAGTATACCCTGATGAAATAAAAGATAAAACAAAATATTTTCCTTTCTGTCCCGAAAACAAAATTCCTAATATAGAAGATTTTTCAGATTATCAAAAATCTTTAATTCCTAAAAAATACAGACCAACAAAAAAACTTATGTTAACACAAAGCAATAAAGGAAAGTATGTTGTTGAAGGAAGAATGCTAGATTGGTATTTAGATCATGGAATGATTCTCACCAAAATACATCGAAAACTATTTTATCAAAAATCTAGGTGGTTAAAAAATTATATAGAGTTCAATATTGAAAAACGCAAAATAGCTAAAAGAAATAAAGATGATTTTGGAAACGTGTTCTTCAAATTAATGAATAATGCATTTTATCGGAAGACTTTAGAAAATGTGCGTAATAGACAAAATATTGAAATAGTTTATGATAAAGATAGGTTTCAAAATTTAACAAGGAAACCTACATATAAAAGAACTACTAGATTTAGTGATGAACTATGTGCTGTACATTTACGTCGAATCAGCGTGAAACATGATAAGTTTAATTTTATAGGATTCACTATATTAGAATTAGCTAAACTATTTATGTATAGATTTATATATGATTATTTAGCACCTGCTTATGGCAAAAACTATAAATTACACTTTACAGATACGGATTCTGTTTTCTTAGAATTAACAATACCGTATAATTCTACACTTGTTAAAGAAATAGATAAAATAAAAGATATCATTCATCCTTCTGATTTACGTAAAGTAAAAGATGAATTAGAAGGAAATGAAGATTTCATAACAGAAGCTATATTTTTAAAATCTAAATGTTACTGTTATGATACAACTAATAATATTAAAACACATAAAACATTAAAAGGAATTTCAAAGGCATCAGTGGCTAACCAAATAACATTTCAAGATTATAAAAATGCATTATTTAATAATGAAATAAAAACAGCATGTAATTATAGACTTAATTCAAAGAAACATAAAATGTATTTAAAAGAAGAACATAAATTAGCATTAGATCCATTTGATGATAAAAGGAAAATTTTACCTGATGGAATAACTACTGAACCTTTTTAATTTTCTAATTTCTAAGATAGACAAATTTGATATATACATAAAAAAATAAAATATTATAACACTATATTTGTATATTTTTATCACTCGGCAAACAAATCTTCGATGACTCTATCATGAATTTTTTTATCAATATTAATTGTGATAAATCCATAATCTTTTGACCAAGCATTGTTACACGATTGTTTAAATTCATCTTTATTTCTTACACATAAATCTCTTAACAAATCACTTAAGTTTCTTGCATTTATTTCAAATAGTATAAATATATTTGCATTCTTTTTTTAATAACACTTCCGTCTAATGAATACATACTTTGTGTTAAATAAAAAACACTACAGTTATTATGTCTACCTCTTGTGAAATAATTTCTCTGAACTGACTGATTTCTATCATTAACACAATCATCAAAAATTACACAATGTTTCATTGTTTTATCTAGTTTACTAGGATCTTGCATATTACCACTATCATCTATTAATTGTATTTTTATATGCTTATTTTTATTTGATTCTACTAACTGATTATTTTTTGCTGCTTCTTCACACCACGAACTTATTTCTTCTTCATCTTCAGATTTTTCATATTCTTTGAATAATGAAGCAATTGCTGTTTTTTTAAGATTATTTTCAAATCCATATTTTAAAAATTGATAGACGGGTTGTTCTGCTGTTGTTGTATAAATTATAAGATTGTTATAATCCAAAAAATTTGGAGTCGTTAAAATTTTAAATAATAGATACGTTTTTCCACAACCTGATCTTCCGCAAATAACTGACAAAACTTTATTAGATAAATTTGGATGATGATTAAATTTGAGTTTTTTTTATTTAATGGGGATACTTCACTCATTTTTTAATAAAAAAAATTTATTTTTATTTTTTTTATTTTTCGTTTCTAAAGAAGAAGAAGAAAATGAAACTTCTCTAGCTTCGCGTGGGAGTTTATACCTCCCGAACCAAAAGATCTATCATAATCTCTTCACCTCCAAAATTTATTTCTTGTCCTTTCTCATCAGTGATTCTCATGTTAATGTTGTTAATAGTTTTTCTTGTAATAGGGAAATATATTAATGTTTGTGGAATTACATTTAATCTATAACCAATGGGTACAGTAAAAGCTGGAAAACTGAATATTAAATTTGACAATTTACCATTTATATATCCTCCTTCAATAATGTCACAATGTACAACAATTGAATTTATTTCAGTTATTTTTGGAATCTTCTCACCTAAATGATAACCTTGACTATAGGTTTGTTTATTAAATCCTAATAGCTTTGACAATGATCTATCATGATTAAAATCAACTTGATAATTTTCGTCTAAAGTAAGAGAAAATTTATTAACTGCCGGTTCAACTGCAAAATGTAATTGTTTCTTATCTTTAAATGGTAAACCTAAATTTCTCTTAATTTCATTTGATATTGATTCAACTTCGTAAGACCCAGGAAGAAAAGTTAGTATTTTCCATGTTTTGCCTTTATCAGTAGCATATCTAAATTGATCATTCACATCTTTGATAACGTTTTGAATAGTGTTAAATGTAGAGAAACTAGTCAATGCAATTTGATAATTTTTATTTTGTTCCAAATGTAGAATGGGTTCTAAATTACAAGTGTGTGATGAAGTAGTTGTTATAATTTTTAACGTCGTACTAAATTTTGATGAACCCAAAATCTCTGTCAAATTTTCTAAATGATTATTAATTTTGTCTAAATCTGCTGAACACATTTTTTAGTTAAAATTTTGAATAAATATTTTTTATGAAATATTTTTTTTATAAAAAATTAAAAACAACAACATATTTCAGCTACACTTTTATAATCCTCTTCATTTAGAATCTTCTTTTCTAACAGTCTTTTTAATATAGCATGAATTTCATTGAAACTAGAATTATGTCCTTCTTTTATTGCAGATATTAAAATATTTAATCTATTTAGTAATTCTTGTGGATCATCTGGTAAGAATACAATTGTTTCTGTTTTCTGTTTTTCAGATAAACCTTTCCCTACTTTAACTCCCGTTGATGATAAATTTTCTAATTGTTTATAACGTCTTAGAAATTTTACTGCACCAACTCTATCTAACATAGCTTTATATTTTATGAGATCTTCTACAGCATAATTATTTAAATCTGCTACTCTTAAAAGATCAACAAAATTTCTATCTAAATTAAAAGGAGATTTATCTGGTGAAAAAATTAAACCTCGAAAAGGTTGTGGAAATATTTCTTTTTGCCCGAGATAAAATCTAGGTATTGTTTTTCCATCTATAAATGAAATAGAATGTTCAAATTGCATAGATTTTGGTAATTTCTTATTAATGTTTGATTCTAGTAATCCATAGTCATCTAATATAGTTTTGTGCTCTGGATCTGTTATATCAATTTGTTTACCATTATTTGTACTTTCCTTTTCAAGAGTTTTAAATGGTTTCATAGTTTTTTCAAAATCAGTTTTTACTTGTTCGGTTTGCTGCATTTTTTCAAACATATCAGATTGAATACCAGCTTTTATCATTCTATGTTGAAGATGATTTTCTTTCATAATATTTCTTTGTTTTATTAACTCTTCTAATTGTTTTATTCTTTTAAAATTATCAGCTCTAATTTTATCCATTTTTAAAATATAATATCTGAATTTTGTGGTAACATTGGAATACAGCAAAAACATTTTACTGAACAAATTATTTTTTTATTGTTTTGTTGTTTGACATCTTTTCGTTTAAAGTTTTCTCGTTTTAAGTTTTGTTTAATAAAGTTTTGTTTAATAAAGTTTTGCTTAAATTTTCGCTTAAAGTTTTTAGCTCTTCTAAAAAAATTTTGTCATTTTCTTCATTAGAAATTTTACCATCACTAGAAATTTTGCCATCCTGTTTATTCTTATCATCAACTTTTTCGGACTGTAATTGAAAGGTTTGATTTACTTCATTAGCTATTTGATCAAATTTTTCAATCTCATCTAACGTAATAACATTATCATCACATACTCTTTGAAAGTAGTAGTGTAATTTGTCATAAATTTCTTTAATATGTAAATGCTTAGTTTTTAATGATTTTCGTTTCTTAGTTATTAAAGATTTATCTAACATTGTAACAAGTGAAGTTGCAAAAACACCCGTACCTGTTAAAGCTGTAGCAACTACTGGAATTACTAAAACACCTGAAGATATAACAATTGTTAAAGCACCTAAACTTATTGTTAAGAATATGCCAATTCCTTGTGTTACATTCTTAACTTTGCTCCATCTCTTTCTTAATTTTTTATAATGCTCTAATCTTAATAATAATTGAGATTCCTTATCTTTCATATAACGTACTCTATCTTTGTGCTTTTCTTTGTTCATCTTTTCGATGTTTATCATTTCAATGTCCATTAAAGTAGAACTACGTTCATATGATAACGAAGGATATATTCTTGCGGTTTCTTCCATTTCTGAAGTTCCTTCCACTTTTGTTTCATCTACTTTTGTTTCTTCCATTTTTAAAGAAATATTTTTAGTCACATGATATATTTTGAAAACCTGAAAGATGGATAAAATTCATGAATTTGAAATTCTTAACTTTTATGATTTTCGGTGTCCTGGAACGGTCATGATTTAAGCAATGAAAAATGTCATAATCACAAATTTGAGATCCTTAACTTTTCTGATTTTCGGTGTCCTGGAACGGTCATGATTTTAAGGGCGGGTGAAAATTGTAGTTCTTAAATTTGAGATTTTGAAAAATTTGAAAAATTGGGTATTTTTAAAAACGCCCAAATTTGTGAATTTAGGTCTTCATAACCTGAAAAATGACCAAAATTCATGAATTTAGACCATTTAAAAAGTACCATTTTTTGAAAAATCGGTATCTTTAAAAACGACTAAATTCATGAATTTAGGTCTTAAAAACCTGAAAAAGGGTCTAAATTCATGAATTTATGTCGTTTTTAAAGATACTATTTTTTGAATTTTATGGTGTCCTGGAACGGTCTTTTGCCCATTACTCACTGTTAATAAAAGTAATATACAATAACTCAGACTTCTGTATAAAGAATTAAAACTGTACGTATACATGGAATCATAGAATAAAAGAGCACAAGTTGAAAGTCGAGAGGGAGTAGAACTTTGCACAGCTTCAACAAAAACAACCTCTCCTTCTGTACACATAGATCCGCGAGTGAGAGTCTGATAATGACTCTTTCTGTGATAGCCATCTCGATATGTTCTTGCTATTCTTTCTACCTGGAAGCCTTGGTGTTCTTTTCTAGCAATATCGACTGGTGCTCACAATTGCTCAAATGACTGGTGATGGCGGATGCGGGTGGTTGCTTGGATCTCGGTCTGGTGAGACCTTCATAGAGCCACTTAGGAAGATGCTCTGCTCTTCGAAGGGAAATACACCGCTCCGTTCTCCAAGTATACCTTGCACCGCAAGGACAAGAAAGTTGTAAGTCACTTTGGGTTGCCGGGATATCGGAATAGTGTCCTTCACACATGGTGAAGTTAGGCATCTTGTACGGAACACTGGAATGGGATTGACATGGTAGAACGCTTTGCCAATCTCCTTGCATATGGCCTTCGCGATCTGCTCACTCTTCTCGCCGTAGTATGGTAAACGGAGGAAAAACTTTTTCTTGGCTGCCGTTGGAACTTTTTATTTTATTGGTAGTGGGAACTTCTCAATAAACCACTTTGGATTGCCATTGTTCTGAAAACACCGGAACAGGAACTTGAATTCTTCTTCAACGTTTTGAGGAGAGCACAATAACCTGACACAGAGAAACAGCAAAACTACTAGGCTTCTACTGTACCTTTTCGGATAGAAGGACTGGAAATTGTTGTAAAGTCCAGTAAAAGTATCCTTCCTGTAGATCGAGGTTGAGATGCGGCCCTCTGTGTTGGTATTAACCCTTTGGGGTTTTGTGGTATAAAAATGCACCACATAAGTAAAGACGAATTTCAATGTTATGCTTGTGATAATTTTTTACAGAGGGCATATTTATCGCACACAAGGATCCTAAAAAAAATTTATTTTCATTTTTCATTTTAGATAATGATTTTTTATGTTTGTTTATCTCTGCAACGGTCGCAAATTTTTGAAATAATTCTCTTTTTCAACATCTATGAAAACGAACTGATATTTTCAGACAAGTAAGTGATCGAATCTTATTTATACTTATTACTCAATTATGTTGCTGAACTTTTTAATTACTTATATTATCAATCATAGACGATCAACCGATTTCGTGTATTTGACTGAAATAACTTGGTGGTACAAATATGTACCACAAAACGGGATAGGAATTTTTTATCCATGAAGTAAAATTTGCAACAACTAATTATTCGTTACATGAGACGTAGTTTTAAAGTATCAGAGCATAAGTTGTGAAAAATATCATTATCAATGATAATTTTAAGGCACACAGAAGATCCACAGAAGAGAAAAAAAGTAAGGATGTTTTGTTCATCAATCAAGTTATATACATGCATGTACTAGGAACCATTTTTAAAAAAGCTTTTCAAATATTTCGCTTTTTTGATTATTTGATCTTCTTTTAGTTTTTTCTAAAAATGGCTCGCTCAACCGCTCGCTCACGACAAAAAATCATCGCTCGCTTGCTCGATTTTTGCTCACAGAATATTTTTTTCGCTCGCTCATCCGCTCATCAAAAACTTGAAAAAATACCGCTCGCTCAGCTCGCTCAAAAACACTGATTGGCATGCAAGGAAGCAGTCGGGGAAATTTCACAATTTGACAGAAAAAACAGAAAAATTCACAGCGTTTCTGTAGTTCGTCCGTCCAAGAAATTACCAACCTTTCCTTTATTAATAAATAAACTGCATATAGGAACGATTATCTTTCTTATAGCATCCTTCATTTGTTCAGTCTGCTCCGGAGTCATAATATGAATGATAAAAAATGATTCCAAATCATTTGCCTTTTGTTGCCTGATGAAATTTGTCTGAATTCGGTCTACCTTCGGGCAGTTGAATAAGAAATGATAAATTTTTCATTCCATCAGCATGTACGTGACATTTTGATTTTATGAGGACGCCCAGAGTTTACACCGACGCTGGAGTTAACTCCGTAGTTAACTTTGGTGTAAACTCCGGGGTTAGCTCTGAGTTCGGGTAACAGAGTAAACACTAACACTTATACTTACCGGACTTGAACTCAACTGTTGTTTATGGCAAGTTGTGCTTTAAGTCGATGCTGTAGTATATATGTACATTCGATTGTGATTCATTGTCCGAGTCATTTTTAGAATGGAGTAATTTTGCGACATGAAATTCTGATCGAGCAAATAACAAAAGCAACGTAATGGTGCAGCTTATTCAAACAAGAGCTTTCAAAAATTATTTGCAATTAAATTGGACATAGAAATCGATTAATTTTGATTGCAGCTAGAAGTTACCAATTAATTACAATTATACTTAAGCAATGAATTATGTACAGTACATATCATGTACCGGGCTGGAAGTATATGACATTACATTGATAAAATGATGATGTTGTCGTTTTGTATGCAGGAAGTTACAAGCTCTATTATTAAGTACAAGAAACTATACATCGGAAACTGCACTTCAAATACATACAACTCAACAATGAGTGTTTAAATACATGTAGCTACATGTATATTTACAATTGAATTTGCAGATATCACTTATATTAACAGACAGCTTCATGCAATTGAATGTTATCATTTCTGTAAACCTATTTGTATTAGCTAGCTAGTAGTTCATCATCAGTTATTTCGCAGCCAGCTTCTTAATAATGTTCCAGCAGTTTGCTTTGAGTTGCAGATATTGCTTTTCACTATTCACTTAAATTTTTGCATCATTATGTTTCAGTAGTTCATTTCAATAGTTATTGAGGTCACTCTTCAACTTCCGGTAACAAAACGCATTCCAAAACTAGAGAATACAACGTAAGATGAGTAGAGTATGATGTCAGGGCTCTGGACTGTTTATCTGGACTTCTCGTGAATGGATTAACTCCAACTGTTGCCGTCTGGAATCTTGATACAGGGAAAACGTCTAATTTCAATGCCGACAAACATAAAAAATCGCAATGAGTTGGGTTCTCCTTGTAGAAGCTACCGATTTGAATAGAGGTCTAAATAGGTATAAATGTGGCGACAACAATAAATGTGGTCCAAAATGTGTAATAAATTTACCAGAAAATATGATGCAGCAGCATTCTGTACTAATTCCATATTTTCAGATATTTCCATATTTTCCAGAGACCATTTTATTCATATTTATTCCAAAATCACTTTTGAAATAACCATATTACCATAAAATATGCCACTGTAATAATAGTCTACAATAGCCATTTCGGGTAATTATTTGACACATAATTCCTTGGAAATTATGAAAGTTTGTGGAAACGTTTTCGAGACTGTCGACTTTGTGAGTTTGCATACTTATTTCTAAGGACGCATTAGTAGGCTAATCCAAACATTTCCTTCCTCAAACTGACTTTACAAGAGCAAAGGCATTCAACCTTACTGCTTCATTCAAATGATGACCATGATTTGAATTCAATTGGTCTCATTATGAATAGATGTCGAAGATAGGTGATTTCGGCCCACTACTAAGAGAAGAACTGGAAAATGTTACGAAACCAGTGACAAGAATGTTATTACTCGCATTATTCCTTCGTTTTTTCTTGTTGCTCTAAATATACATCGCTTTGCTTGACATAGAAACATATTACTATGGTCGCTATTATTGGGCAGCAATTCCATTATCTTGAGATGATACTTCGTAGCTTCAGATGATTCATAGCGAATTATTTGAACGCAAAATGGATACATGAGCAAAATCACAGTAAAAGTCAAACATATAAACAAATAAGATTACTTTTGACCTTACTACAAAGCTGTCTACAAGAATACATCCAAATCAGCAGCCTAGATGCTATTATCATAAGCACACCAGTTACTATTGAACCCCAACCACCACATGTTGAAACTGCTACTGGGACTCCGGGTCACCCAAGTTATTCAGATTTGGAACTGTTGCTCAGGATTTTTGATGTGCTAGAGACAAAGTTTCATAAGACTTTCAAATGCCCTTTTGTCAATTGCTTGTGAAAGTTTGGACTGTTTCTTCGGTTCTCTGAAGTTATTGAGCTGATCGCTTAGGTCCATTGCGACATTGTACATTTCAATAGCGTTTTCAATTCCCTAAGAATCACAATTAGTTGATGACACTAAAACAGATGCGAGATAGCATGCTGACGAGTGTTTGCTCAATGAGATAATGACTCGGCCTATGGCCTCGGATTATGACTGTATTCTGCACCTCAAAATTTCTGGCTAAAATTTTTAAGTCCTCCTTTAACCTTTACAGACATAATTCAAAATTCATGTGTAGGGAATAACATAGCGATAACTACGAGTAATCGAACTCAATGATTTCTATCATTTGTATAGCGATATCATTTTGCTTTTATCTCTATCATATTCCCTATACCAGAATTTTGAATTGCATCTCCCTTTAAAATCTTTCTATCTGACGATGACCAAAGAGCTGGTCGAAATAAATTGAAGACTACAGCTAAAAAAGTACATTTTATAAATACATTCTTGGATTCCTAATTTACAGTACTTTAAAATGTAAACCAATGCCTCTTCACTTGGAGTAATGATGTACTTACATACATGATCGTTCAATGAAAGCATAATATTCATATTATACATTGCATCAGATTGTTGTTGACTTTATGTAATCATTGAGACTGATAAATATAGTGTATTGCAGATCTATTGCTCTACAGTGGAAATTACAACTAAAGGTCAATAGTCGAATGGACGATGTAAAGAATGCTGTGAGAAAGGTTTCCCATTGCTTGGTTCTTCATCCAATGGAGGAAAAATTCAATACAGATTTATATGCAAACACATATGACCTTGAGTCAACCCTTTATGGCATCCTAGCCAAGGTGAGACTGTTGTTGAATTTTTTACTTGACATTGATTGAATTTTTTGATTTTTGCTACATTTTAAGATTTTCAAGTCGTCCTAAATTACATTTTAAAATTTTAAGGTCATGTTTGGGTCACATTTTTAGCACAACAACGACTCTCAATAGTTGACAATTCGTTGACAATTAGTTGACGATTCGGCAACACTTGCACAACTTCCACCACAACGAATCATTCCAATAGCCATACCTCTGGTAAACTGATCGTGTGCCATTTTATTTTACAAAAGCTGGATTTCAGTTCACGTTTATATTCAATTTGTAAAAGCAATTGTGACAGTTGTATCGATATCAAAATTTAAAATTTGACCACCATATATCTTTCTCCATTCTCTAATGTGTTGAATGGTAATACATAAAAAGCGAGATATTGCATCATACCTGAGAAAAAATGAAACAAACTTCAATTCAAGCCAATGATAGTTTGTTTCATTAATTATGTCAATGAGTATATATTGAACAGGGGAACCCTTTTAAGTAAAATGAATAGGCTACTGTAAGATTTCGTGGCCTCTGATTTCAAGCTGGAGTAATGTATGCTCTGTAAATCGACATTAGTAGCAAGGAATCCTCCCAACTGCGCACAGCGCCCCCCCCCCTCAGGAGCGCGAGTTGGGTTGGTGTGGTTCTGGATCGACCGGCTGTGTGTGTCTTGGTCGATCGTCGTGGTTGTTCTTGGGCCGCGGTCTTTGTTTTTGGTGTGTAGGGATGGTTGCAGGTTTATTTTGTGTTTAGATTTGGTTTCCTGATGAAATTCTGGGTCGACATGTTGTGTTCCTTGGGTATAGGTGTGGTTTAGGTGTGTTTTTGAGTGAGAAAGTGGCTGTAGCGGCTAAACGAAGCCTCGTGCGTGAAAATGGACGGCGGATTGGGCTTTTTGGCCAATTTTCGGTTTAGGAGAGTTGCTTCCAGCGTCATAGGGCTAAAAACGAAGAACTTCGACCCCCCCCCTCGGCAGCGATCTTCCAACTTTGGTTCTAGAAATGGTAGAGAGTCGCGCGATAGCTCGTTTGAAAGCTACGAGTGCTACAAATTCATTGGAAAGCACAGTTTGGCCCTATCTTTCATTGCTGAGACTTGAGAGTGACATTAAGACTTTTGGTCATGTTAGAGAGCCGTCAGAGGGTTTTTGAGTAAGAAAGTGGCTGTAGCGTCTAAACGAAGCCTCGTACGTGAAAATGGACGGCGGATTTGGACTTTTTGGCCAATTTTGGGTCTATGGGACTTGTTTTCAAAGTCGTAGGCCAAACAACGAAGAACTTCGACCCCCCCCCCTCGGCAGCGTTTCTTCCAACTTTAGTTCTAGAGATCGTAGAATGTCGTGTAATAGCTCGTTTGAAAGCTAAGAGTGCCACAAATTCATTGGAAAGCACAGTTTGGCCCTACCTTCCTTTGCTGAGGCTTGAGAGTGACATTGAGATTTTTGGTCATGTTAGAGAGCCGTCAGAGGTTGAGTTTTGTGTTTTGGACTCCAGCGGGCAAACGAAGCATCGGACGAGACAACTGAGACCAGATTTGGAATCAGCGTCAAATTTTGAATAACCAATGTCTAACCCCCCCTCTTATCGATTGCATATTCACAGGATATATAAGTTCGAGTTCGGGAGAGGAATCTCACTAAGTTGAGAAACTGACTACAGGTAAGTCGTTTCTCTTGAGGTCCGATATCGGACTTCTGACTTTTCATTGCCGATAACAGCTAGGGAGTCAGACTTACAGGTTAGTCAGTATAGCATGACTGACCATTTGATGATAGTAGGCCGAAATCTTCAAACGGCTATAACTTTGCTTCTACAAGTCCTTTAGACTTGATTCAAAAAACGTTTGACAGCTCATGATGTGCTGTAGGTGACAGACTACTTATAAACGTTTTATGAGTAAAACTAAATACTGAAAAATTTAAATTCGTATTTACTGATCATGATTGAAGCTTTTGAATATAAAGCAGTCGTTTATGAGTCTCTGCGACTCGGAACGTTTCCTCTTGTAAATAACTCCACCGGTTTTCATGTCAAAATCGGGGCCCAGATACCAACACAGTGACATGACGCACGCTCTGTCCGCCCGAGGTTGGATTTGTGGGTCGAGGCCTTGGAGCTGAGATAACATCCCTTCTGAGTAATGCCTGTAACGGATTCAAGAGCCTAACGCCTAGACGACTGCTATCAAATGTTTTTGGACTTAGTCTTTCAATGCATATCAGCAAGTAGTATCCTATAAACACTTTCTATCAAACTTTTACTCTATCTTTACAGAATCGTCACTATGACTATGATGATCAATGCACGAATGCTCATCGGCAAGTGTAGCTGTGGCCGTATTACCAGAGGCAGCGAGCTCAAAAAGCACATTAAAGAGGGGACGGTGGACGAGCATGTCAGGAAAGTGTTGTTGAGGGCATGTGTGCATCATAAGGTAGTATGTGAGGAGGGGAGTGATGTAGAGTTCATTAGGAACCATAGCCAGTAGCCTAGTGGCAATATTAGTATGCAGGGGTTTAAGTCTTGGTTTGAGAGAGTTTTGATGGATATGGAAGAGGTAAGAGTGGCAGTGGGGACGATTGAGGGTGCGGTGCGGAAGAAAGGTGTTACCAAGGCGACTGATGAGGGTTTGAGTGAGGAAGAAGTGGAGTTGAGAGGGGACATCAAGAAGCCTGATGTTGATGTTGATTTGGATGACGTGTTGGAGGAATTGTTTGGGAACATTGGTGATCTTGAGCAGAAGGGGAAGGATGAGGGAAGGGAAGTGGGTAAGCCGTTGGCGGCATCATCGCCTCGCAGGGAGAAAGGGAACACAAGGGATGAATATGTGCGGATGAAAGATCGATTGAGGGCGGTTGAGGAGAAGAATAAAGTATTGGTGATGCGGAATGAGAAGTTGACTGCGAAGGCTGAAGGGTATAAGGTGACGAGAGAAGAGTTGGAAAGTATGAGGCAGAAGGAGAAAGAGTGGATGGTGGAAAGGAGTGAGCTGATGAAGAAAGCAAGTTTGGTGAGTAGTCTGCAGGCGAATTTGTTGAGGAAGGATGATGAGGTAGATCGGATGTGAAGCGTGGTGAAGGAAACAAAGGAAGTAAAGGGCGTGAACAAGAGGTTGGTGGCTGAAGTAGAGAGATTGCATGAGCGTGAGAAGTGTAGAAAAAGAAGAGTGTATGAAGTCCATCTTCCCGTCTTCAAAAATAATGTGTGCGACGTACCGACAATAACGAGCGACCCAAATCAGACGCAGCAATGCTACGAGGGCGACGGAGTCCGATGTCTCCACATGAACATGGACATTACCGGCGAGCTTGACGACTTCGTCGTCCGAAAAGTTCGGAAGAAAGTGCCCAGTAAGTTACTTCAACATGATCATTTCCCCACCGCATCTAATCTCCTCTTCTTTTCCTTTCAGAGTTTTTACATCAGCAGTAGGATCGCTTTTAATCCCGAGAACGCCCCAAACGGCTCTTTTAAGTGCCACACGGAGCAAGAGTGATAGTACATCATCGTGGTTTGCTCTGGACAGACTTCGGTCTGACTGAATCTATCACATAATTAGAAAGACTGAGTCATGTCTTTGTATCAGAGGGGTATATAAACCATTGCCTCTCTTTCATTTTCATTCTATACTCCATCATGAAAACACCTAAGACGACAGTCAGCTCTCCTGACAAGCCTCAGCTTAGACCGAGAAATCTATTTACTGAACTTCTACAGATGGAGGAGCGAGAGCGAGTATATAACAATCTTTCTCGAATTTGGCTCATCAACAACTGACGATGATGCCAATTCAACAGAGTAGGGGTATATACCGCCCTGTAGCAGTCAGCTTACAGTAGAGGAGGTCGCTGCCGCTGACATAGAGAGATTACAAGTCTCTCTCAGCGGAATCGGCCAAACCTAAGTCGATTCATATCCCGAGAACGAACCAACGGTCTTTTTAAAGACCACCATGGGGCAAAATATGATAGTACCTCCACGTGGTTTGCCCTGGACAGACTTCGGTCTGACTGAATCTATCATACAAATAAAAAATAAAATCACAAAGTTGTATCTGCTATCAGTCAACTTAAACGTTGCATGTTAAGGAGGATTTCGGTATAATTCTTCCTGTTGGTGGGCGATGTCTCTTGAGACAGAGGATGATATCGTAGTGATAAGTGTGGCAAGGGAGTGTGTCATATTTTAGACCGAAACCTCTGGGGCAACTGATGTTGGGCATTTGACACAGTTCTCAACGTAGCACTTTGAACGCCAACCGGTTGAGTCTTAGCTATCTGCCACAGGTTACTTTTTAAATTCTCCATTGCGAACGTTATCTGAGAATGAACCATGAGTTCTTTCAATAACTGCATCCATCATTGAGGCTAAATGATGATGGGATAAAATGGGAGGTCACTCTTACGCCACACGTATACAGAATCACTTTCTATCTTCTCTAATGGTGCGATCTCTTTTGACAGAAAAGTAGACCGATAATAAATGTGTTAACTAACCCCATATCTATATTCCTCCATTTATTTCCATTTCCAGATAAATACATTGCAAAACAAAGACATGTAGTATGTAGGTTCATTTACAATTGAAGCACATATACTTTATATCGAGGAAAATTCAAGTGGAAGAACCTTTAAGTCATTGTAGACTTTGTAGCACCTTCGTCGTTTTGGGGCATCGGGCGCTCTTCCCACGCGCAATGTTTTCGGTGTAAAATCACCATTACTCCACACAACTTGCACAATCTTGCCTTTATCGCAAGTCTCCTTCTGATCACAGTCTCCATCCCACTCGTCGACCACTTCATAGATTTTGTTGACGATCTCTAAGGCGGGAGATGTACCTTCCATCATGAGACAGATGAGAATGAGAAGTGTTTCAATTTTCTGACTTTTATATGTTTTTCAACAATGAATTCCTCAACAACCAATCAGAATGATTCTAATTTGGATGAAGACTACATAAATCGGAAGATTGTAGCACTCTTATTCACATTATACGAACTAGCACACCAAGATGACAAACTCAGAAACACCATGAAATTTTGAGATCGTCAATTAGTGGTGTGATGAAGACAAGTGTGATCAGAAGGAGACTTGAGAAAAAGGCAAGACTGCAAGAATTTCTGGATAGATGAAGAGTGGACACCAAAAACAACGCGCGTGAGAAGAGCGTCAGATGCCCCTAAACGTCCAAGGTGCTACAAAGTCTACATGACTTAAAGTTTCTGCCACTTGACTTTTCCTCGCTATAAAGTATATGTGCTTCAATTGTAAATAAATCTAAAGAACTACATGTCTCTGTTTTTGATATCCAATCCCTTTATCATTTATCCTCAGTGATAGAGGTTGTATTTAGGAAAAATGATAGTGTCTAGCATCAGCTTCTATGATTTCTACTGAGCTGTCAAATGATTAGATTTTCACTATGATGTTGATGACTTCATTACCCAGAAATAGGTGAAAACAGACAGATATAGCAAATAAGACATTTATTAAGAAATTACAAGTAATTTAATAGTTTTTCACTACTGATATTGTCCCACAGCGATTCACAGTTACTACAGTCACATTTCAGCTGTCGCAGCCTTTCCTCCGCTGCAGCTAGCACACCAGAGACATACTTCCATTCCACTTCGTTTCTGGGTTAGAACGATGGGCTGTACCATCTCCGTATGTCATGGAGAAGGCTGATGTCATCCTCCTTCGACACATCCTCCTTATTATACATTAGGTATTTCCATCGCACATAGATCATCTCCAGTTCTTCTTGTTCTGCGAGAGATGGTATTTCCAACTTTGGAATGTCATCTAGATTTCTCCGCTTCTCCACCTTTACCTTTTTCGGAGCGGGAGGGCAAGTTGGCATGCTTGATGCAGACACTGGTGATTGAGTTGATGGTGAATTCATGACTTTAAATTGTGTGCCATAAACTTGATTTCTTAGTCCTTAAGTACAAGTAAGCAGCCAATCAAATGAACAGCCAATGAATGATGAGTATGAGAGTATAAAGGGGGAGGAAACAGACATATTTTCATTCTATATTTGAGACGTGTTGAGAATATTTGAAGTCTCTATCTTGATGAACGATGCCATTTTCTGGCATTGAAGTATCATACTTGAACTTGATTTCATTGAAATGGTAGGTTGAAGATTTCCTCACTTATCTCCCTTAAACGTTTGGCTAATAGCATCTTTCTTAATTACAGGCACCTACTTCATCCCTAAAACGCTCCCTTCTCGAGGAAACTTTGGACCTAATAAGTGAAGATAAGTTGTAACAATAAACTATAACTTTGATAGAGATGATAGAATGATTTCTCTTTCAGGTGATGCTAGTTCCAGCTCAAGCGGCCAGTCGCGGCAATCTAATGAGCGGGAATGTGATTGTGGTCACATCTTTACGAGGAAGCTTGATCTCACCCGATACATCAGTTAACGTGTGTGTCAACCCAAACCATCATCAATCTCCCGAGGTGAGGATGATTCTATTCAACATGCCTCCTTTACTTGTGACTTTTGTTTCCAATCTTTTGAAACAGGTTTTGAATTATCTTCACATAGACTTCACCACACACACAAATGATAGTTATAGCAACAGCACCTCCTATATTCGACTAACTGAAGCATCGCTCAATAATGTAGTGAGAAACTACCATATGAAATCCTCAGAAACTATTGCTGATAGCCAATTTCACTGAAGTGATAATGCGAGGTGTCAACACTCTTGTTTTATGTAAGATACCACCTAAAGGATCTATACACTTTCTGTATAAAGATACGGACCATTCTGTATCAAATTGATTTGAACTATTATGTCCCAGATAGCGCATACTAAATTTTCCATGAAGAGCTACAGAACGATGTCGCAAGAATTTATGAAAATCTTCTGAATAAACCAATACTTGATCATCATCCTTTAGTTTATTGATTACGATATTATTAGACCCTTTGTTGTAAGTTAATGTTGCCACTTGTTCACCATCTACTCGAAGGAGATAACTAAATTTCTTCAATAATGCTTCAGGAGTCATGTTCGTCTTTCTTGCCTTAATCACAATCTTCTTCACCAACGTCTTTTTATTTTTCGGAATAAGATCCACATAATATGCTTTCTCTTTATAAATCAAATTTTTCCAACCTCTTGGATAGTAATTAGCTCTATAATTATCATAGCATGTCAAGGCGGTAGCAAAGTAACCTAAATCATTTCTGAAACTCGGACTCAAAGCAACAATCCAATCTTTATCAACTGTATGATACATATGATCACATTCACCATTGTGGGGAGTAAACTCGGCAATGTGTCTACATGCTTTATTCAGGAAATCAAATACGAATTTTTTACATGATGAGAAATCTTTCTTCGGCCATTTCGGAATGTAAACTCGACATCCCTCTTCACACTGATAGGCATCTGTACATCTCATATTAATAGTCATCACTTCATGATCAAAAGTATAGACATAGTTACTGTGAACAACTTGAGTGACGCCTACTTCCCACTTTCCATTCAGATGTTGTGTATTATCAATGGGTTTAGAAAAGTTAGCAGCTCGATTGCCAACAAATCTATTTGTTGCCACATGCCAAGCAAAACATGACAGAATGACATTTTCATTTCGGTAATCTATACATAACCAATTTGCATAACATCATGAAGACTTGGATTTTGGACTCTCTACAATATATTAAAGTTGATCGCGATGGAAACGTTCATTTCAAGAATTCTTATGGAAATACACCGAAAGGAATTACATTAACATCGCGACAATTTTTCAATCTTAATGATAGATATCATGAAGGATTTGGAATATTTCAAAACGTTGAAATTCATCTCCTTGGGTAATCAAGTTTGGCTTCGAAATCACAGAAATGAAATTCAAATCTATCATTCTCATCTCTCCATCTATTTCTCATTTCGCAAATGTAATTGGGAAAAATATGAAAGATGTGTACATCGCTCCATTATGTCATTCATTCGACGCGAATTCATCGCATTGCTATGCCAATCTTAATCAGACACCATCTTCAACACAATGTCACACTCCATCATGAAGACTTGGAAATTGGATTTCCTACAATATGTTGAGATTGATCATGAACGAAACGCATGTTTCAAAGATTATACTGGAAATGTAAGAAGAGTATTTGCTTTATCATATCGACATTTTCAGTCTCTAACTCATATTATGAAGGACTTAAAATACTTCTATATGAAAAAATATTCACGCATAGGAAATCGCATATGGTTGCAACTCAACAAACAGCGAATTCAAATCTATCATTCACAACTTTCTACCTACTTTACATTTCATCAAGGCAGTTGGGAAAAGTATAAAAGGAAGATGCATCGCTCTATTTACTCATTTCTTCATCATGAAACGTCATCGCTACACCATCGTCAACATTCTCCGACGCATCAGACTCTACAAGAAAATCGATCTCGCAACATTACATCAACAAATTCCAAACAGCAAGTATTATCCGGGTCGGCCGCAAATGTTAGTGGTGAAGATGAGCAATCTACGGAATCTGCAACTCTTTTCAAAAGAAACTGTTCAGATTCTCGGCGCCCTTTCTCATTCATCAGCGCGGTTAATGCGCTTAGAGCTGCAGAAGCTACTACGACGGACATGGAAGAGGGAGAAGTGTGTGATGTCGAATCTGACTGTGGACAATATGGTGATCTCTACTCAATTGAGTGAAGATGTATCGTTTTTAAAGATTGATACCCGGAGTTTCAATTTGTGATATGAACCAGAACTTTTCCAGCGGCTCTCATTAGTTGCTGGTTACCTGTACATGTTGCAATCTTTCATAATGGTAAAGTTACCATTACTGGACTGAAATCTGAAATGCAAGCAGATATGATCCTAGACTATCTAATTGAGTATGTACATAACCAACGGATTGTAAAATAAAAACAATTTTTATTCCAACATCATATTTTTTATTTCAAATCATTGTAGAACATACAAATCATCTTTTCATTAGAAGATGGATTACATAAAACTTTTGAATAACAGATTTAAATTGGTGTACATGTAAATGTTTTAAAATGAAATACAATACGAAGGCGCCACAAGTTGATGAAAGTGGATGTTGCAGTATGCGCTCATTTCGTTGATATTGACGAGTGTGCTTTCTCAACAACTGCAGTGTTGGTATACTCGGAGGTTGAGCAAGAGAGTCAAATAGTTCACCACGTCTGTCTTTTCCAATAAAGATAGCTTTCCAATGCTCACCTTCTAAATTCTGTGAATGAGTGTTTAATACAATAAAGATGGGATACTGTTTTACAGTAGTCGGTAAGGTATCTTGCGAATAGACATTATCAAAAGCTTTCAACGTAGCTTCATCTGCATTACGGTGCACTTTAGTCTTAATATCGTCAGCATTCAACCAACTCATTAGCGATTATAGTGAAAAATCACGTCACGATACTTAGTTATTTCAATACTTGAATCAAAGACTGCATAAATTAATACACTGGTCGTCTCCGTTAGCGCTGTTTTGAACTCCAGGTCCAAGCAAATATTAGGAGGAACGTTAGCCTGACGATAAGGTGCACTAATATCGCTGTCGGCAGTCAAATCAAATGCATAAATAGTATATCCATTTTTAAACTCTTTCATTGTGAGTCCGTTGGTATCGTCTGTGTTGTAAAAATCAAAGACATTCATATAATCAACATTACTACTCAGAAATTGATAAGTAAAATCTGGTTTATTGGGTGGACCAGGATGACTAACACCATTTACACGCAAAGCAATTTCACTTAAATTGTTGTGTTCGAAATTGAAAGGATTCTTCTTGACATTACCATTGAATGCATCATTTTCAAACATTGCTACCATGAGGAGCTTTGGAGCTTCCGATGGAAAAAGACCAACTTTCATAAAACTCTTTTGATCTTTAGGAATAGTGAATGTGAGAAGCTTTGTATGTTGGATAAGATAAATGGCATTGTTGCGGTTAAGACCCTCAGCATGTCCTCTAATTACACTTGGATCAGCCACCAGTCGACGAATGTATACTGTAATATCTTCCACATGGATTTTAAATTTCACAACTGAAGCAAATGCATTCAACAAAAATTCAGGCTTATTCAATGTAAGTTTGAGTCGCATACTGGTATTACAGAGTAAAAATTTTGATTGTCTGAAGAAGTCTAAATTAAGTGGACCATATAGCTGACATACTTTACTATCTTTAATCAAAGCAGATCGCTTTACAAAACCAGTGTTTGTCCCACTATCAAATAGTGCAGCTTGATCTCTATACCATCCCATTGCTTCCATATGACTGTTTTGAGCTGCTGGATGAAACTGTGATAGAGCATTCAAATATGCTTTATAGGGATAATCGCTTTGACCACCTTCCACCTGTTGCTCTCCAATAGTTAGAGAAACATCGCGAAATAATGTAGCCAGCGGTAAATTGTTCAGATCAATTTTATGTGCATCTTCAATTTTAGTTCCATCTTCTTGTTGAATTCTAAACCTCACATCAACCATCGCATAACTCAAATCAATATAATCATCGCTAGCGCCAGGAATAACAAATTCAATAGGACCAGTGTTCTCAGCTGAACGAGGATGATAATCTACAATACTTGAACTAAGAATATCTATCTGTCTCTATTGCTTGTTGATCAAACAAACAAAAGCCTGAAGTTTTGCACTCCATGATTAGAAGTTATGACAACGTCGTTCGGCACTTGATGAAAGATTACAGTGCGCGCGACGTTTGCGTGAATGCCTTTTCTTACTTTTGTTTGAAGCTCGCTTCTTACCACCTCCGCCCTGTTTTCTTTTTCTTCTAACATTCATTCGTTTAGGTCCTTTCTTTTGTTGAGTAGCATTAAAAGTTTGCTGTAATGTTCTTAAACCGCGTTCCTTCCCACGATTTAGTAAAGTACTCTTCACATTTTTACCATTGGCAATATCATTAACAACATCACTAGCAAATCCAACAGCATTATTGAAAAAAGTTCGTTTTAAAGATCTTCCGACAGTAGATAAGAGAGGTGCTACAACAGATTTCAGCGCACCAAATATGCTACCTCCACGTTGACGGCGGGTGCCGCTGCAAATTGCAACCACGCCACTTAGATAGGAGGGGCGTGAATAAAACGAAGCAGTCGAATTCATAACTTAGACTTTGACATTACAAGTTATATCTTTGCATAAGTCACTGACGATCGCGTAGATGAAAGATGTCTGCACGACGCATCCAAGAGTTCATACTTGAAGGATAACCGACCCATTTAACAAGACACCATTCATCACCTTGTCGTTTTTTACTTCGAATGATTTTCTCTACTAAATATCTACCAACTCAATCTCATCACGATAAAAGCTACCATCAATTTCTTCATTATCGTAATCTTTCAACTTGTAAGTTGTTGGGGAGTCTTTTTTATTAATACTTGAAACTGTGAAAATTTCTTCTGTCCAATTCCGAAGATAACCTTTGGCAAAAACACTCTTAACTTTTGATATGCGAACTTTATCACCTATTTTCACATCACTTTTTGCATTATTACGCTTGCGTTGGAATGTCTCACGCACTCTATCTACGTTGTCAGCACTCACATCCGCTGGTCTGAGTCCAATAGAACGATGAATAGAGTAATTGTGGGCATGTAGCGTATCTTGTAGAACCTTTGTCCAATTTTGGTGTTAAGTTGGTAGTGAAATGTCGCCACAAGCGATTTTTTAATGTGCGATTAAAACGTTCAACTAGTGCAGCCTTATAAGCACTCTTTACATGAAACAGCTCAATATCATGTCTCTCGAATAATCTTCCCACATGCTGATTTTCGAACTCTTTTCCTTGATCACTCTGAATTCTCTTTGGAATACGACCCTCTTGGAAAATTGACTAGAATGCCTTTGCTACTCGTTTACCTTCTTTAGTTTTTAAAGGTTGAGCCCACGCATAACGCGAGAAAATATCAATTACGGTTATGGTAAAATTGTGTCCCGAATTATGTTTTGAAATGGAGGCAACATCACACAAATCTGCTTGCCACTGTTCATCAATGTCATGAGCAATATAATGACGGGTCCGGTACTTCTTTTTCGCTTGTTTGTGGAGTGTATATGTAGCTTGACCCTTTAATCATTGTTTAACTTGTGAGTGTGGAAGACCGCTCGCTTTTGACAATTTCTTTATAGATGCAAATCCAGCAGGATGTTTTGCGTCATAATATATTGACCTTAAAAGTTCATCTGATGACGACTGACTCTTTCTCCTTCTTCTTATGTTTTTGCTTTCTTACCTTTTTGCATTTACAGCAACCACAGGATTTATGGGATTTACGTCTACATTTCTTAGGAGTCTCATTGTGAGAGCTGGCACAGCAAGTACAAGTTGCACATACATTTACTTCTGGCGGCCCATTACATGGTAAGCAACACATCTGCTTCATATTAATAGTCTGAGAACATGCATTTCTTTGGAGGAGTTCTTCTACGTCGTTCTCTTCCCCTTGTTTGCTTGATGGGTGTGGGTGGGGATTTAGAAGCTGATCTCTTAAACCAATTCCTTGGCATTTTCATTTTGCTCTTAACCGGTGAAGTAGATGAAGTATCATCAACTCCTGAAATAGAATCAAGTTCTTTCAATGTTTCATTATTCAAAGCAAATTTTGGAATATTGTGCTTTTTCAATAGTTTAAGGAAGTAAGACCAACCAGGTGGGACATAGCCTTGACGGCGCATTCTGCGTGTTGCATACTGAATCAAGTCTTCATAACGTGAAGCGTTAATAATTTCATTTTCATCTGAAATGATTTCACCTCTATCATTCACAGTGAGATATGGTTCAATGCTGTTGAAAAGGGACATTGCATGTGCGCGAGATGCTAAAGGTGTAGGAGTCGAAACAGAGTCACGCATCTGATTCTTCAAACTTTTTAATTCTTCGACAGTTTCCGATTTTAATAGTACAGCACGATGTGGATCTTTGATGTGCGCATTTTGCTGATGATTTAATTCATTCTTATAAATTTGATTTGCGAGAGGTTTTCTTACTTGTTGCATGGCAGTCAACTGCACATATTCATCCTGAGGAATAACAACCATGCGAGAATAAGAACTCATAGTTTGTAGATAATCATAGGCTTTTTCAAAATATCACTTCAAAATCTAAATTCTTCCGGACACTCTTGTGTAAGATCAATTAATAAGTAACCGTGTGGTTTTTCAGTTGCTGCTTGAAAAATTTCAATTAAGGCTTTTGTACCTCTTGGCGCAACTTGTCGCGCTAAAATTTCAAATTGAATTCTTTCTCGTGGATTCTTAAAAATAGCGTAATAGTGTGTATTCAGGTTTCGTGTGCGGACTTCTTTCCCATCAGGAAACAAATTTTGTGTGATATAGATTATAAAGCATCTTTTGTGATGTGATGCGCGAGTGAACATATCTGTCACATCTTTAGAATTCTTGCTTTCTTTTAATAGATCATCCAATGCAACGACATCATTGGACTGAATCTTATCCACTGGAATAATTCCTTCATTTCGAATGAAGTTACGACGTTGCAATTCCTGAAAGAGTGACGGTTGATAAATGCCATAAAACCAAATCACTCGATTGATAGGTTCCCTAAACAACTCTTTTCTTTTATCTAGCAAATTCAGAGTGAAAACAGTTTTACCTGCATGAGATGGACCTGATACAGTCAGAACTTTATCACATTGTGGTCTGAAATCCATTTTAATACTTTGGGGTTCAATATTTGCATAATTAACGCTTAGGATTAAAGATCCTACCCGATAAGTCACCTACTACAGGAGCTAACAGCGGAAGTAGCACTGAAAGGAAACCGCCCCTTTTGTGTTAGAGTTTTCCTCTTTCTTTGAAGGGTAACTTTAAGATTGGAGATGAATCGCAATTTTTTAGTATGTCGCTTAAGTAACTTTCGTTGTTGTGCTGATAATTTCTTTGTCCTCAAACTTCTCACATGAGAAACAATTTCTGGAATAAATTTATCATTAGCATGTCGTATAGCATTATATTGCTGATTTCCTTTCATTCGTTGAAGAGCTCGAATGGCCTCAGAAAATTTTTTAGACCTCCGACTTTTGCGTTTCGCCATTTTTCTCTAAACCATTGTCACAACTTGATTCTTACCACATTTGCATAGGTGCTAACTTTAATGACAGAAGTGACACTCAATATGAGCTATATCACAATGACTGCATTGAGAAAGTTGAATACAGTATCGTATGAAACAGCGCTGGCAGAAAGTATGCTTACATCTTTTAAAGATGCGTTTCTCACTTCCATTCCTTTGCTTACATATATCGCAGATATTTTCACTCTTGCTAACAACTTCTAAAGCAAGTCTTTTTGAAGACATGAAGTTGCTAGCCTTTTCTAAATAATAGACACATGTGCAGAAGGAATATACTTCGAGAGTAAGCAGACACAACTCGAAAACCAGTTGTGCTACGATCAATTACCATTGCATCTTTAAGTTTCTTTTATACAAAGTTGAATGTGAATATGTGAAATCGCTTCAATCACTAGATTGCTACCATGATGGTTAAATGCATCAAGACGTTGAGCAATTTTTCCCATATGTCTTTCAAAAAATTCTTCGGGATTATCTACAACTTCCATCGAATAAGAAGCAAAGTGGAAGAAACGATCTTTGACCTCTTCATTCCTAAAATGGCTGAAATGAATTTTTGCAACTAATCTCGCCATTACAATTCCACTAGAAAACGTATCCATTAACTTCAAAAATAGAGTGCTAGTATCACCAATAACTGATTTGATGTTAATCTCATCTTTATGAAAAGTTATCACATAATCTTGAATAGTTCCCTTTAAGCTTTGTCTATGAAAACTTAATGTTCCACAATCATTTGAGAAAGACATTATCATCCTTCATCTATCTCACGCGTTGCATGAAAATAACAAATCTCTCTATAAAGCATTTAGTAAGCGACTTTAACAAGCATGCATTACAAGTTTTGGGTTTGAAACAGATAAAATAGATACAGTTGGTAGCTATCATATAGAGAGCAATGATGACCAAACATTACTTTAGCAGTGTTGAGATATGGAGGAAAAAAGCATTGATTATGAATGTAGCGACTACAACGAACATTTAAAATAGGAACACTCAATTCCTTAAAACGCTTAGTGACTTCATGATAGTGTTGATCAACTCTACTATCCCAAGGTGGAAGTAGAATATCATTGATGATTAGATTTGGAAATAGTTTCTTCTCCTTATTAGGATCATTGCAAAAGATACATACAAAAAAAAGCTGCTAACCATTTTTTAAAGTCAATAAGAAGAGCACATTCATTAGAAAAGCCATAGTCTTGCAAGTATTGCTGATTAAGTCCATGGATGTGTTTTCTCGCCCAGCAATCAGCGTTGAGATCCCACTTGGATGTTGATGATAGACACTAACAATTTGATACGACCAATTGTCCCTAGCAATAGCACTGATCTCCTGTACAGGTTCACCCTCACAATCCATAAAAATGATGATAGATGACTAAAAAGGGAATTACAAATTTTTACTCATCTGATGAAGAGTCCTGTAACATGTTACAAAATGATGAAGTACATCGATGCTGTTCACGACAAAATACACAAATAACATGATGGCAGCGAAGAAGTAAAATGTATCTGATAAGTCCACGTCTACGACACTCAAAGCACATGAGCGAATTGTCATAAGGTAGAGATAGGTAAAGACTACTGATTCTCCGTCTCTGGCCTGCGTTTAGCGGAAGCATTCTTCTCTGACTTGCGCTTTGTACCGCTCTCGTTGAGGATTTGATCAATAATGTCATGAACTTCTGGTTGCTTTGGTATATATAGGATGGATTGAGCATGCATCATTATAGAGGCAAATTTTTTTTTCTGGTGATATTCCACTGATAGCAAAACCAATGTTTCAAGTGCCTTCTGCGAGGTCTTCACATCTGATGGGTGTCACTTCATCTCCTTCCTTTTTATAGTATGAGCACCAATGCGATAGTGGTAAAGAAAGCTTTTTATCATCCCATATCTTTCTATATGGAGTATCATTGTCGTCTCTCGCCTTCCATTCCTTGCTAAGGAGAGTAGGGATGTCCATTTTTAATGTTGCAAACTCTTCAATAATATCGAGTTGGCGACGAATGTATGGATTCACAGGAATGACTACGTAGTCCCCATACTGATTGTTCAATATCTTCACTTCAGTGGAAGGAAGCATTCCCGTTTGCAATACTATGCTATGATCATAATAACGTATGGCTTGTCTATGGGGTACGTATTATGTACCTTTGTTGTCTCTTCTACTGGCCTCAACATAAGACGATCTGATTGTAGAGATCCTTGTAGCGTCTGAACACTATCTTGTCTTGTAGATGTAGTAGATGCCTCAAAATAAAAGAGATGCTATTAAGTTAACACTCAAGGAAGGAGAGGAAGGAAGGTTCCGACTTACCATTTCAGACGGATAATATAATAGGAATGTAGAGGGAGAACGTGCGTCAATACCCTTGTGCGACTCAAAGATAGCATGACTGTCACAATGAAAACCTCATTATTTATAGAAAAATGCTGGATTCTCATTGGATCTGCTCTTCATTGGCCAATGACATCAAGCTGATTCCAAATCTGGTCTCAGTTTTTTGTCCGATGCTTCGTTTGCCAGCTGGAGTCCAAAACACAAAACTCAACCTCTGACGGTTCTCTAACATGGCCAAAAGTCTCAATGTCACTCTTAAGTCTCAGCAATGAAAGATAGGGCCAAACTGTGTTTTCCAATGAATTTGTAGCACTCTTAGCTTTCAAACGAGCTATCGCCCGACTCTCTACCATTTCTAGAACCAAAGTTGAGAGAACGCTGCCTAGGGGGGTCGAAGTTCTTCGTTGTTTGGCCTACGACTTTGGAAACAAGTCCCTTACATCAAAAATTGGCACAAAAGTCCAAATCCGCCGTCCATTTTCACGTACGAGGCTTCGTTTAGACGCTACAGACTAAAACTCACCAATTCAACCTCTGACTGCGATCTAACATGACCAAAAGTCTCAATGTCACTCTCAAGTCTCAGCAATGAAAGATAGGGCCAAACTGTGCTTTCCAATGAATTTGTAGCACTCGTAGCTTTCAAACGAGCTATCGCACGACTCTCTACCATTTCTAGAACCAAAGTTGGAAGATCGCTGCCGAGTGGGGGTCGAAGTTCTTTATTTTTAGCCCTATGACGCTGGAAGCAACTCTCCTAAACCCAAAATTGGCCTAAAAGCTCAAATCTGCCGTCCATTTTCACGTACGGGGCTTCGTTTAGCCACTACAGCCACTTTCTCACTCAAAAACACACAAAAACACACCTAAACCACACCTACACCCAAGAAACACAACATGTCGACCCAGAATTTCATCAGGAAACCAAATCTAAACACAAAATAAACCTGCAACCATCCCTACACACGAAAAACAAAGACTGCGGCCCAAGAACAACCACGACGGTCGACCAAGACACACCCGGCCGGTCGATCCAGAACCACACCAACCCAACTCACGCTCCAGAGTGGGAGCGCTGTGCGCAGTTGGGAGGATTCCTTGCTACTGACATTGCAAGTTGCATATGTGACTGATTATACTCTTGATAGATTATGTGAGCGATACTTCAAAATGATGAACGTACAGAATGTTTTAAAGGATTTCTTTCTTTGTCATCCTGTCGCCGCAGTATTTTGTAAATTCTTTATTGCTTTAGAGTACATGGTCTTTTGACAAGGGGCAACAATCGAGATCACAAATTGGCTTGATAAATATAAATGCCAATCAGAAAACTTGGAAACTAGATCGTACAATTTGCATTATTGCCCCAACTAAGCTCCCCCCGGCGTGTGCCATAATTTTTCTTGCAATTTCCATTCTAGGACTTTCTAATGGTAATGTTAATTTCTATGGCTACATAGGAGAAGCTCTGAAGGAGAAGCTCTAATCGGTAAAACAAAACCGTTTTACTACATTTTTGCGAGTTAAATGACGTAGTGGCTCCACTATTGCCGCGAAATTTTGTATAAATTCGGAATGAAAATTTAATAAACCGAGAAATCGATGTATGTCATTCGTATCCTTCGGAGTAGGAACATGATGAGATACTAGAGAATGTTTTGTCAAGATTAACTCTGCAAACTTGCGCATCAATTAAACTAAATGTAAATTCGGCGTTTGCGAAATCGAATTTCTAGGACATATCATTTCAAACGGAAACGTTCGGACGTCCTCGAAAAACATACAACCTATGACAGAGGAAGAATCTCTGTGCTTATTCTGAAGAAGTGCTTATTCTTGTACGGATTCATAATTTTCTAGTTTTTCGTGAATAAAGTCATAAAATGAGGTAACTTTGCTCGTATGTTTTTCGAAAGTTACTCTTAATAGAGATAACAACTCAGAATATGCTCCCTTTCGAATGTTAAATTTCCTGTTGGTTTCGAAGAATTCTCTAAATCGATGGAATGCTTTGGAACCAATTGATCGAAGTAATACAGGCATTAAATTTGGGTTGTCAAGTCCTGAAGAATGTATAAGTCAAATTCATCTTCATATAATTCCCATTTATTTGGGGGGTTCATCCGCGTGATCAGGCCAGAAGATGGGCGCTGGGCCGATATTAATCTTTATTGGATTTGTAGAAACACCTGTATCACCTTTTGAAGCCATATCAGTAACTAAGCGTTGTAACGTGGAGCAAATGAAGGCTAATTTGCAATAAAGATTGATACTTATACTAGTTCAAAATCGAAAAATCCTCGTAGCCATTCTGTAATATAGGAACAATACCCATCTGTAGAGGGCTTTAATGTCGATTATCCGAGGTCACGTAAGTGACCGAGGATATCGACATTAAAGCCCGATACAGATGGGTAATTATTCGTATTACAACCCGAATGCATATCTATTCCTCGCGAGCTTTAATGGCTGATGTATTTTCAATACAAATCTCATTTAATGCCCGCTGAAATAGAAATTTCCATTGCAGTCTATTGGGCTTTAATGTCTAATGTAATGCAATGGAAATCTCATTTAATGCCCGCTACAATAGATAGTTAGGGCATTGTGTTTAGGTTCGTATATCTTCCTTAGTTAAAATATTGAACCACTATGTGCCGGTTTGGCATATTGCAGTTCAGGATAGAATTAGAATTCTATGATGTTGAACAGCAATATGCTTGGTGGGTATGTTGCGGTTGAGTTACATAGAAAGCCGAAACACAATGATATTACAGTTTAGACATCTGAACCGCAATAAGCTATGGCTTTGGGCCTGACGGCCCTCAGCCTCATACCATATTGCGGTTCAGCTGTCTAAACTGCAATATTACATTATTGCTTTTTCGACCATTAAATCCCGCTAACATCACGGATATCTAAACATATGAGGGTTATAATATTCTTTGATATCAATAGAACACGTTGACAGTGTCATGGGTAATTCTTTATACGTAGTTCGAACATGCAGTCAAGTGTGTTCAACACTGGTACATGCAAGATTTGAATTCCTAAAACTGCAACAATGGATATATGAGATAGGTAAGATAAAGTAAGATATCTAGCGTATAGATATACATAACAACATAGATTTGAATTGAAGTCATCACAGTCAGAAGTAAAGAATCCCAGTATGTCTAAATCTAGAAAAGAAGCATCAACAAAAACATTAAATGCACAATCCTTTTGGTGAAATGATCCGACGTTGAGGTTTGCGCAAGTGGAATCTCTGTTAGCATTGGAAACTGTTGATTTAGAAAAAACAAAATTTAGACATATGATCTCCCAATTACCATCAGAGACAGCCAACGAAGTGAGAGACATAATTCTAAATCCTCCTGTAGAACCACACAGTAAGCTCAAAGAAATACTCATTACAAGAACAACATAGACAGTCAGTCAAAGAATAATGAAAGCACTGGATTCGACCAATACAGGTGATCTACGACCCTCTCAAGTTTTACGGACTTTGCAGCACCAGTTTTATGGAATGCAGGTCAGTGAACAAAAACTTCCACAAAACATACGTGCAATTGATTATCTAAAGAGAATGACAGCTATCAAGTCAATACGAGACACCAACATCCTTGATTCCCCGAACGCACTCGCCCGACCTAGGAATCGAGCCGTAGTCCTCGGTGGAGACGAGCTCTCACCGTCTTCACTAGGTCACGCTGACGCTTCAAAAGAAATGCGAGTGAAGGCAGAAGTCATCTCTAAGTGATATCGACAGCACGGTCGGGCGAGTGCGGTCGGGGAATCAAGGGTGTTGGTGTCTTGTATTGACTTAATAGCTGTCATTCTCTTTAGATAATCAATGAACTACGACAGACCTTTGTTGTCAATACGTATTACAGCAAATAGCAGAGATGCAAAACTCTCTGACATGGCTGAATTAGCCGACAGAGTATATGAAGAACTACAAGACAGTTCGTGCAATATATATAGAGTACATTCTTCTATTAATGATTCTGATCTGGAAAATATAATGTCTCGACTTGAATCAATGACTGAAAAGTTGACCCAAGTAAACATGCATAAAAAGTGACATCACAGACGACGATCAGTTTCTCAAGCGTCAAAATATATTCCGGATGGCACGTCATGTTATTATCATTGGAGATTTTCTGAAATCAAATAAATGCACTAAACCATCTGAATGGAAAAGCCCGCAGTCTGCAAATACAAAAAACTTTCAACACCAGTGAGTTATTCGACGGCATCTCATTGCTGCAAATCCACATTTGCCGTCTCAGTCAGTATTTTCAACAAATCTAGTCGTTTCCTAATCGATACTGGAGCCGATGTTCGTTTCCTGTCTCCAAAGTATAAATCAAAAGCATTTCCCATTTCAATTGATTTAAAAGCCGCAAATAATTCCACAATCAAGACTTGCGGATGTGCTTTGACAAAAATTATATTTCCTCAACTTCGTCGTTGTTTTGATGTGAGATTTCTTTGACCAGACGAAACTTTTGATAGATGTTTCAAATGAACGTTTAATTGATGTTGAAACCAACATCAGTGCTTCATTGCAGTCGTACAATTTCGAACCATCAAAGATTAGATTCTTCAATATCACAAATGATGAAATCATCAAGATACTTACAAAAAATGCAATGGTTTTTGACGTAAAATTTCTCGGACCTTTCTGAGAAGTAGGGGAAATTCTCCGCGAAATTTCCAGAGTGAAACTCCATTCTGCGTCGCTCCCTGCGGTAAACGAGGATATCCTGCGGATATCCGCATTCTCCGCGAATTATCATGAGTACAATAAAAGCTATGAATTTAGAAAAAGACTTCTAAAATCTATGATGCAAGTGATCATATCAACCAAAGAACCAATGACTATGACCTCGCCCTTCGAGGTACTGCATAGACATGTTGATATAGTCAGGGACATCTATGTAATGGATAGAGATTTTGTAACTTATTCAAAGCACAATAACTACTCAGGCATGCGAATCGACAAGATCTCTATGCAAAGTGATGTTGAAATCCACTGACACTTTCCATTACCTTAAATTTCAAAATCATTTCATGATTAAATTTTAGAATTTCGACATACTGCTTCCATAGAAATTTCATTTATGATTGGTCTGATCTAAGACTTAAATTCCCTGATTACTTTATCACCTTGTTAGGTACTAATGTTCAATTGATATGTATTTTTTGCAGTTGTCCTTGGGCTGTTGATGATTTTTTTCTATATTTTCAATGTTAGATATATCACTGTTGAGTGTTAACAGATTAACACTATTTCTATGAATATGATGTTTGACAAGGGATCCCTAGTGCTTTAAATGCATGTATAGAAATTGCGTCAAATTTGCATGCAAAAAGGAAAATGAAGATCAGAAGAAGGTTCGTTATAAATACACACAATCATCAGCCAAAGCTAAGGAACGAATTTTACAAAGTTAAAATACTGAAGTAAATATGCAATCGGAGTAACCGTGACCTTTATAATTTAAAGAAATATACACAGTTACAATAGAAGAATATGCATTCGGTGTTTATCGTGACTTTTGCAAAGCAGGACACAAAGAAAGTTAATGTCTTGATAGCAAATACCTATTTCGGTGCCTGCATTTGAAGACAAGTTCATTCCGCTTGTTCAGTAGGTTATCATCGTCGTGGTCCAAAACAAAAAACTTCTCGCTGAGACAGAGGTCGCACCTTTTCGTTACTTGGTTGAAGGGTTTGCAAAATGTTTTGATCTTCCACTTTACTATTGGGTTGAAACCTGCTTCCTTCAGCCTCCAATATTCCTTAGACAGTTCAGTTTCATGCTTGTATTTTTCATTGGAAAACGACTTCTTGTGGTTAGCGTATCTAAACTTGAATGAGCTCTCGCAAATACCCAGATATCTTCTATTCTGACCATTACAAGTAGGCTAATTTGGGGCTCATACACAATGTTGTTTGCCAGACATTTATTTTGCAAAGGGCATTTTGCCCTTCACGATAAACACTTACGATATCACACTTTGCAATTCACGATAAACAACGAATGCATGGTTTTCTATTGTAACTGTGTATATTTCTTTAAATCGTATAGGTCGCGGTTAGTCCGATTGCATATTTACTTCAGTATTTTAACTTTGTAAAATTCGTTCCTTAGCTTTGGCTGATGATTGTGATGACATGAAGCTTTTCCTCCAAACTTCGGGTATATATATATATACATTGTAATGTATATCACACCTGGACTGCTTTTCATTTTTTTTCAAATCCAGGTCTATATGTAGGAGTCCATGGCCATGTCTTGATCACTGGTAGTAACAGATAATGGAGAGATGAAGAAATCTTTGATTGACTTTTATTGAAGTCTATGAAAGTTTGCTCTCTCAATATATTTTAATTCATGGAAAGTTTGAAAGTCTAGGAGTGTTTGCAAATGTGAAAAGATTTGAAATTCAGATTTCTATCTAGAAATGATTTGAAACATAAGTTTCCCAATTTATTCATTTAACGGATTCTCAGGCTGGAGTGGCGACGATGGTTTATGGCTATCTGGTACGGTGAGAATTCGATGTGAAATTGGCGGGCATGAAATGGTGCATTCTGCACCCTTCAATGCCGTGCGATAATACATTTCAAACTCATTTCAGTCAAAGAAATTTTCTATGACCTTCAAAGCAATCGAGAGTGAAATACACAGAATATCGTACAAGTGACTGTACAATATATCAATCATGCCTAGATTTTGAAAGCATCAACGGGTCGTACAGCCGAAGTGGTGCTATGAGGCGTGCAATGATTCATGCACATGAAGAAGTCTGTGGAAGTTTCTGGCTACATATATAGATAGTGGTGTTTAATTCAGAAACCGGTAACAACGACGATTGTTGCTGGCTCTGGGACGGCATCAATGAAATAAAGCCTCATAGCATTCACTGCAATGCCTATTATCTAGTATTGTTGAATATGTCTATATCTGGTCAATGTAATTAAACATTTAACATTTTCTTGTTTATTATGTTAACAATGAAAATGTTAATTTACTGTTTATTCATTTAATGAATTGAAGCCGTTTAACATTAGATATTTAACATTATCCTCTCAGTCTGTGAAGGCAATCTGCAATGATAGTAAAAATGTCGCAGGACAATATTTTTTTCATAGAAATATTCGCATAATCACATTGGTTACTGGACATTTGCCATGGATTTAGAGGATAAGCTATTCTATGAATCCAGCGGGCAAGAAAATCGTAGAAATCCTTCTACATTTTCTTGCCTTTCTGGCTTCATAGAATACCTATTATCTTCTTATCATTACCTTAAACGGAATATCACAAATCAGTCTGTCATCACCGAACAGGATCGGCGCACACCACTGCGAATGACCCAAGATTCTCTATCTTGAGCTAATCTTGTCCAGTACTGTCCTAAAGAGTCGCGTCATCTTGTAGCTGGTCGACCCGACGAGCGCTTCATTTCCAACGGAATCCACTCGGTTACGCTCGTGTTCATCGGCTGAGGTGTCCGGCCCATCTCTTCTTCGACTTGTCGGCCGAGTCGACCGCATCCGCCACCCTGGTTTTCGCCCGAAGCTCCTCGTTGACGCCAGCCATGCGGCGCTCAATCGCGCGCTGAGTGATTGCAAGTTTCTGCCGGTCACCGTAGTCATCGTCCACGTTTCAGACCTATACAGCATAGACAGCAGTACACTGCTGTTGAAAAGATTACCTATGATGTTAGGATCTATGGAATTGTTACTGGCTACCTTTGAAATCGAGGTATAACTGACCCAGGCGGCCCTCTATCTACGTACCAAGTCGCGGCCATTTTTGTGATCCATTGTTAACTCTTGGCCGAGGTACACATAGCTGTGAACCTGCTCAATCTGGTTTTGGTCAAGAGAAATGGTGGCGTCGATGGCTTTATCGCTTCGCATCCACTTAGTTTTACTAAAGTTAATTCTGAGTCCGACGGTAGCGCCTGCCGTGTTGAGTTCTTCTAAACGCCTCTGCACGTCCTTCACCGAGTGGCCCAGCAGAATATCGCCGATGAGAAATACTTCTATGCCTAAGATGTTCATTTCATCGATATCTTCGTTACATGTCTCCGTAAATCTATGGTCTGATTCATTGATATGATTGCTTTGAATATAGTTTCCATGATTAGTCGCGATGTATACATGTATATTCAACAATATCTATATATCGCCATATACTCGCTTCGCTCATTCTATATTTTCTATGTCGTATCAGGGACTACTAAGATATCTATATAGCTAAATAGCTATAAGCTAATAGGTAATAGCTATAAGCTATATAGCTATAACGCATAGTTTAGTGCAGATATCTCTGGTCTTCCAATGATCTCAGTGTGTTATATGAAAAAATATCACACGAAAATTTTCATGAATTCCTATATGACTAAATATCACATATACATAGTTTGAAGAGCCGGGGTTCAAAGGAAACGGTCTGTTAGTGTGTCGCTATAAGCACATAAAAGAATTGCCTCATAACTTTGCGAAATAGATGCTTGGATTGAAAGCTTGTTTGTTTCTTATAATAGGTTCCATCGACGAATTCCATCTTAATTGGGCGCATACTGTCCATTGATGCCACTGTCCATTGATGTTGATGCCCCTCTTGGTGAGTAAGCAATCCTCCATAACCTGCAACAGCAAGATTTCACGACTTCAGTCTTGTGTATTGATTAAATCGCGCAGAATTTTCTTCAGTCATTGAGCAACCCGAAGGACAAGTTTGATTCTTGATGCTGCTATAAGTTCACTCATTTTCAGAGGAAGTCATAAAATGTACAATGTTTATCTGAGAAAAATTTGAATGTCATCAGAGTTAGACGGACCATTGAACCATATACATTTTATCAAGCTTGAGTCATGCTATCTTGAATATGATATGTCATGCTATACTTCAAGAATGTCGAGATTCACAATTTTCTTGTTTTCCATGCCCGTCATTGGGATCTGAGTAGTAAGTTAGAAAACAACAATTTGACACCATTGACGTACATGTAGTGGTAGGCTATAAACAGAATTGATGGAAATTCTCGTCGTATTCATGTGCTAAATGACTCGAATGGAAATGAATGGATTTGGATATTTCCGTGGACTTCTGCATGGATTTCCATAGCATTTAGAAATCCATGGTAATTGCCTGATATATTCCGTGTATTATGTACATAACAAACGGAAACCATCAGATACACACTGTGAATTACTGGTAAAACCATAGAAATTAACAATACCATAGAACATAGAAGTAGATAATAGTACACTAGAATGGAAGTTTGATATCTTGCCTATCTGCAATGATGGCACATGGAAAAATCTATGGTTTGTAGATCAGATTCGATCTAAAACATTGTATCATAGTCAAACTATTTGCCAAGTTGGTTGTGGAAGTTGTTGACAGCAAATCACAGGATCTTCATAAAGAGAATTCTAGTGAGATGGTGGTATTGTACCATGTGAAATAGCCTACTATTCCATGGATTAATATACTGTGTCTATTTGTAGCAGTCATTCACAACTATTATACAATTTTTCAACACTGGAATACGAATTAAAATATGGTTCCCAGAGTCATATTGAAAGTGGTTGCTGTACTGGTTGGAAGATCTCAAGAATTCACAATTAAAATTTCTAATTATTGGATAATTTCTCGGTCAAGCGGTTAAGAGACCTAGTGCTTTTCTGGAATAAACATACTGACAGCTTCTTTACTTACAATCATTTCTCAGATAAATAGCATGTCGCTGGAACTCTAATGACTTATGTGAAATAGTTTGATGATATTTTGGCAGCTGATATTCGAAAATTTTGAAAATTGTTCAAATGTAAAGAACAGGGGAACTATAAAGTAAAATGAATGCCCAAAGGTTTATTGGCCTCTGATTTCAAGCTGGAGTAATGCATGTTCTGTAAATCGACATTACAAGTTGCATGTGTCTGATTATACTCTTGATATATTATAGGAGCGATATTTCAAAATGATGAACGTACAGAACGTTTTAAAGGATTTCCTTCTTTGTCATCCTGTCGCCGCACCATTTTGTAAATATATTATTGCTTTTGTGTACCTGATCTTTGGACAAGGGCCAACAATCCACATCACAAATTGGCTTGATAAATATAAATGCCAATCAGAAAACTTGGAAACCAGCTCGAACAATTTGCATTTTGCCCCAACTAAGTTCCCCCGGGGTGTGCCATAATTTTCATGCAATTTCCATTCTAGGACTTTCTATGGTATTGTTAATTTCTATGCCATAGAACGTCCTAGAATGGAAATTGCATGAAAATTATGGCACACTCCGGGGGAACTTAGTTGGGGCAAAAAGCAAATTTTGCGAACTGGCTTTCTTGTTTTCGGGTTGGCATTTTTAATTGTCAAGTCAATTTGTGATCTGGATTGCTGCCCCTAGTCCAACGATCATGTACACAAAAGCAATAATGAATTTACAAAATAGTGCAGCGACAGGACGACAAAGAAGGAAATCCTGTAAAACGTTCTGTACGTTCATCATTTTGAAATATCGCTCCTATAATCAATCAAGAGTATAATCAGACACAAATGCAACTTGTAATGTCGATTTACAGAGCATGCATTGCTCCAGCTTGAAATCAGAGGCCAAGAAATCTTATAGTATTCATTTTGCTTTGAAGGATACCCCTGTTCAATATATTTGAACAATTTTCAAAACCTTTGCATGCTTTCGAATATGAGCCTCCAAAATAATATCATCATACTATATCACATAAGTCATTTAGCTATTAATTGAAAGGTTCCAGCGACATTTCATTTATCTGAGAAATGACTGTCGCTAAAGAAGCTACCGATGTGTTTATTCCAGAAAACTGCTAGGTTTCTTGACCGCCAGAAGGAGAAATTATCCAATAATTAGAATTTTTTATCTTTGAATTCTTGAGATGTTCTTACAACCCGTACACCGACTACTTTAGATATGACTCTGTGAACCAAATGTCAATTCGTATTCCACTGTTGAAAAATTGCAAAATTGTTGTCAATGACTGGTACAAATAGACGCAGTATATTAATCCATGGAATAGTAGGCTATTTCACATAAAAGAATGCCACCATCTCACTTAAAATTCTCTTCATGAAAATCCTGTAATTAGGTGTCAACAACTTTCACAACCAACGTGGCAAATAATTTCACTATGATACAATGTTTTAGATCGAATCTGAGCTACAAACCATAGATTTTTCCATGTGCCATCATTGTACATAGGCAAGATATCAAACTTCCATTCTAGTGTACTATTATCTACTTCTATGGGTAAAACTATGCGTTATGACAAATATCATACGTTAAACTATGCCAGTTTATCTAGTAATGTATTTTTTGCTATCTAGAGATCTCATTAAATCCCGTAATATCCCTGTCCCTGTTAAAACGAGGGGCAAATTAACTACGCTTAAACTATGCCAGTTTATCTAGTAATGTATTTTTTGCTATCTAGAGATCTCATTAAATCCCGTAATATCCCTGTCCCTGTTAAAACGAGGGGCAAATTAACTACGCATAGAAATCCCTCATATTGAAAAGAAGTGCATAGATAACCTCCCTGAATAGAGATCAACTATAACATTGTTAATCTGTCCCTCCCCGAATAGAGATCAACTATAACATTGTTAATTTGTCCCTACCCGAATAGAGATAAACTGGCATAGTTTAAAACGGTTAAAGGAGTTTCATTGATATTTGCTGAGATATCTCGGCCAATTATCTGTCAAAATTCCCTCGGGCTATGCCCTCGGGAATTTTAACAGATAATTGTCCTCATTATTTCAGCAAATATCAATGAAACCTCCTTTAACCATTACATATTTTCAAGCATTATCCTAAAACAAACTCCGGCCTGCGGCCGTCGTTTGTTATGTTGATAATGCTTTCAAATATCGTTACATATCCTATACATAGCTATGAGCTGGTCGTAAGGACATCGTATCAACCATAGACGTCGCTATAATATCTAGGAGTCTATGGTATCAACATTGCTACAATGTAACATGGATATCCATGAATGTAGCATATAACATAGAAGTAAATAGTAGTGTACTTTCTATGGTATTGTTAATTTCTATATGAAATCTTTTTGTTTAGAACAACAGGAAAATAGGATGAAATTATTAAAAGTCACACCTTATTGCATGGTGCCTTTTACGGCAAGCCCGAAAATTTCAGTTCACCGGCTCCGATCACGCCTGCCGATCTCAGCAGGAGAGCCCTCGCGTTTGCGAGCTGTAGGTTAGGTTAAGGCGACCAAGAACGCCTTTCTCTATTCCATCTCGCGATGTAAGGGAGTGGAGGGATAGGCGAGATGAAATGCGCTTCAAAGTGTTCTTAGCCAATTCCTAATTAAATTAGGAAATTAATTAATTTCTTAAATTAAATTTCTTAGTTAATTTCTATAGCATATAATGACATAGGAATTGGAATAATATCATATTCAATCTATGAAGAAAATGAGAAGTCCATGAATACATGCGATGTGTACAAACTTATGATACACTTTGTGTAATGATCATAGTAATATGTTGTCATAGACATGAAGGATGAACCTGCTGACTTAGAAAGCCTTACAATATCATGCACTCTGGATACGAAATTGAAGCTCCATAAAAATGACATTTCATAACACAACTAAGGAGATTTCCTTGAACGTAACTGTGATAATACATTAATTTGGTTGTCAACGAAATATCCGTTCATCGCATCGACGAAAAATGTGACTCTCATCAAAATACATAATTTTAAATACAATGAGAAGAAAAGTTTGTATTACAAAATTCGCGACCAGCAATCAACAATATGACAACAATGATTCTTGCAATAACTGTCTTCATCATATTGTGTTGCAGCTTGGAGCTTCTATTCAGCAGTTACACATGCTTTTAAATGAAAAAACTGCAACTAAAAGACTCGACGCCATTTATTACCCTGCAAATGCACACAATTTGGAAAATATCAATATGACTTCTGCAGATCCTAATTCAGCATGGACCACACATTCTACTATGGCATGCGCAAATTTGAAAAATAGTTGGGGCGCATGGTCACAAAATCGTAAGCAATTCGAGAAAGTCAACTTCGGCATTCAGCCGTTTAATGGAAAACCTGTATCATGTAAGTATAAAATTGTGAAATCAAAATTGATTTTTCAATGACTTACTAGTTGACTAATGCTCACAGTATCAGGAATCTAATAGTAGTAATTGGCATTCATCGTGTAGGCTAAAGTATTCAATTAATTAATTAAGGTTCGAAGGTGGATCGTGGGTTCAGGAAGAAATGATAAAGTGAAAACGAAGCGTAAATACACTGTAATAAAGGTAGGTCTAAATCAGCTCCGATTTTTGATTATCCGAAATTGTAGTGCGAGCACTAAAATTTTAAGTGATTCAATTATCATCAGAAAATGAATTCAATTCTCTTTCATAAAGGATTTAATTGTTGCTCAACAAAATGAATGCAAAATTATTATTTAAGTGATTATTCTAAATGAATTTCACTTCAAAATTGGCCAGTGTTGACTACGCAGAGAAAGGAATTACCAAGGAGATCTACATATCTATACAAACACGGGAGGGAATTTATCCATTTCAGTGGACAGTCAATAAGTCAATAAGTCAATAAATGTTTATTTCCAAATACTTTGGGAAACATGGAAAAATATGAGGAACATGTGTGTGAACAAAAACATTCGTGTTTCAAACACAACTATTGAAACTCAGACATCAAAAGTACATTTCAAGTGTGCGGTCAATTTCAACAATAAAAGAATTCGTATTCAGGAAGGAGAGGAGAAAAATTTGCTTCTAAATGTCATTCAGTTTGTGTTCTCTGTAGTAGACTGTCGCAACTCTTTAGCTTTTTGAAGAAATTTAGCAATGCATTTAAGATTATTTGGAATATGCGTGTTCATCAATTTGTAGAACTCAGTTGTACTTTTGCAGTGGCATAATATCGGTGCTAGTTCCTGTCGTAATTTCTGATATCTTGAACATTCAATCATAAAATGATGCAAATTTTCTACCCGTGAATCACTGCATTGCTCACATCGACGTTCTTCATACCTCAAACGATTTCCATAAATGCCGGTGATAACTTCTAAGTTGTGGTTTAATGCTCTATACTTCAGTATGATATTGATATAGTTATAATCGATATCAACATTTAGATATGACTTAATAGTATCGTCAAACAGACATAACTCCAAATAATTTAGCCCAGAATGGCTGTTTTTTGCTGAAGACATCCACTGCTCCCTATGATAATCAGCTAGTCGACCTTTTGTAATCCTTAAATATAATTGTTTATCAACAATGAACTGTGTATCCCATAATTCAGATAGACTGAGTTTTGTAAGCAATTGCTTTATTCGCCAGCACCATGTGTATCTACTATCGTGTCCGTTTGAAATAATATTTGAATAAATCGCCTTGTATGCTTCCTTTATGATGCTTCTGTCATCGCTTGTAATGATTCTTATCCAATAACATATTGCTGATTTATAAAAATGAAAACTCATTGGATGTATTCCAAATTCACCTATGAGACAATAATTTGGAGTATTCCGCTTTAAATGATGATACCTTTTATAAAATTGAAATTGCAGTTGATCTAAACTTTTTAAATTATTAAAGAAACAAAATTCTGCACAGTATTTTATCTTCGATAAAGTCAGCATTTCAAATGTATTTTTTAGAATATCTCCACTAACTTGGCCAAATTCTCTAAGCTGTTTAGCTGTTAAATATGCAGCTTGTTTACCTTTAGCTGTTAATTGTTCCAAATGGCATTTATTATTTTTTGATATCCACATTCCTAAGTATCTGTATTTGTCAACAACTTCAATGGACACCTTTCTGTTATTAAGATTGATATCTAATTTACTCAATTTAGCGCTGATATTATGAGTCATAATCTTAGTCTTGTCATAATTGATGCTGAGTCCATTTTCTGAACAAAACTTGTAAAGCGCTACAATTTGATTACTCAAGCCACGTTTGCTCTTACTCATTAACAGTATATCATCAGCATATATGAGTGATGATACCTCGAAATCAAATACTTTTATTGGGTCAAATTTGCTTTTGTCAGCATCTAAGATATGAATTAAATCATTTATATAAATACTAAATAAAGTTGGCGATAACGCGTCACCTTGGGGAATTCCATTCTCAAGTTTGAAGGATTGTGTCTCGTTGGCATCAAAAAGTACTTTGTATTCTTTGTTTATGATAGTCTTAACTATCAATGATATAAGCTTGCATTTAGGTATCAGACGCTTCAATTTAACAATCAATCGCTTTTTGGGAATAGAATCAAACGCTTTCGATAAATCTACGAAGCACAAGAACAAAGGGCGTTTCATATTTTTGTAAATTTGCATGACTTCTTTGATAATTAATATATTATCCAATGCAGAACTTCCTTTTTTGAAACCGGTTTGATTCTTCTCTATAACTTCATTTCTAAGCAGCCAATCATTTAGTCGTGCATTAATTATTTTTGTTAGAATTTTCTCTATACAAGATGATAGATTAATAAACCTATATGAATTGGGATCATTTTTACTTCCTTTTTTAAATATTGGGGAAATCCAACTACTATTCCAAGGGATTTCATCAGGTTTGCTTAACACGTCATTATATATTTTTTCCAGAGTTTCGACTGTTTCGTTTTCACATGACTGTAATACTTCGTAGACAATTTTGTCTGGACCACTTGTTTTCCGTAGCTTTGCTTCTTTAAGAGCATTTTTTATTTCAGTTTGTGTTATTCTACTATCTAGATGATCAATGCTTAACCAGGCTTTAGAAATTTTTGGTACATATTCATGAGATATATCTATGTTTCTTGACAGTTTGGAGTCGTTGCTTATAATATGGTTACGAAATTCTGAAGCATTTAACCTACATTTTCTACGTTTCAGCCTTGCAATATCCTTATTTTCATTAATTAGCTGCCAATATCGTCTATGATCATGATTCATTTGTGCATTTTTCAAATGTATTAGCCCATTTCGCTTTTCTTTTCTTCTATCCACTTTTACAATTTTATTCAAAATTCTTTTACTTTCCATCAGTCGAATGAGATTTTCATTTGTAGGGAATTGTTTCCAGCGAGATACATTTCTTTTATGATTTTTTCTAAATTCTCGTGTCTCACTTGATAGAACTACCTTTCGATTTTGATTTTTAGTGTTCATGATACATGATGAATTAATCGCATTTAGTTCTTTATAAATAGAAATAACTGACAAATTATTTTCCAGAATTTTTTTATTCAAATTTTCACATTGTTTTGTAAACTTTTCATTATCAAAGCAGTCAGAAACATCGTTTGTCCATTTATATGGTTTTATCAATTTGTTTCTATGACACATTCCATTAGAAAGCTGCTCCTGTTTCGTAAACTCCGATTTCAATTCAATTTGAAATTTGATTTGCATTGGGGAGTGGTCTGTATAAACAACTGGCTCCATTATTTGAAAATAAGTAAGATGATTTATCATCGATTCAGATAAAAGAAGGTAATCAATCACGGATTTTCGTACTTCATTATTTTGATATCTATAATATGTGCATCTACCTTCAGAATTATTTTCCAATCTGCCATTTGCAATTATCAGAGAAGTCTCATTGCAAAAATTTATTAAGTCTCGGCCCATTGTGTTTATCATTAAGTCGTCTGATTTTCTATCAGAAAGTCCCAAGTTGGAATAATTGGTTTCATTACCAATTCTACCATTGAAATCGCCGATCATTATGATGTTTTTCATTTTAAATTGAGTCATGTATTGTTCAATATTTTCGTATAATTCTCGGTCTTTATAATTTGAATCGCGATTGTCCACATAGCAAACAATCAAGAATAGATCCTGCAGATTATTCCAATATGTGCTACTTAATTTGAGTATTTGTAAATTACCTTTTTCTTTAACCAAATTTTCAACATCTGGCTGTGAAATATAATCAATCTCTTTTACGAATATCGAAACACCTTTTATATTTCTCCCACGATTATTATTTTTTTTCTACATTTGTGTGAAAGCTGGAGTAATTTCCTTGCAGCGATTGTTCATTGTTAACATTTAAGTGGGTTTCCGTAAGACATATAATATCAGCATTTTGTGTATCCTGTAAGAAATCACTATTTCTAGTTTTATTCTCATTCAATCCGTTTATATTTACATAGAACAATTCTATATTCATAAATTTTCGTTGTTCTCTTTCATCCTTTCCTATTATTTCATCCTCCCCTTCCTCCAACTTATCAAAAATATTGATTATTATCGTAGTCATTACGTGCTGAGTAATATGCGTGTCTGTCATCATGTGTTCTGTAGTGATTGTTTGGTTGTTCTTGATGATTTGGTGCTGCATGTCTGTTTCGGTCATTAAATTGATTATCTTGCCATTGGAAATTTCTGTTTTCATAATTTTGTTGATGTGGTCTACCATTTGTTCGCTGTCTATAATAACGATTTCTTGGAATTCTTCGTTCATTTGTCCATTCATAGTGTCTGAAATTTTGCCTGTTTCTTTGATATATTATTGGTCTTTGATGTAATATCGGCCTTCCGACATAGCGGTTGGTGTTGTACCAGCAATACCACGATATATGTCCACGTCTTCCACAAATGTAGCAAGATTTAAGTCATTCTGGATTTTGATGTCGACGCTGGGACGTTTGATGGACCTCTTGTTGTTGAGCTTTGTTATCTGCTTGGATTTGTCGATGAGTTTGCTGTTCATTTCGTAATGGTTGGTCACGTAGTGCAGATGCTGGAAGGAATGATGCATAGCGTGCATTTGGTGGACTCAATTGTACAGTTCGGAAACGGTCTTCATGCAAAGCCTTTACAGTTGAATGCATTTCATCGATGTTATCACTTATTTTTCTTATTTTCAAGTTAATTTCTTTCAAGGAGTTGTCAATATCTTCAATTGCATCATCTTTATTTGTATCATCGTCATCAGTTACTTCGTTTTCATCATCAGTTTCCTCACATTGGTTTGTTTTTGCTATAGTCGTGTTGATTTCCGCAAACCGAGCTTGAATGATGTCTGCTTTGAGCTCTCTAATCTCCTTATCATTTTCTTTCATCTGTAGTTCGTGGGTCTCAATCGATTTCAGCAGATCCTCTCTTTCTCGCATGTGCTTTTTCTTTAGCTTTTCCATCTCGGCTTCATAATCGTGTTTTTGGCTGTTCTGTTGATTTTGATGTGATTCAATATGTTTTGTAATGTTTTGAATGTCTGTAGGATAGCTGCTGTACATACAAATTTCACACGTGTACTTGCGCTTTGTTTTTAGATATTTAACAAATTCATATGATGGTAGGCTAGTACAACATGAATGAAAGAGTCTGTCACATTTATCGCAAACCACATGGATGTCCAATTCAGATATCACACTTTTGCACACTCCACATCGTCGATCGCCTGATTCCGCTGGAGATATCGGTTGTGACATAATCATATCGTATTTACACAAAATTTAGATTAGATTTCTATGTACAATAGCAATGAAGAATGCAAAGTCACTGATATCTTACCTATTGTCTAGGTAATTGTCGTAAAAATCAATACAAAGTTCAATAGAAAGTCTGGAGGTTGGCGTGAAATTGCTGCTTCAACAAAGACAGTGAAGTCCGCTCACGAAGTTCAACACGATAGGGGGTTGTGAATAAATGAAAAATAGCTACAAAAAAGCAAAACGTTAGAAAACTACAATAAAACTGACACCAAACGACTAGAAATGCAACAAGGATTATTACAGTACCAAAAACTACGAAAAACGGTTATCTACAACTATGATTATAATGAAAATTCGACTAAATGACAGGAGCTACTGAAAACACGACCGCACGCTAACATGAATGGATCAATGTTGAAGGTCTGTCAGTCGCGTAGCCAGGATTTCATTTCCGGGGGGGAAAACAATTGCGGCTTAATTAATATAAGCCCATACTCAATAATTTCGTAAATCAGAAGGAAGCCCGAATATTCATTCGTATGAATATTTCTGATTTGATTATGATCTGATTTTTTCTTTTATTGATCATTCATGATGCACGATTAACATAAAATCATACAGCATATACAAGTTTATACATAATATCTTCAGATGTGGCATTAAATCCTTTTGTAAACATTATGCCTTCAAGCATGTTCATGTAAACCTACAATACGTATTTTGCATACCTTGGTATAAAGTTACAAAATTGCAAAAGTTAAATAAAATGTACATGATATGATATCGGAAAGAGATCATTTTGTTGTAAAGTCTTTCTTTATTTGAGCCGCAAACGAGTGTCATGATACAAGCCATATCGAGACGTCCGTGACAGCACAACTAGTATCGGCGCCTGACTGACTACCTGACTCACAGAAATGAACATCTCCCGCGATCGTTGCGCAACAGGGGACATGCGAAAATGAACCAAGCGCGCTACTGTAGGATCTCAGATTCTCACATTAAGGAATTAACAATTCGACATAGAATGATGCTGATATACCTCCGTATAAAACACAAAGATTGTTCCCCGCCGCTCAGATTTCAATTCGGGTGGGTCAATTCATTCAGACCTCATCTCAGATTTCAATTCATGTCCCCCTTGTTCCCCCCTTGGCTACGCCACTGAGGCCTGACACTACATGACTACATGACAGGGCATAGAAATTAAAGTGGAAGTGCGGATTAGCTCTAAACGATTCTCTAAACGAGTCTACAGGCGATCTTCTGATTTGATTATAAATTTTCAAAAGTGACAATCGTTGTGAATGATGTATCTTTTGCGTTCAATGAAGTCACTGGCCTGACGCTAAAGAACAACAACATATATTGCCCCTTTATTAAGAATAGTCTGTTCCAGTTCATACTTTTATGGTTTAGTTTAATTAGAACATCATTTGACAATCGGAAAAACTTAATATTGTTTATAAATCCTTCATTTATGTAGGACACTTTCAGGCAGTTACGCGCCCTCAAATGTCCTACATTGTTGCCCTCAAAAATCCATGTTAATATTACATTGTTTATAAATCCTTCATTTATATTGAATAACAAAACATCATCTACGTAGACCATCACAGTGTAATGAAGTTAATATCGTGTCTATCCTCCTTCTGCTCGAATCACTGCCTCAAGACGTCTCGGCATTCTCCATGAGGAATACTTCCCAGACTCATCACAACTGATCCTTCAGATCCCTAATGTTGCGAGGTAGCTGTTAATGTTGCTGCACCTTTCGGTCAATTGAGTCGCCGAAATGTTTGATTGGATTATATTCCGTTGTTACAATCTTTCCCTCCTTGTATTCCATTTTCCGTTCGGAAAATGTAATCTTAATGAGATTTTCCTACATGAAAATAAAATCCAAAGTTACGGCTTTTGATTTCCTAATCGGAAACTAATATCTGGTTTTAATTTCTTGTAGGGAAATGAAACGCCTGCTTCTTTTTCCGACTGGAAACTGAGTCCTAAGGAAAATGCATCTCATAACACCGGGTACAGTGCATCTTCGATTATCCGGACGGAATTTTAGAATCCGTTCGGTTCTCTATGACTCCATCAAAACATGCAAATGAATCGAATGTTCATTTTAGCATTGCTCTCCTCTGCAGGTAATACATACACAAGGTACTTTTGCTTTACCTGCATCTCATTGGCTCAATATACGGTTCTCCCCTTTCTCTGAGCCAATAGGCTAGTAGGCAAGCACTTGTCTGATTGGAGCTTCACTGGGTACGCATTGATAGCGGAGATACAGCTTTGATCATCGCTTTCCATTCATTGATAGCGGAGACACAGCTTTGATTATCGCTTTCAATTTATTGTCTTAGTACGGACAGCATGAACTTTGCAGGAGAAAAGCGAAAGCGAGTTGTTTTAACAATTGCAGATAGGCTTGCTAATTGTGATGCACTTAAGAAAAAGAGCTCTACTCCTACTGAACTTGCGAAAAGGTATGATGTTGGAACGTCTAAAATATCGGATATTAAGAAGTCGGAATCAAGACTACGCGTCTTTGTTTCGGAAAAATCGCAAATAGATCTGAAGGGACCATTGATATTGTGATTTAGGACGGGAGCTACTGGCAATTTCTTCCTAATTTCGCGCACAAACGGCTTAATAGCATGGATTTGTAGATCTTGAAACGCTGAATACAAAAATCAAATTCTTGAGGGTCACAGGCAGTCGCTTTCGGCCATAGGTAAGGTTAAAGGATTCGCATTGGAATCCAATGGTAAAATTCAAGAAGTATCTATGGATTGTAAAACATTTGGCAATTTTCGTACGTTTTCTTTTGTAGAAAAGAAACTATCAGAATGCCATGAGGTTTGAAACATGATCGAGTTCAGAACATCAACTTCGATATAAAAGCTGAAGTGAGCAACATGATTCTACAAAATGAGGAAAATCGCCAAAATTAAGATAAAACATAAAATCTACTCATTTAGCAATTTTTTTCTATAGATCCGTTTGAAGTTTTCAAAAACTCCCTGATCCATCGGCCATGGACAGCTAGAAATCTATGGACTGATCGCAGATATCCAGGCAATACCACGGGAGGTCTATTATACCAGAAATCAAGTAGTCAAAAACAATTCTGCTTTATCAAACTTTATCGAAGATGGATGTGCAAAGAAAGTCAAAAAATGCCACACAGCTTATTTGTTTTGCAGTGATTTTCTTCTCTTATGCTTACTTTCTGAAGATTCCATTGAGAAGTTCTTTGCTACACAGTAAAAAAACATGAAAACTCTCACGAGAGCGTCATATCCCTTACAACATAAAATATTCCCTGAAATTACTTCATTTATCGATTCGTCAGTAAATCACTCGTTTTGGAAGTTTCACAAAAATACATCTCGATGCCTATCGAGGACCAAAATCTCAGAGAGCAGCATCTGGCTATTTTTCATTTCATCAAAAAATACACCAATATTTCAAAGAAATGCAATGCAAAAATGACTCGGATGACACAATTATCTGCTGTTGACTGCATTTTGATACTGTGTGACAATTTTATCAACAGCATCAAACAGTGGAAATTGAGCTTCAGAATCAGAGACAAGAAGGCGATTGTATTCTTTGCATTGTTTGCCGATACTTCTTGCAACTTAGCGCGGAATATAATTCAGAATACGCTTGCTGCTTGAATCGCTTGAATCAATAGGCCTATATGCATCGGGCTCTTTATTTAATTTGGATATCATCATATTCGATACTTAATTTATGTCTTCGGCACGTGGAGATGATTTAGCATCGAGACATTCATGCATCTCGTCAAAAATTGAATTCGAGTCCTTCATTAAAGAAACAGCTTTAATTCGTTTCTTATTCTGCAATATTTGATTGATTGACTGCTCTACGACAAAATTCAACGCTACGATGTTTATCAGAGTCAGGATCAGATCCACACAAATATTCTTTCATTGTCGACACAACGATTCCGGATTACTGTAATTCCAAATGTTATTATTCAATTTCAGGAAAACAGCTCAAAAAGACGGATCGACTAGCGATTCAATAGGTCAATGATAAAAGTCTTAAATGATAACACGTCTTTCCCAAATCTTTCTTCTATTTTTCTTCAACCGGTTTCAATTGACGGTCAGATAACTGCCGTCAATCTTCGTCAGGAATGCTATGACATCCCACTATGTAAAGTGCTAACCTCTCTTTTGTGTGCATCTATATCCTCTTGACACTATGCATGCTATGTTACAAAATAATTTTGAAAATTGTCCATCAGATGTTAATTGTAATATTTCTTCTTATACAATTTCCTGACGAAGATTGTCGGCAGTTATCTGACTGTCAATTGAAACCGGTTGAAGAAAAATAGAAGAAAGATTTGGGAAAGACGTGTTATCATTTAAGACTTTTCCTACGTATGTAATTCCAAATGTGTGATTTGAGGAATGCCCTCTGATTGACAACCTGAGAAACGAGCGGTGTCTTGCCCGATGAAGAAATATGTGAAAATTCGCTCTTCTTTATGATGACTCCTATGCAGGCAACGTACATCTCATCGTTGATAGTGATGGAACCAAGAAGTTTTGATATCTTTTCTACGGCGATCGCGTATGTCATGACCCGTCCGGTATAGTGCACTGTAAACCGCAGACCGACAATGATCCTACAAAATTACTGACAAAATCAAAAGACGATTGTCACCTCCAATATCCTGCGATATCCGACGAATTTGTAGGTTCTCCAACGACATCGAAACAGATGCTTTGTATGCAAATTTACTAAGCAAAAACTGTTGAATATTGATTGATTTTTTCGATTAGTGATTGCTTGACTTTTAGGCAATCTGTATTATTGTGTGGCAAAACCATGATTTATTTTGACATAATTTAATTAATTACCTGCATTTTTGATAGAATTTAACCAATGATTCATTGCTATTCATTTTGTCGCTTTTTGTCAGATATTGTAAGTGTTCAGTGGCAATCATCCTACAAGAACTAACAATGACCGACAAAATAGATTTTGTAGGATAAATGTCTGTCAATTGTCAGTCAACGGTTTGCAGTGTGGATACAAACCGATTAGGGATTTCAGTAGATGACCTTTGGTTCATCATCAAGTCAGATGTTAGCGAAGTATCGTCATCCTTCAGGAATGATTTAGGCAGTTCTTCGTTAGCCTGCAGCACCGCTGCTCTATGCTTCTCAGCTGTTGGTGAATTATCTACACGATGAGCCTTATAGGAAGTAAGGTTTTTAGGACAGTTGAGATCACTGATGGAACGGCACCGGATTTCAGTAGTCTTCGCTTTGGGTTCAGTCTTTCTCAGAATTTCGCGACATATTCGAGTCATTTCTCTGCTTTATAAAATCACCATCAACGAAATGATTGGAGTATAGCTGACTGTGAGGGAAAGCTGACTTTCCGATTTTTGCGACTTAATCAATTCCTTAAAATGTATGGATCTTTCGGAAATCGATGGAAAGCAATTGCATTGTCAGTTGAATTCGATGAGACAGAACCACCATCACAGCCCACTGTTGCGCGCTTGTTAACAATTTTTGCGATGTTCTACTGATTGTGTTTGTTATCAAAGCAGTGTTTCTGATATTAAAAATTTGTCTATGGATTTCAATGGCTTGATTATCATAGCTTTTGACATTGCATTATAGCAACAAAAATCATCAATACCATAGAAAGTCTACTTACATGATTATGGATTACACATGATTACTAGCAGTCTTTACTTTGATATTTTATAACTTTTAAAATGTCTATGTGTAAGATGAAATCATAGTCGCTAAATAATTTATAGGAAGCTATGTAAAATTATCATTGTTCAGACTATCTATAGTACTATTTTTTAATAAGCGGTCAACAATGTAATATTACAGTTTAGACAGCTGAACCGCAATATGCTATGAGGCTGAGGGCCGTCAGGCCCGAAGCCATAGCTTATTGCGGTTCCGATGTCTAAACTGTATTGTACCATTCTCTGTCTATCTCGTCAATGTAATCTTTTTGGTGTATAAATCTTCATAGTTCCCTGCTTTTTGCTATGGATATCAATGGTTTGTTCATAGAAGCATTGACATTTTATCATAGACTTCTTGATTTGCTTTGAGAAAACTATGTGTTACCGTGATATATTAAAAGTGGGTTATGAAATAATATACCACTTTTAATATATCACGGCAGGAAGTAGCAGCAAGCAATGGAGAGAAAGTTGCAGATAGTGTTACCATCTGATGAGTATGTAGAGGCAGTAAATAATAGCAAATACTGCAAAAACACCAGCAAGCAAACACAATATGCCGTTCATATGTTTGAGGAATTTCTAGAAAAAATTGACATGAGATTAAGCGTCATCATTGATCAACTGAAAGCACCTGTGGAATCCACAGTTGTCGATGAAGTGATGAGTAGATTTTATTTGTCGATCAGAAATGTCAAGAAATCCACCTTTGATGCACTCAGATATGGGCTGAAAAGATATTTTCAGGAAAATGCCGGTATCGACATTGTGAATGATCCAACTTTCTCAAAAAGTAAGGAAACAATGTTTGATTAAGAAGCTGAAGTCCGATGGCTTAGCTTTCACTTCACATTTTCCTGCTATATCCGAGAATGATGTTAAAAAAATTATTTCATCTCGATGATACGACACCATTCAAACTGCAGTATTTAACGTGGTTCTACATTCAGCTATATTTTTGTCGTCGCGGTGGAGAGAACATAAGAGATATGAAAGTCTCTGACTTTGAGATCCTAACTGATGACACAGGGCGCCAGTATCTGATAAAAAGCAAAGACGAAATGCAGAAGAATCACCGTGAAAATGATGTTGAACACAGCATTGGTGGCCGAGTATATGCAACAAACAAAGACAAGTGTCCTGTGAAAATATTTCAGTCATACTTGAAAAAGCTGAATCACTCTTGTGAGTTTCTGTGGCAAAAACCAAAAAATTCGTTCCTATGTTTCGATGAATATTGGTATGAAGCCCGACCAGTGGGGAAAAATACACTTGGTTCTTTCATGCCACATATCAGCAAAATTACTGGTTTGTCGAGAAGATACACCAACCATTCTGTGCGAGTGACATCATGTACCATCCTTGGTGAAACTTTTTCCGAGAACGAAATCCGCTCCGTATCGGGACATAAAACCAATAGTGCTCTTGGGATATACAAGAGAATAACCAACAAAAGGAAAAATGAAATGAGTGATCATATAAGCAACAAAATTGGTTGTTTTGATATCGCTAATTCTTCTTCTAGTGACTGTCTAGATGATCAGATTTGCAACGAAGCTTACGACCTGCATCTAAAAGAGTCCGAACTTGATCATGAACAGCAAGTCCGTTTAATTTTCAAAAATTGCAAAGTTACTGTGAACGTGTTCCACAAATGACTTCATGCCTTCCTTGTATTGCACCATCTACTGTTGAGAAATTAATATTATTGAATTGTTGATAAATTTCACTTTTTCCTGATCTTAGCGGAGAAGTTAGTAGGAGTAATGGGATGATATTATTTCAATTATTTCACTAAGCTAGTAGCACTATTAAAGTTATAATTAAAATTCAAAATTTGTGGCAAATTAATAAATAAATTTTCTACGGCAAAGTGTTTAAATGATCTATTGTGGCTGGAGCCTGGTACAATACTGTTATACCATAGTCTAGCGGGGTATATTAATATTGTGACACCTCAGCGAAATCCATAACCCCCTCAGCCTACGGCTTCGGGGGTTATGAATTTACTTCGGTGTCAAAATATTAATATACCCCGCTAGACTATGGTATAACAGTATAATATCGTGTTTCGGTTTTCTATGTAACTGAACTGCAATATGCCCATGAAGCATATTGCTGTTCAACATCATAGAATTCTAATTCAAATTTGGACTTAAATGGAATGATTAAAATGTTTTTCATATATCTACGTTCTTTATTCTGAACTGCAATATGCCAAACCGGCATATAGTGGTTCAGTATTTTAACTAAGGAAGATATACGAACCTAAACACAATGATGAAAAAAGCGGTCATGTCGGCTAAGGTAATTATGATAACAATAATGATAATTGGGAATATCATAGATTTATCAATTGAACCTCTATAAAATTTCACCGATGACTCTGATACATCCATGGACGCCTAGATATATGAAGCACACATAAGCTAGATATATTGTCTTAATTGACGCAGAATAAAATAAAATGAAATGAGATATGGTGCTTCATATATCTAGGCGTCCATGATACATCACACTCGGCATAGTTCTGTATAGTACCATAGATAACCTGAACAATGTAATTATATATGCCTATTTAGAGGTCAGCAATGATCCAACTGGAGGTCGCTTACGCGACCTCCAGTTGGATCATTGCTGACCTCTAAATAGGCATATAAATATAACATTGCCAGATCATAGACCTCCATTGTTACTGAGTAAGTAGGGTTGTCAGCCGATATTTCAACTATCATTTTTCTACGAAAGTCGTTTATATATCTCCAATTCCAAATTAGACGGCCTTAATGGCATGATTAAAGCCGTCCAATTTACTATGTAATACCATTGTTACTGAGTAAGTAGGGTTGTCCGCCGATATTTCACATGTCACTTTTCTATGAAAGGCGTTAATATATCTCCAAATCCAAATTATACAGCCTTAATTGCTTGATTAAGGCCGTCCAATTTGCTATGTACATGTAATACCATTGAGGTAAGAGCACTTCACCGCATATCTTCGCATTCCCAGTGATAATGACATTGAAGTGTAGAAAAGATTGATTTGAGTCTTTTGCAGATCAAAATCTTGGATTTTTGATGTCAGATTTTCGGTTCAGTAACAATGCATATATTACCTTTCAAATGATCAGCCTAAATCGTCTGGCGCTACGTGCCGACAATTTAGGCTGTCATTTGAAAGGTAATATATCTTCAGTGGTATTGGAAATTTGATAAATTGCCTTAGCGATCAGTCCAGGTGATTCTAGCTGTCCATGCATCGGCTAAATAAGAGATGTCACGCTCTCTGGAAGAAATGCTGCGCGAATATTACCATCAGACGATATCAATTCTTCTTCACCTGTATGCGCTGCAAAATTTCCAAAATAAGAATCGCCTTTGGTTCCACCTCCATCCTGCTTAAAGCAGAACAGACAAACGGTCGGCACACTCGGTAACCATTGGATGTAGTCTTCAGCTGCTTTTACATCTGCGCTGATTTTCTCACCAGAAATTGCGAGATTCAGTATTCCAAAGCAGGGCTGGATTTAATGAGGGCGAAAGGGGCGGCCGCCCCCTATGAATTTAAGTAGTAGTAAAATTGCTTTTTAGTTTCGCTGATAGCGTTCTTCGTCAAAATATTCACTAATGGAATACTGAAAGAAGGTTACATTTGTAACCCATTCACACATTAAGATTGTTCTTAATTTACGTGAATCTCTGAAAGTTTCTATCAAATTTGACTCCTGGGGCCTATTTCAATTTAAGGTACCTAAGCCTTAAGTACCTTAAGGTACCTTAAAAACAGCCTTAGTATGTTTCAGTTTTAATGTGTAGGTACCTTAAGGAAGTGCGTCATTTTGTAGGTGCCTTAAGGCGCCTCACCCTTAAGGAAGACACGTTCAATTGCTTTAAGGTACCTAAGCCACCTTCAAGGGACGTTTCAATTCAAGGTGAGGTAGCCTTACCTAAATGCTTTTATAGGTATTTAAGATAGCTACCTTATTGGATTGTATTAAAACCCAAATAGATAGAAGAAATTGCTACTTTAAGGGTAATAATTACTTCTTTTTTATGAAAGAATACATTGAGTATATAATTTCTAGGATTTAACCTATGTATTAATAGAATTGCCTGGCATTTAATTTAGGACTATTCAGTCTATAAATAAAAAGAGCCACGAAATTCATAATGATCTATTAGCACGAGGCCTTTCGTCCAATCTCAACGGGTGCTAACTTTGGACAGAAACAAATCTTAGATGCAAACTTAGATATAAAATTTGAATTATTCATAACAGATACTTAGGAAAATATAGAGATATCCTTATACATGAACGTAATAGAAATCAAAGCATAGCAATACTGAAAGACATAAACTATACATGTATAACCTAGTACTCATGGAAAGCATAAAAAATGAAAAAATGAAGAAATCTACCACGGAAGGAAAAGACTAGCTATAAAATCCTTTTGAGCACAAAGATCTGGACTCCTTCGTTTGATAATGAGGGCCTCTATAATTGAAAGGATGTCATACCGCGCGCACTTGTATATCACAGAAAACCTTCTTCTGGCATCAGTCGAGGAAGCATCACAAATTTGGAGATGTCGAGTAACACTGCTGGATGGAATATTTGTCGATCTTGGGGGACGCTTCTGAGGTTTATCAAGCCATTTTGGGACGTGTTCTGACACTCTCTCTCCAAGACATCTTGTCGTCCTCCTTGTCGTATTTTATAGCTAGTCTTTTCCTTCCGTGGTAGATTTCTTCATTTTTTCATTTTTTATGCTTTCCATGAGTACTAGGTTATACATGTATAGTTTATGTCTTTCAGTATTGCTATGCTTTGATTTCTATTACGTTCATGTATAAGGATATCTCTATATTTTCCTAAGTATCTGTTATGAATAATTCAAATTTTATATCTAAGTTTGCATCTAAGATTTGTTTCTGTCCAAAGTTAGCACCCGTTGAGATTGGACGAAAGGCCTCGTGCTAATAGATCATTATGAATTTCGTGGCTCTTTTTATTTATAAACTATCAAAAGGGGATTCATTTTTTAAACTATTCAGTCTGTCACTTATTCGGTTTGTTTAACGTAATGAATACACTAGGCTAATATCTAATCAATTTAGGTTTAAAGTACATGAAATATACACTTGTTATCTGAATTTAATTCTCGCTTATAGATGTTACCGAGGTCTAATTAAAAATAATTTGTCCAATGAATTCATTGCACAATATTGTTGCTTGATAGTAGAGTATGTTACGTTATTTCATAAATAAATAATAATACATGAATCCAAGATAATAATTTATTTCATTGAAATCAATGACATAACGTTCGTCAATCATAAATGGTTCATTAACCTAGCGGTCTTTTCCACGTAATACTCTCGCTTCGCCTGAAGTAGTTCCATTCGGATCTTGTGCTCTTTACGGTTTTGAAGAATTTCTTCTTCCAATTTCTTGCACGCTAGTTTTGCCACGTCAGATGAGGAGAAATGATTGCTCGATGAGTTTATCTGTTCACTACATGCGACAGAAGTATCCGTGTCCTGAGTTAACGTCGCATTCTCATCGCTGTAACCACAGTTTTCTTTATCTTCCTCCACAGTTACATTTGAACTTGTTGCACCTTTGATCTGTTCAAGGGATGGGTTATCCCGTCCCATGATATCCCAGCAAAGTTCCATTACTGGGTCTGTAGCCATAGGAGGTCCACCACCCGTTGCTGATCGACTTCGGCCAATCTTCGTGACATACTGCCGCAACTTTGATTTTAAGTTGTCCCATTTCTTTAGTATCTTCTCTACGGTAACAACATCCATTTTAGTTATATCAATGAAATCATCACACAATTGTTTCCAGCTTGTGGACTTATTATTCACAGTAAGTTTATTATCAATTTTACAAAATAAAGAATCACGTCTTTCTTGAATAAGGGATGGCATCGACAGGATTTGTTCATTTGAAAATAGGATGTTTGGCATGTTGGTAGATATCGCAGTTGTATCGGAACGTTGTAACGGAACTTGTATCAACCATTCGACTGTCAGGTATGACGCTCACAAGATATTATATTAGAAGAATACCACGTGTGATGACGCAGCCAAGTTCCCTAGCCCTCGAAAATGTAGGCTATTGTCCTTCCAAGTTCTTATTGTCACCCTTCCGATGTCAGTCTCTTTAGCAGGTGATATGACGTAGCCATAGAAATAAATTGTTTATCTGCCCTGCTGAATCAATATTTTGCCTGAATTTCATTCTTTAGGAGCTCAAACTAAAATGCTATGGACGAAACTATTTTGATCGAGTCAATCGAGTCTGCGGAAAAAATCGAAGGATCTTTTAACGTGCTCCCACGCCTGCCTCGATATATCAGTGATCCGTGTAATCCATTTGAACGATATAATGATGCTTTATTTTTCCAACATTTTCGATTTACAAAAGAATCAACAAAAGTTGTCATTGAAAAGCTTATGCCTTTCTTATCGGAGAAGAACTGTTATTGTAATAGTATTCCTCCATTTATGAGAATACTATACACACTGCACTATTTGGGCACCGGAAACTGTTTTTGGAATATTGGTAATGAAGAATCTGTTTCTACAACCACTGCGTGGCGTAGTATTTATGACGGCATTAATGCTCTCTGTAGAAATGAGTTGTACAACACTGGATTCCATGGTTTAACTTCGACAGTGCTCAAACAATGGCTACTCGCTTTCAACACAAATACCATTTAAGACGAGTGATAGCCGCGATAGATGGCACACACTGTCCTCTTCTACAACCATCAGTGCACGAAGCAGCATATATCAATCGCAAAGGATGGGCAAGTATCAATGTCATGGTTGTATGTGATATTGACTATGTTATTCGGTAGTTTGATTGCTCTTGGCCTGGATCAACTCACGACGCAAGAGTCTTGTCTGAATCAAGCCTCCCTGGATTAATGCAAGAACTAAATGGGTTTTCACTGATTGGAGACTCTGGATATCCGTGTCGGAATTGGTGCCTAACGCCTTTCCCAGCTAATATTCCTCTTGATTCAAATCAATTACGTTACCAGCGGCGTTTATGTGCAGCAAGAGTTCATGTGGAGCAAGCAATTGGCATATTAAAAAACCGATGCAGAATTCTACAACGACCGTATCGTTCCAAAGTTGACAAATTTGGTTTGGTATTCAAAGCCTTTTGTGTGATGAATAATATGGCCAGAAAATTCAACTTAAATGAACCCTCTGAAATGGAAAGTGAAACTTCTCTCGAGCAGCCGTCCGATAGCTTCTCAAGCAACACAGGAATCGGAAATGTTATACGAAACTCTTATGTAAATAGCTATTGTCGATCATAATTGTACTTGTACTCGTAAGCCTATAGTGTGTGATATGTAGGCTAATATAAATCATGTTAAGAAATTGAAGAGATATTTCTGAAAATAGGCTTTCGTAATTAGTATATTAAATACATCGTAACGGCAATGTTTGTTCAACCGATTTTTCATTACTTTTTCTACTAAAACATCGACAACGTTCATATCAATGATGTCGTCGTGAAGCCGTTTCAATTTCGTTTAAATAACATCAGTGACAAAAATTGTGATAGATTTTGCAAATTGAAGAATCAAATTTTTCCTGTAACCGGAGTTACTTGAATAATGTCATAATTTGTTTTTACATAAAACAAGTGAAACAATGTATCAAGTGATCTGCACTTCAAGCATTATAAGTGACGAATCTTTCTCTGTTGTTAATATTATAAGAGATTTCACTTGACTGAGTATAATAACGAGATCATACACGTAGATACCGTATCTATTTCACAGCGCGTTCGGATTTCCCTTTCATTTTATCTCTCTGTACATAGTGTGAAGCTTTCATGCCTGCCTCACACGCCCCTCGCGTCTCAACAATACCACCGCTTTGACATTATAACGTGACTCATTCATCACCTTAAGGTACTTAGGCTCCTTAAGGTACCTTAAGGAAGTGTCGTCTTTTAACCACCTAAAAACTGAAACAGACTTAACCACCTATGAAGCAGCTCCTTTTTGCTACCTTACCTTTAGGCACTTAAGGTAGTGCACCTTAAATTGAAATAGGCCCCTGGCCTAATTAAATTTCCACTTTCATCCTTCATCTGTAGACGATGCGGCATGGGCAATGATGCAGGTGATTATGTCATTGACGGACAAGTGTAATTGCTTAATCCTCTCCAACGTCCTGTATCAGAATTTAATGTATCTTTGATGATATTTAGTGAAATGGGAGAAGAGGTCTGCATGTAGTTTTATGCAGTTTTGCTTTTTGTCGATAAATGAGATGTTCAACATCTTTGTTTGTGACAATATAGAGGCGATTCAGCGAGAATCGTCGCGGACTTCCTGTTGAGAAAACACTTCCTGTTTGGAGAAAATTTGGAATGCAATGTCCGGCGGCTGTTTAATCGACTAACTGAAGAAAAGGAGGTGAGTCTGATCCATGCGTAAATGTTAATCACTGCATTTTCCAATCAACATGTTCAAAATCAGAATCTTACATCTCAATTGTTCGCCGAGACACAGCCTGACTTATAAGCCATTTCTACACATGTAAAGGGTCAATCTATCATACTGACTTGTTAAACTTTGTGAATCCATGACTGTTCTCAGTCATTTTTTAATTGAACAGTAAGTATATTTATGAATTTTTAATGTCATGAAATGATGAAATCTCAATCAAAGTTGGTGATGCATATACAGTATGGAGCAACCTCCACAGCGGCACCAGAGCCCTGTCGCTGCGTCGTTTCTGACAGCAGATTCGACTTGCTTCGACGTGATAACCCTCGGCCCCGGGAATCATTTCTGGCTGGTTGTCTTTGGTGGGAATGCGCTAGAGTAACGCTGAACGAAGCAGTCGGAGGAAGAAAAATTCACGGACTTAGATGCATCACCGACTTAGCCATTAGCAGTAGGATGTCCTCTAGTTAAGTTGGCCACCTTAATAACTTAGTAAGACTTTTCCGCCCCTACCTTGATCGGATGACCTGTCTGAAGTAGTGTTGAATGCAGCGACTTCGACAGTCAGTGAATCTAACGGGTACCCTGACGGAATAACCACCCGAGGACCGGCCTGATACATGAGACGGAAGTTTAACGCAGCACTTAATTCGCCAGCAGCTCCGATCGTGAGATGGTGGTTCCATCTCACCTTGAGGGTAGTTAAGTTAAGAATTAAGGACCAATACGCACTTGCAAAATACACAAATAGAACCATAGAGCAAGTGTATTAGGTAGAGTGGTAACTCCGCATTTATCACACTCTGCCACTGTTTCACCATAGCTAGTGGAGTACATTCTAATCGTTTATTATATCTTGGAGTGTCGAATAAATGAGTGCAGAGTACATTTTGCATTTATTTTCCCAATAAAGAAAAGAATTCATAGAAGTCGAATGGTGTGCACATAAATTTCTTTCAACAGAAACAAGGAAATTAAGTCAAACTGTTTCAACAAGAAGTCAACAAGAAGTTAGATTGTCAATTTGATGTATACTTCTCACCTCTGTAAATTTCGAGAATCGCTGGCGCTTGATCTGTTGATGGCAAATTTACTTTGATGACCTTTTTTCCGATTTCTTCTTCCTGAGTCGAGCTGCTACACGGACCATACAACGCAATGGACATATCCTTTTCGAATTGTTGCTGGTCGATGTAATCCTTATCTGCAGCCGATATTCTTCCCGTCTTCTTTTCTGCAACTTCTTGAGGAATTCCAGCCCTAACCATTCTTGTCTTTGCTGTCCTTCTGAGGCTTGTGTTTGAATAATGCTCATCTTCATTCTTTATTTGACGCATTAAGTCTTTCGTCACTTTTTCAATTGAATGTATTCCTAAGCGCGACCTTTTATATCAAACTGCTGTTTTAGGATTCTGCTTGGCACTCAAATAGAATGCTGTGTGTCCTTCTAACCCATGTGATTCGGGACGATGATAAATATATTCTTTATAGAGTTTTACGATGCAACGACTTGGATCCGCCACATTTGGATGAATTTGTAATTTTTGGTTCAATAGAAGAATGCTTCAGACCAAAGGTTTTGTTTTTCGACATCCTCTCACAGTATTGCAAATAATCAGTTCCACTGTGATTTGTTTTCAGCTGTAACTGAGAATTTGAACCGAATTCTAAATCATAATGTTCTTGCCCAGCCCTCAGTGACAGATGTAAACCCAAATGATAGATTAAAGTGCTCAATAACTGATTGGAATTACTGCGCCCAAATATTTGTTTCCTCCACAGATCGTTTTCATCTTCTATGCTGATTGTCTTTGCTCTCTTTCTTGGCGGTTGCAATCCTTCAGCCACAATTTCCTTCATCACACCAACCAGCACCTCCCTCCATTCTACGAAGTCTTGGTCATTGAAGATAGAACATGTCAAGTGAAGAGTGTAATTGAAGTAGTGCTGTATCGCCGCTGTCATTTCTTTCAAAGTGCGTGCGGGGTATTTGCTTCCGTTCCTTTTGCGAACTTCCATAAAAAAATGCCTTAATGTTATGTTCAAGTCGTATTTGGTAAACTGATCAATGTCTTTGAGAACCTTCTTCTGTCCGTCAAACCTAACTTTCCACTTGGAAAACCAGTCGTTGAAGAAGTTCATTACCGATTTCACCTTTTTACGTGTATTTTCTGGAATGCGGGCGGCATTTGTTTTTTGGATATCATCCTCATCACATACTGCGAATCCACCGGTCTCCATCATGTTATACAAAATGTTAATTCTGAATGAAAATTGCTTTGACTTTGATTTTGAATTCAAATCAAGTACTAATGCACCAGACATGTCTATGAAGCTACAAAAGTACATTGAAGAGATGTCCATGAAATAGCTAAGAGATTTCAAGATATCTATATTCTGCATTATCCATGGACTCCTGGATAAGAGCATGGAAATCTATAACTACAGTCCGTTTCATAAAAAGTGGATCATCCTAAAATTTGACTAAATAAAACATAAGTATGATACAGAAAGCATTTTCATGTTATTTCATGTCCCTATATTTAAATGTCCTTATATAATCTGATAAGCTATGATACAGTAACGGTTCTTAAGAAGCTAATATTTTGTGGCCCTACCCTTATTGTCAATGACATTACCAATTCGTCTAGGCATTGATTCGATGATATCGTTGATTTTTGACTGATCTAACTTTCTCCACTCTCTTTTTAACAGTGACATAAGTTGTGATACGCCATCTGTAGGTAGCAGTGAACGACGAACGTTACGTTTTAGAATACTCCATACATTTTCTATGGGATTCAGATCAGGAGAACGAGCTGGCCAAGATAATGTCCTAAGCCCTAATTGAGACTTGCATAAGTTGACTCTACTACTCCTGTGACACGTAGCATTATCATCCATAAATAACCAAGTCGATGGATCACCAAGTTGATCTGTCATTTGGCCAATGTTCATTCGTAAAACATTCACATAGCGTTCAGAATTCATGGTTCCTTGCTGTATGTGAAGTTCAGCCTAGTTCTAGCAAGGGTGACACTTTGTCTTTTGTGAATGCGATCTCGTTATTGTTCATTTGTGCTTTGTATTGTTTTCAACCGGTAAGAGATAGATTTCTAGCTGAAAGCAATCAGGAGTGCTGCCAACACCACCGCAACGAAGTCAGGAAGCTATGGAACATGAAGTCCAGTTAATCACATGTAGCAGTTACATTATTGTTGATGAATAATGGTGCTATACTGGCTCTGATTGACCAATTTTCTATATTTTTGTTTTGCTTGATAGCTTTTGGCTTGTAGTACAACATATTACATAACAAAGGAAACAAATGTAATTTTATAAGAGTGAGGTATGATTTTGTGTAACATTGCTAAATGAAGATCAAATTATCTACTACTTTTTTATCTATAACAGGAAAACAACTCAATATTCATGCTTGAAATTTCCAACAATGATATTAGTAAGCACAACTGACATATCTTCCAAATTTCAGAGAAATTCGTTCAAGTTTGGCAGAGTTAGACAAAGTTGAAGTTAAGGCGATGTTTAAGGGTGATCCATTTTTTATGAAACAATCTGTAGCATCTGGAATGAAATCTGATCAGATTTCATTGACGCTTCGATGCGACGAGGCTGATTATTTGAATCGACATCGTTCATTTAGATGCTAAGTTTATGTATATTGATTGCAGCATTGTTATTCTCACTCTATGTCTCAGTCTATGATAATAGCTATGGACGGGAAACTTCTGCATGCAGATCACTTTGTGACATTTAGACATATTGTGATAAATATTAGTTATTTACGCAACTAGTGCAAAATATCCATCTTTATTGCTTTCTTCGAGGTCAACATATCTATGCACGAGCCCGAAGGGCGAGGGCATAGAAAGTTGATCGAGGAGAAAGCAAAAGATGGATATCTTTGCACGAGTTGTGTAGGTAATTTTATTTTTCACCGATATCATGGCCATTATGACTAATCTAATTCTATGGTGTTTGATGAGTTACAATAATAAGCGGGTTTTATATAATTCAATCGTAAATATCTGTATAGAAATCCATAATTCAACCAGTGCAATAATGAAAGTATTACTGCACGCCCGTGCAGTAATCTGCTTTACAGGTAAATTAAAGTGACAGGATATCTACATTATACGCACGGTGAAAACCATAACGCTCGGCTTCGCCTCGTACATTCTAACCATTTATTTACTCCTGGCGGGTAATATATTGTACATTTATTAAATCCCCAATGTGTATACACTTTCGATTTTATTAAATGAACTCGAAGGGGATACAGTTGGCATTGTCACCAAATGTGAGATATGCAAATTTTTGCAGTTTTTCAAAAATTACAACGGAATCGACTGATCATGATAGTATAATGAAGAAGCAGAATTATTTTACAGATCGTCCGTGTCATGAAAGCCTTCCTTGGACAGGTTTGTTTTTTGCAACTCGATGACCAGCTATTGCTTTCATGATGAATCTCAAGAGAATCTTTTTGAGCGTGATCATGTAGGCAACCTGCCACTGGAGGAGAAAAACAACAGAATCAAAGACAATGATTTCAGTCAACTTTGAAAGATGTCAATGAGTCCACATCACCATTCAGATTCAAGAAGTGAAATATTAATTTAGTGAATCACAATTTCATGACGATGAAAATTGAATTATAAACATGAAATTTCAACCACGACAGCACAATAAAATCTCGACTTTTTCATGAAGACTTCCATTATGATGCCGTTCATTAGATTTCCTTGATCATCAGCATAATTTCCACTTAGTTACGATGCTTGCTAGCGAATATTCATTCCTTTGATATCCAACTTGTTTCATACTACTTATAGCGGGGCATCATGTCGGTAGAATACAAATTGTAAAAAAATTGGCTCTTTCAAAACTGCTCAAATAATTTTTTGGATCGCAGGAACGTGATCTCCGCAAAAAACTGAATCTATTGAAATAAATTCACTGTATACAGATACTTTTTATAGTCGACACTCTACCTACATACTTACTCTATGAATGGAACTTTCTATAAATCATGATCAGTAATCTAAAATGAATGGTAAATGATCAATTACAAAGTTAGTATACCTATGATAATTTATCTGAACATTATCTGTAATAGTCTTATCTGTCGTACGCAGCCTCTGAGAAAATCTTATTGACTTTGCTTATTGACGGAAGAGTAGAACCAAATTTACGCTCAAGTTTGAGCACGAAATCATTTCACCACGTCGAGTATCACATCGATGTCGTTTTATCAAACTACATATTTTTGAAATCTTGTTGTTCTAAAAACAGTTGCTCTTTCTGGTTAATTTTTATATATTAAAACAGTGTGATAACTTGCTTAAATTACATTCATATTCACTTATTTAGTGACACTGTGGTTTCACATTACAGGCAAACAATGTCAAGCGAGAATCTATTTCCTCCATCGAAAAGGCGCAAAATAACGATGCAGATGATTCATCACTTGAAAGCCCAATACGGTTCGACATGACGCTCCTTCTACCAGTTCCACAGAAAATGACAAACTTGAATTGGACGAGAATTTCATTAAAAAAACCTACGAGAGCAAATGAAGCTATTGTCAAAACTGACAGCAATGATATTGGTCTCTATACTCTCCAAGAAATCAAAGAATTGACAAAAGTACAGAAATACAATTTATTGACAAAACATTGGTATCCTCCTAAAGGTTACGAATTTCCACGCTCTTAAAGGAGTAGGTGATAAGATAGAAAAAACGTTCTATCAGTCACAAGCACCTAGAAAACGAAGAATTTTCATCATGGTTAGTATTATTGAATGTAAAGAAAGGACTATTTTGCAAAACTTGTTGTGTAATGCAGGATTTGCTAAGGTGGGACAATACGGTCAATTCAAAGCCAGAAAACTAGTCTCAGAGTCACTTTGCAATTTCAAAAATTTTAACCGGGAAAGATGGAGCGCTGACTTGTCATTCTCAAACTGACTTTCAAGTTTATTAGCTGCTGAAAATTGTTGCCGCGCGATGCGCGATCCTGAAATCACAATAGATCGCATACTTGACAAAGGGAAAAATAGATCTGCAAATGAAAATCGCTTGCGATTAGTTCCAATTATAGAAGCAATAATGTTATTTGGTCAGCATAATATACCTCTCCATGGACATCAAGATTATGGAATGATAAACTCGGAGAACGCTGTGAATAAAGGAAATTTTAAGGCTATCCTTGCCTACAGCGCTCTTGGCGATAACAACCTATCACAGCAATTAAAAAACTGTAGATGAGAGAGAGAGAGAATGACTTTATTGACTCACATTTAAATCCGTGAGAGCATTACATACAATTATAATTCACACAAATTAGCTACATGAAACTTCACATGTTATGAGCAGCACAAAATTTGATGAAGGATTCACCAAATCGTTTGGTCTTTGCGCGAGGACATTTCAATGAACATCTATTGCGAGTCATTACATTGGGACAAGGGCGCTCTTCAAAAATAATTCGAAGAGGATGATTAACATCTTTTTCAATTTTTCTAAATAGTTTTCTGCATGATGCATCGGCAACGGTAAACAAGCGAGACTGATTCATTTCACGCCCAATTATTCGTAAAATACGCTTCTCAATGAGGACAAGATATTTTTGTAGATATAATGTTAAATTACAAAAAGCGGGATATGCATATAAGTAGCCAATTCTAGCCCCTTTC